>CM029016.1:12440032-12516651 GCA_016801055.1 Panax notoginseng
CCGTCTGTGACGCCCCAAAATAGGTATACAACACCCATTCTGAGTCGCCAAATACATGATACAGAAAAAAACTACAACTTTATAATACAATTGTCGTGCAAAATACGACAAAACATACTGTGAGTTTAAATACAAATATTGTCTTCTAGACAATATTCACACTCAAATAATCTCATTACAATTATTCAAACACTATTTTACAGAAATAGTGAGGACTGCTAAAACATCTTTCTAGAACCATCACTCCATACCCCGACTAGATCTGCTATGTTCTCATCTCCTGAGAAGAAAAATGGAACAAAAGGAAAAGGGTGAGCTCAACTAGCCCAGTAAAGAATATTATGACTAAGATAATATACAAACAAATTATCGTTAGTCTTCAACAGGGAAAAATCTGATAAAATATAATCGACAACAAGTTTTAGATCAACAACTGCAGCGGAAACAGCAAACCATTAGAAGAGTCAAGTAGAGAAGAATTCTACTATCTTCTAAGATTTAAAAGTCCATCATCAATATTTTATCCTTGTAACATCAATTAATAATCATCTTTAACCAAATATTCATCTTTGCACTACAGGCCAAAGATATTCATTTGTATCATCAGTCGGTCATGTTCATCTCAACACTGTTCATCTTTGCACTACAGGCCAAAGATATTCATCAAGTAATTTTACATCTTTGCACTACAGGCCAAAGATATTCAGTAATATCATCATTTAGGACTGAGGATGATGAAAAATATCTTAAAGAGAACGAATCCAGTGAGACAGAAGGACAAATAGTAGGGATTCGTATAACAGTTTATCCAAGATCAATAATACTTCATAATAATCAATTGTGAAGCAGAATTCAAAAATAAAGATCAAAACATGGATACAATCAAAGATAGTAACCATAATAGACATCTTGGACAAAAAGGGAAAATTTTATTTTTCGGTGAATAGTGCCGTATTCGTGAATAGTGTGTATACGTGAATAGTGCCGTATACGTGAATAGTACCCCGACACAAAAAGTTCCAAATTTGATAAAAACTCATATCAATATTTCAGCATAATGATATTGAAGAAAATAATATCATTTAAGAAGAAAATAATATCCCTTACCTCAAAATATCAGTACTTCTGGTCGGAATACCGGTATAAGGCTGAAAGAAACTTGCTCTGATGAATAGAAACTCTCAAAGTATCTAAATACTCACAAAATACACTCAATAATCTAGAGAGAGAAAGAGAGAAAACTTGTTTCTGGTGTGATTTTCAATTCTAACTTAGCCCTCTATTTATAGGAAAATTTTGGTAGGTTTGACTGCAACCTGATGGCTTTACCTGCTACTATTCCCACCCACCACATTTGAAATATAATTCAGCACATTTCTTCACCAACCACAAGTGGGGCCCCACCAATTCTAGAATTTTCCATCAAAATGATAAACTCCGAAAATTCACAATTTCTGAACCAGTCATCTTGTAAAATTCGTAATAAATCATACGTTCATTTTAACGGTTCAAAAATTTGTGGACATATACTCAACTTATATATGTATAACATATCCAAAAATTACCACGATCCAACGGTCGGATTAAAATTATAACCCCCGCAAACTATCTCAAAAACCCTGATTTTTAATACCTCCATTCCGACAAAAATACTGACAAAAACCTCAACATTAACTCCTTCATTTTAACCACAAAAATATATCCTCATTTATATCCACATAAAATAAATATTTCCTTATCATATGAATCAATAATTAATTATTCACAAATAATATTACAGAATCACATTTATGACAACCAGGCGTTCCCAGGAAAGAGGGGGCTTTCCAATAAGGATTTCTCCTTACTGGCGCGCAATTAGATGACCAAACCTCTCCTTAGACAGAACTTTCTAGACATTGCCAATAATGTTATCTAATAATATTATTCAAATAATATGAATTATTGATCTGATAAATGAAAATACTGTGCACAACAATTATTGAAACAACAATAATATAAAATATCAACGCAGCAATTATTGAATCAATAAAATAAAATATTGAATAATAACTACTGTAACAATTATTGAGTAGTGCCTTCTTACGTAAGAATCAATAATTGGTGCAATACCGTGTGCTACTGTATTTTAACCACCGGGTATTCCAACAGTATTAACGGTAACAACTACGCCGTTATTTATAAACAACTTATACTTGTCGTTTTCTTCATCCAATCGCTTTTCGTTATGGGGCCCACACAAGGCTGCGTCGTCGTACGATATTCTCCGACAGCAAGAATATTCCACGACCAACCGAATATTCACCGACCAACAAAATAAATATTTTATAACACACTTGCTTATTTGCAAAATTTGCACATTTCACCCATAACCAAAGTATTATATCAAATTAACCCCTTATTATTCACAATAATATTTAGAGAAAATTTGATTTTATTCATTAATAAGTTGGGGTCTTACAACCTCCCCTCCTTATGAAATTTCGTCCTCGAAATTGACGTACGTACCTGATGTTTCAAAAAGGTGAGGATACCTCGCTTTCATTTCTGATTCCAACTCCCAGGTCATTTCTTCAATAGCATGGTTTCTCCACAAAACCTTAACTTGTGGTATAACCTTCGTGCGTAGGACATGCTCTTTCCTATCCAAGATCTTAACAGGTACCTCCTCGTACGTTAAATCTTCAGCTATCTCGTCTGGTTCTAACTCAATAATGTGGTTCGGGTCTTTAACATATTTACGAAGCATAGATATGTGAAAAACATTTATGAACACGAGACATGCTTGGAGGTAATGCGAGTCTATATGCCACATTTCCTATTCGCTCAAGAATCTCAAATGGACCAACAAATCTTGGATTGAGCTTTTCTCTCTTCCCAAATCTTGTAACTCCCTTCCATGGTGCAAACACGTAACAATACATGATCCCCAATATTAAATTCCACGTCCTTCCGATGAAGATCCGCATAACTCTTTTGTCGATCCTGTGCCGTTTGTATACGTTGTCGAATCGTTTGGATCTTCTCTGTAGTAATGCGTACCAATTCTGGTCCCAACAATGTTGCTTCACCCACCTCGTCCCAGCATACTGGAGAACGACATTTTCTTCCATACAACGCCTCGAATGGAGCCACACCTATGCTCGCCTGATAACTGTTGTTGTAGGAGAATTCCACCAATGGTAGGTACTTATCCCAACTCCCTTTGAGATCTAGGACACAAAGTCTTAATAGATCTTCAAGAGTTTGAATAGTCCTCTCTGATTGTCCGTCCGTTTGAGGATGGTATGCCGAACTGAATCGTAAATCCGTGCCCATAGCTTTCTGCAAGCTAACCCAAAATCGTGAAGTGAATCTTGGGTCACGATCCGAAACTATGGATACTGGCATGCCATGCAATCTCACAATCTCGTTCACGTACATACTAGCAAGACGTTCAAGGGAATAAGTCTCACGTATCGGCAAGAAATGAGGGACTTGGTTAATCTATCAACAATAACCCAAATCGCATCTATGCCTTGAGAAACCTTGGGAAGACCGTAACAAAATCCATAGTAATGTGTTCCCACTTCCATTTGGAATCTCAAGTGGTTGCAATGGACCCTTTGGCACTTGATGCTCCGCCTTTACACGTTGACAAGTTAAACACCTCGAGATAAACTCCGCGATCTCTCTTTTCATATTGCTCCACAAAATGTATGTCGAAGATCGTGATACATTTTGGTACTCCCAGGATGGATTGCAAACGGTGTGTTATGTGCCTCCATCATTATTCTATGCTTCAAATCAAAATCGTTAGGAACACAAAGTCTGGAGTTGTCTCGAAGTATTCCTTCTTCATCGATTCTTGCTTCTGGAATAGCACCTTCTTGCACTTTCTTCTTCATACGCATCAGCTCCATGTCCGTAGCTTGAGCAGCTTTAACTTTATCGATTAAAGTCGGTTCTACTCGTATATTTGATATCATCATGTGGGTACTTGGAGCCTTCATCTCTATCTCCATCCTTTGCAAGTCATACAAAATGGGCCTTTGTGTTAAAAACATTGCACTCGTACCCGCATATGATCTTCTACTCAATGCGTCAGCTACTACGTTTGCTTTTCCAGGATGATATTGGATGGTATGATCGTAATCTTTCAACAGCTCGAGCCAACGTCGCTGCCGCATGTTGAGTTCCTTTTGGGTGAAGAAATATTTGAGGCTTTTATGATCTGTATAGATCTCCACTTTCTCCCCATAAAGGTAGTGTCTCTAGATCTTCAACGCAAAAACGACTGCTGCCAACTCCAAATCATGAGTAGGATAATTCCTCTCATATTCTTTGAGTTGTCGTGAGGCATAGGCTATGACTTTCCCATGTTGCATGAGAACACATCCTAACCCTTTTCCTGAAGCATCGCTGTAGATAACAAATCCATCCGAACCAGATGGTATTGTCAAAACAGGTACCGAAATGAGTCTCCTCTTGAGTTCTTGAAAACTCTTCTCGCATTCCTCACTCCATACGAATTTTGTATCTTTCCGAGTCAGCTGAGTTAACGGAGTAGCGATTCGAGAAAATCCTTTTACAAATCTCCGATAATAACTAGCTTATCCTAGAAAGCTACGTACTTCGATTACTGACTTAGGTTGCTCTCAACTGTGACTCATATCCCAATCTTGGATAGCACGTCACAATGACACCTATCAGTTTACTACCACACGAATATGGCGTCCCCTACGGAGAGTTTGCCTTCGGTGCATTCTACAAAGGAAGTCACCAGATAGAGGCTCGGTTATCAACTTCTATAGTTGGGTTTTTAACTCCTGAAGTTCAATAGGAGCCATTCGATATGGAGTTTTAGAAATGGGCTTTGTACGGGTTCAAGGTCAATAAAGAATTCAATTTCTCGTTCCGGGGGTAGACCGGGAAGTTCTTCAGGAAATACATCGGGAAAATTCTCTAACAATAGAAATATTATTCAAATCTGACTTGTCTTTGTTCAAATCCATAACATGGGCTAAGAAAGCTTGACATCCGTTTTTCAATAAACGAATAGCTTTGTGGCTTGATATGACAGTGACTGATTTTAGTGGTTTAGTAGTTTGAATTCGTATGACAGGTTGGTTAGGAATATGAAAACTAACAACCTTACGAAAACAATCAATTTTAGCATGATGAGTGGTTAACCAATCAATTCCTAAAATTACATCAAAAGCAAGTATCTTTAAGGAGATAAGATCAACAGATAATGTGATAGTGCCAACTTGGATCATGCAAGATTTATAAACAGTGGACCTAACGGAGTTTCAACAGATAAGTCAAAGTCCAATTTCTCCGGAGTCAAGTTTAAACGTTGAGCACAAGCAGGAGAAATAAATGAATGGGTAGAACTGGTATCTAATAAGGTATAGACTTCGCAAAAAAAATTTATAATTAACTAACCGTGCTAACTTCGTTCGGGTTCCTCGCATTCTGACCAGTCACGAAAACGCTCTTCCAGGAACCGCTGATTTCGACTTATCCGGGACAACTTTTGGAGTCACCATCCCCGCTGAACTTGGTTTTGCTACAGAACACTCTCGAGCTATATGACCCTCCTTTCCACAGTTATAACATACCTTGGATTGTTGTGGGCAGTTTGGGCTGATATGTCCCTCTTTCCCACATTTGTAACATACGACCGGTAGTCGTTCTCCTCCCCTAGAAACAGTTGATGTTTGTGCTGACGTCTTCACGTTATCATTGTTGTACCTTCTCTTCTTGAAATCTCCTCCCGACTCGCTCCTTCTATTATCACGACCACGATTACCACCAGAGTGGTTACCGCTTTTGTCCGAATGTTTTCCTCCCTGCTGGTTTTCATTGCTTCGATGACTGCCGCCACCGGTATGACCCTGGTTGTGTTCCCTCGGTTGCACATACTCATTATCTCGCTCTAATAATTGAGCCCTGTTTACAACATCTGAATATAACGAAAATTTATGAGAGATAAGATATTGCCGAATCTCGGGTTTTAGACCTCTCAGAAACATCCTTGTCATTCGTTCCTCATTTTCGACCAAATGAGGTGCAAACCTGGATAACTCTGCAAACTTCGCCTCGTACTGGGACACCGTCATGTTGTTTTGTTCCAGTCTAATAAACTCAACCTCCTTCATATGACGAATACTTTCAGGAAAGTACTTGTCATTGAACAGTTTTTGAAATGTTTCCCAGGACATGTTGAGTGCGTCAGGCTGGGTACGCTTCACAGACTCCCACCAGTAGTCTGCCTCACCGCGGAACATAAATGTGGCGAATGGAACCTTCTGTTCCTCCGTGCATCCCAAGACATCAAATATCTTGGTAATTTGCTTGACCCACGTTTCCGCCATGATCGGATCCGGCTTTCCCTTAAATTCTGGTGGTCCCAATTCTTTGAACTGCTTAGCTGTGACAAACCGCGCGTTGTTATCATTTCCACCCGTATTCTGCACACGAGTCTCCCTCGTCTGATTTTGCATGAACTGCAAAAAGCTCCTAAACATTCCATCATTCATCGTTTGCTCGGTAACGTTGTTTACAGGAGGAATATTGCCTTCCTGTTGCACGTTCCCTGGGTAGTGATCAAAGGTGTCTCCACGGTCTGATTTACTCCATTATTAACGTTCTCAGCTGTCATTCTTAAATACTGCCATAAAACAAGGGTTAATAGTCATGTCATATATTATCCCTATACTCTGACCGACCAAATAGACACCAAATAAACTTAGTCAGGTCATACTAGCGAAGGAATTTCCCGTCTCTCCCCTCCTAGTTCTTGTCTCACATCTCAGCCAGGGATCATATCCCTAAGCTCTGATACCAACTGTGACGCCCCCAAAATAGGTATACAACACCCATCCAACCATTCTGAGTCGCCAAATACATGATACAGAAAATAACTACAACTTTATTATACAATTGTCGTGCAAAATACGACAACACATACTGTGAGTTTAAATACAAATATTGTCTTCTAGACAATATCCACACTCAAATAAATCCTCATTACAATTATTCAAACACTATTTTACAGAAATAGTGAGGACTGCTAAAACATCTTTCTAGAACCATCACTCCATACCCCGACTAGATCCTGCTATGTTCTCACCTCCTGAGAAGAAAAATGGAACAAAAAGGAAAAGGGTGAGCTCAACTAGCCCAGTAAAGAATATTATGACTAAGATAATATACAAACAAATTATCGTTAGTCTTCAACAGGGAAAAATCTGATAAAATATAATCGACAACAAGTTTTAGATCAACAACTGCAGCGGAAACAGCAAACCATTAGAAGAGTCAAGTAGAGAAAGAATTCTACTATCTTCTAAGATTTAAAAGTCCATCATCAATATTTTATCCCTGTAACATCAATTAATAATCATCTTTAACCAAATATTCATCTTTGCACTACAGGCCAAAGATATTCATTTGTATCATCAGTCGGTCATGTTCATCTCAACACCTGTTCATCTTTGCACTACAGGCCAAAGATATTCATCAAGTAATTATACATCTTTGCACTACAGGCCAAAGATATTCAGTAATATCATCATTTAGGACTGAGGATGATGAAAAATATCTTAAAGAGAACGAATCCAGTGAGACAGAAGGACAAATAGTAGGGATTCGTATAACAGTTTATCCAAGATCAATAATACTTCATAATAATCAATTGTGAAGCAGAATTCAAAAATAAAGATCAAAACATGGATACAATCAAAGATAGTAACCATAATAGACATCTTGGACAAAAAGGAAAAATTTTATTTTTCGATGAATAGTGCCGTATTCGTGAATAGTGTCGTATACGTGAATAGTGCCGTATACGTGAATAATAATGTAACAACCCCAAAATGGGTTCATTCCACCCAACCTATTCTGAGTCGCCAAATACATGGTATAGAAAATAACTGTAACTTTATTACAACAATTGTCGTGCAAAATACAACAACACATATGCTGTGAGTTTGGATACAAATATATACCAAATGTGACTCATGTTCCAATCGTGGACATCACCTCACAATGACACCTTACATAAAGGTATAGTCAAAAACTATTTTGGAAATTAGAATCTTTGGGAAGTGCTTAAGGAAACCTTCGTACATGGGAGGCCACGCGTCTAGGTTATGATAGATATCATATGGCCACAGAATTATCCTTGGTTTACCCAATAGACCCCAAAGAAAAACGAGAAGATTACTATCATATTCTTCCCAATGGTGAGTCTTCTCTTGACTTATCATTATCTCCACTGTCTCTAATTGAGAATTATACTTCAAACAAATACCAAGATTATATAGGTAGTGCTCGTATATATACTCAGCAAGTGGATGAGCACATCCCTGTCTTATGATGACACGAGGTTGTATGTCGTTAGACATCTTGTATGATAGTGGTAAACCACTCTTCCAACGTTGGGTACACCTTACCCTATTGGATTCACCAAATATAACTACTAAATGAACTTTTCTATACTGCTTCGGGAGAACATCCACAGCTAGAGACCACTGTTCTATTTCCCCGTTACCCTCGCTCGACCCAGCTACACTCTTATTACCTGAAAGGAATATTGAAGCAAAAGGGTGAGCACAACTAGCCCAGTAAAGAATATCATGACTAAAGATAATTAAATTATCAATAGCATTCATCAATAATAAATCAGAGATTTAGAACATATGGTAAATGATAAAAATTTCAACCATAGTTGCAGCGGAACGAGCAATCCATTAGAAGAGTCAAATAGACTATAAAGTCTATTATTTTCTCCATGTTAAAAATCCACCAACAATGTTTTATCCCTGTAACATCAATCAACAATTCTGGACCACAATCATATGAATAACTCATAATCATAACTGTAGTTCTAAATTCCTCTTCTCATCTAGGACGAAGATAATTTTCATCACCTGAAACATCAAACATCATGGTTATACCAAATCACAGTTCATGTTCATAATCATACTAATAATTTCATCTTTGCACTACGGGCCAAAGACATTCATCAACAAGTCATCTTTGCACTACAGGCCAAAGATATTCATCAACAGTTCATCTTTGCATTACTGGCCAAAGATATTCATCTACAATTCATCTTTGCACTACATGCCAAAGATATTTCTCAACAATTCATATTTGCACTACAGACCAAATATATTCATATCTCAAAGAAATATATAATCATTTCAGAATTTATATACACCATAATTATAACCATGTTAATCAATTCATCTTTACACTTAAGCTAAAGATATTCAATTGTAAATTCAATGGTCATGATCATACCAGTCACAATTCAACTTTGCACTACAGGCCAAAGAGAACCCTAGTCATGATCATACTAATAATCTACCCATCTTTACACTCCAGTGAAAGAGAATTTCAACATCAGGGTTATAAAAATATTATATATGATGATAAAAATAATATGATCAACATATAGTTTTAATCTCAAGAGTAATATTCGTAACTCATGAATAGTAAATCGTGAATAGTAACTCATGAATAGTAACCCCGACACAAAAGATAGAAATTCCACAATAAAATCCATACCAATATTTCGGTATAATGATATTGAAGAAAATAATATCATCAAGAAGAAAATAATACCCCTTACTATCCCTTACAATCCCTTACAATCCCTTACCTCAAAAGAGCAGTACTTCTGACTGGATATCGGATATGATGCTGAAGGAAACTTGCACTGATGAATAGAAACTCACCAAGTATCTAAAAACTCACAAAATATGCTTCATAATATAGAGAGAGAAAGAGAGAAAGCTTATGTTTCTGGTGTGATTTTCAATTCTAACTTAGCCCTCTATTTATAGGAAAATTTTGGTAGGTTTGACCTGCAACCTGATGGCTTTACCTGCTACTATTCCCACCCACCACATTTGAAATATAATTCAGCACATTTCTTCACCAACCACAAGTGGGGCCCACCAATTCTAGAATTTTCCACCAAAATGATAAACTCCGAAAATTCAACAATTTCTGAACCAGTCATCTCGTAAAATTCATAACAAATCATACATTCATTTTTAACGGTTCAAAATTTGTGGACATATACTCAACTTATATATGTATAACATATCCAAATATTACTACGATCCAACGGTCGGATTAAAAATTATAACCCCCGCAAAATATCTCAAAAACCCTGATTTTTAATACCTCCATTCCGACAAAAATACTGATAAAAACCTCAACATTAACTCCTTCATTTTAACCACAAAAATATATCCCTCATTTATATCCACATAAAATAAATATTTTCTTATCATATAAATCAATAATTAATTATTCACAAATAATATTACAGAATCACATTTATGACAACCAGGCCGTTCCCAGGAAAGAGGGGGCTTTCCAATAAGGATTTCTCCTTACTAGCGCGCAATTAGATGACCAAACCTCTCCTTAGACAGAACTTTCTAGACATTGCCAATAATGCTATCTAATAATACTATTCAAATAATATGAATTATTGATCTGATAATGGAAAATACTGTGCAGCAACAATTATTGAACAACAATAATATAAAATTTCAACGTAGCAATTATTGAATCAATAAAATAAAATATTGAACAGTAATTACTGTAACAATTATTGAGTAGTGCCTTCTTACGTAAGAATCAATAATTTCAAAAATACTGTGCAATACCGTGTGCTACTGTGCAATAACGCGTATTACTGTATTTTAACCACCGGGTATTCCAACAGTATTAACGGTAACAACTACGCCGTTATTTGTAAAAACTCAAATTTGTCGTTTTCTTCACCCGACAGTTATTCTGTTATGGGGCCCACAAATAGCTGCGCCGTCGTACGAATATTCCCCGACAGAAAGAATATTCCACGACCAAACGAATATTCCCCGACAACAATGATTATTTTATAACCACTTGCTTATTTTAAAAAAAAATTCATATTTCACCCATAACTTTAAACTTTTATCAATTTAACCATTTACTAAATAGAAAAATTGAATAATTTTATTTCATAAAATTCGGGGTCTTACAATCTCCCCTCCTTATGAAATTTCGTCCCCGAAATTTACGTACCTGGTATTTCGAAGAGTTGAGAATACCTTGCTTCCATTTCAGATTCTATCTCTCAGATCATCATGATTTCTCCGTTGCTCATCTCCCATGATAACTTCATTTGGGTTCCTCATTTGTTGGGAAGTCATGACAACCGCCATCCCTCGAACTACTCGGCTTTGACTTGTCTGGAGCAGCATTTGGCGTCATCATTACCGTTGGAATATACCTTTCTATAGGACATATTCCTCCCTCAACTGCCTCTTCGTACTCCTCATTCATGATCTGAATCATCAATCTTCGATCCATATCGGATTCAGGTTGACCGCTATGTACAGGGTAATTCAAAACTCGATGTTGGGTTCTCCCAATTGCTTTCCAAAAAGAGAAATTCATATCATCTATTTTAGCCTTCTTAGATCGAACATCTCTTTCCACAATATCCACGTGTCGTGCGGCTTTTGCCCATGCATCACTTATTCTCACTCGTTCAATTTTTTCTTCTTTCAGCTCAGATTCCATTTTTATCATCTTATACTCTGCCAAAGAATGCTTCTGTTCAAGCATCACATATCGGGTAACACAAGCTTGAATTGTTGCATCCTTTTGTTCCACGACCGCCTGTCGTTCTTCTGCCTGCTCTTCTAACTCATGAATACGATTTTGAAATTCTACATTTTGATCATATAATACCTCTAATAAACTCTCCTCTGGTACTTCTTCTTCCTCTTCTTCCTCAGTCTCAGCTGTTACCTCTGCGACTATCTCAGGTGCAACTATCAATTCTTCACTCACCACATAGATATCTCTAATTCCTTCTTCGTCTGACATCACATTATCATGGTTAGTGATTAGAGGTATCCCCACAGTCTCATTCACTCCATTGTTAGCATTCTCAGCTGCCATTCTCAAATACTGTCATAAAATAAGGGTTAATTAAACAAATT
This sequence comes from Panax notoginseng, assembly GCA_016801055.1. NCBI lineage: Eukaryota > Viridiplantae > Streptophyta > Magnoliopsida > Apiales > Araliaceae > Panax > Panax notoginseng. The sequence goes on from CM029016.1 coordinate 12,452,035, forward strand.
AACATATCACATAATATCCCAATATTATGACTAACCAACAAATAAGCTTAGGTAGGACACACTAGCGAAGGATTTACGCATCTCTCCCCTCCTAGTTATATTCCCCGATCTCCACCAGAGATCATATCCCTAAGCTCTGATACCAACTGTAACTCTGGACACCAACTTGTGTCAGCACCTTACATTGATACCTATCAGTTTGCCACCGCAGAACGGCGTCCCCTACGGAGAGTCTGGCTTCGGTGCATCCCCCATCAACAGGAAGTCACCAGCGAGAGGCTCGGGGCTCTTTACTTATAGCTCTGATACCAACTGTAACAACCCCAAAATGGGTTCATTCCACCCAACCTATTCTGAGTCGCCAAATACATGGTATAGAAAATAACTGTAACTTTATTACAACAATTGTCGTGCAAAATACAACAACACATATGCTGTGAGTTTGGATACAAATATATACCAAATGTGACTCATGTTCCAATCGTGGACATCACCTCACAATGACACCTTACATAAAGGTATAGTCAAAAACTATTTTGGAAATTAGAATCTTTGGGAAGTGCTTAAGGAAACCTTCGTACATGGGAGGCCACGCGTCTAGGTTATGATAGATATCATATGGCCACAGAATTATCCTTGGTTTACCCAATAGACCCCAAGAAAAACGAGAAGATTACTATCATATTCTTCCCAATGGTGAGTCTTCTCTTGACTTATCATTATCTCCACTGTCTCTAATTGAGAATTATACTTCAAACAAATACCAAGATTATATAGGTAGTGCTCGTATATATACTCAGCAAGTGGATGAGCACATCCCTGTCTTATGATGACACGAGGTTGTATGTCGTTAGACATCTTGTATGATAGTGGTAAACCACCCTTCCAACGTTGGGTACACCTTACCCTATTGGATTCACCAAATATAACTACTAAATGAACTTTTCTATACTGCTTCGGGAGAACATCCACAGCTAGAGACCATTGTTCTATTTCCCCGTTACCCTCGCTCGACCCAGCTACACTATTATTACCTGAAAGGAATTGTGAAGCAAAAGGGTGAGCACAACTAGCCCAGTAAAGAATATCATGACTAAAGATAATTAAATTATCAATAGCATTCATCAATAATAAATCAGAGATTTAGAACATATGGTAAATGATAAAAATTTCAACCATAGTTGCAGCGGAACGAGCAATCCATTAGAAGAGTCAAATAGACTATAAAGTCTATTATTTTCTCCATGTTAAAAATCCACCAACAATGTTTTATCCCTGTAACATCAATCAACAATTCTGGACCACAATCATATGAATAACTCATAATCATAACTGTAGTTCTAAATTCCTCTTCTCATCTAGGACGAAGATAATTTTCATCACCTGAAACATCAAACATCATGGTTATACCAAATCACAGTTCCTGTTCATAATCATACTAATAATTTCATCTTTGCACTACGGGCCAAAGACATTCATCAACAAGTCATCTTTGCACTACAGGCCAAAGATATTCATCAACAGTTCATCTTTGCATTACTGGCCAAAGATATTCATCTACAATTCATCTTTGCACTACATGCCAAAGATATTTCTCAACAATTCATATTTGCACTACAGGCCAAATATATTCATATCTCAAAGAAATATATAATCATTTCAGAATTTATATACACCATAATTATAACCATGTTAATCAATTCATCTTTACACTTAAGCTAAAGATATTCAATTGTAAATTCAATGGTCATGATCATACCAGTCACAATTCAACTTTGCACTACAGGCCAAAGAGAACCCTAGTCATGATCATACCAATAATCTACCCATCTTTACACTCCAGTGAAAGAGAATTTCAACATCAGGGTTATAAAAATATTATATATGATGATAAAAATAATATGATCAACATATAGTTTTAATCTCAAGAGTAATATTCGTAACTCATGAATAGTAAATCGTGAATAGTAACTCATGAATAGTAACCCCGACACAAAAGATAGAAATTCCACAATAAAATCCATACCAATATTTCGGTATAATGATATTGAAGAAAATAATATCATCAAGAAGAAAATAATACCCCTTACTATCCCTTACAATCCCTTACAATCCCTTACCTCAAAAGAGCAGTACTTCTGACTGGATATCGGATATGATGCTGAAGGAAACTTGCACTGATGAATAGAAACTCACCAAGTATCTAAAAACTCACAAAATATGCTTCATAATATAGAGAGAGAAAGAGAGAAAGCTTATGTTTCTGGTGTGATTTTCAATTCTAACTTAGCCCTCTATTTATAGGAAAATTTTGGTAGGTTTGACCTGCAACCTGATGGCTTTACCTGCTACTATTCCCACCCACCACATTTGAAATATAATTCAGCACATTTCTTCACCAACCACAAGTGGGGCCCACCAATTCTAGAATTTTCCACCAAAATGATAAACTCCGAAAATTCAACAATTTCTGAACCAGTCATCTCGTAAAATTCATAACAAATCATACATTCATTTTTAACGGTTCAAAATTTGTGGACATATACTCAACTTATATATGTATAACATATCCAAATATTACTACGATCCAACGGTCGGATTAAAAATTATAACCCCCGCAAAATATCTCAAAAACCCTAATTTTTAATACCTCCATTCCGACAAAAATACTGATAAAAACCTCAACATTAACTCCTTCATTTTAACCACAAAAATATATCCCTCATTTATATCCACATAAAATAAATATTTTCTTATCATATAAATCAATAATTAATTATTCACAAATAATATTACAGAATCACATTTATGACAACCAGGCCGTTCCCAGGAAAGAGGGGGCTTTCCAATAAGGATTTCTCCTTACTAGCGCGCAATTAGATGACCAAACCTCTCCTTAGACAGAACTTTCTAGACATTGCCAATAATGCTATCTAATAATACTATTCAAATAATATGAATTATTGATCTGATAATGGAAAATACTGTGCAGCAACAATTATTGAACAACAATAATATAAAATTTCAACGTAGCAATTATTGAATCAATAAAATAAAATATTGAACAGTAATTACTGTAACAATTATTGAGTAGTGCCTTCTTACGTAAGAATCAATAATTTCAAAAATACTGTGCAATACCGTGTGCTACTGTGCAATAACGCGTATTACTGTATTTTAACCACCGGGTATTCCAACAGTGTTAACGGTAACAACTACGCCGTTATTTGTAAAAACTCAAATTTGTCGTTTTCTTCACCCGACAGTTATTCTGTTATGGGGCCCACAAATAGCTGCGCCGTCGTACGAATATTCCCCGACAGAAAGAATATTCCACGACCAAACGAATATTCCCCGACAACAATGATTATTTTATAACCACTTGCTTATTTTAAAAAAAAATTCATATTTCACCCATAACTTTAAACTTTTATCAATTTAACCATTTACTAAATAGAAAAATTGAATAATTTTATTTCATAAAATTCGGGGTCTTACAAATAACCCCCGACATAAAAAGTTCCAAATTTGATAAAAACTCATATCAATATTTCAGCATAATGATATTGAAGAAAATAATATCATTTAAGAAGAAAATAATATCCCTTACCTCAAAATATCAGTACTTCTGTTCGGAATACCGGTATAAGGCTGAAAGAAACTTGATCTGATGAATAGAAACTCTCAAAGTATCTAAATACTCACAAAATACACTCAATAATCTAGAGAGAGAAAGAGAGAAAACTTGTTTCTGGTGTGATTTTCAATTCTAACTTAGCCCTCTATTTATAGGAAAATTTTGGTAGGTTTGACCTGCAACCTGATGGCTTTACCTGCTACTATTCCCACCCACCACATTTGAAATATAATTCAGCACATTTCTTCACCAACCACAAGTGGGGCCCACCAATTCTAGAATTTTCCATCAAAATGATAAACTCCGAAAATTCAACAATTTCTGAACCAGCCATCTTGTAAAATTCGTAATAAATCATACGTTCATTTTTAACGGTTCAAAATTTGTGGACATATACTCAACTTATATATGTATAACATATCCAAAAATTACCACGATCCAACGGTCGGATTAAAAATTATAACCCCCGCAAACTATCTCAAAAACCCTAATTTTTAATACCTCCATTCCGACAAAAATACTGACAAAAACCTCAACATTAACTCCTTCATTTTTAACCACAAAAATATATCCCTCATTTATATCCACATAAAATAAATATTTCCTTATCATATGAATCAATAATTAATTATTCACAAATAATATTACAGAATCACATTTATGACAACCAGGCCGTTCCCAGGAAAGAGGGGGCTTTCTAATAAGGATTTCTCCTTACTGGCGCGCAATTAGATGACCAAACCTCTCCTTAGACAGAACTTTCTAGACATTGCCAATAATGTTATCTAATAATATTATTCAAATAATATGAATTATTGATCTGATAAATGAAAATACTGTGCAACAACAATTATTGAAACAACAATAATATAAAATATCAACGCAGCAATTATTGAATCAATAAAATAAAATATTGAATAATAACTACTGTAACAATTATTGAGTAGTGCCTTCTTACGTAAGAATCAATAATTGGTGCAATACCGTGTGCTACTGTATTTTAACCACCGGGTATTCCAACAGTATTAACGGTAACAACTACGCCGTTATTTATAAACAACTTATACTTGTCGTTTTCTTCATCCAATCTCTTTTCGATATGGGGCCCACACAAGGCTGCGTCGTCGTACGAATATTCTCCGACAGCAAGAATATTCCACGACCAACCGAATATTCACCGACCAAAAATAAATATTTTATAACCACTTGCTTATTTTACAAAATTTGCACATTTCACCCATAACCAAAGTATTATATCAAATTAATCCCTTATTATTCACAATAATATTTAGAGAAAATTTGATTTTATTCATTAATAAGTTGGGGTCTTACACCGTCCACATATGATATGTACGTATGTGTATATAGTGAAATGTTTCACTCCGTCTGTCTCAAAATAAATGCCCAATTTTATTTTTTTTAATGTTATAATTTTTGAAATTAAATTGAGCACATATAGATATATTTTCTAATTTAAAAAAAAATAAAGTTTGTAGTTAATTGGATGTAGTTTATAATGATCATATTTGCACACTTATAATTTTGAAAAAAATATTATTAATTTCTAAAATAATTTATATGAATATATATATATATATATATATATATATATATATATATATATATATATATATATATATATAGTCCCCTTCAGTTGAGGGATCCCTCAAATAGTGTTATTTGAGGGATAGTGCGCTCAACCGTTGGATCTGTTTTAATAACTTTATGTGGCTGAGATTTTACATCTTATGTGTTGCATTGGATAAGAGTTGCATTGGATGTGTTGGGTTATTTGAAAAACAGGTTTAAAAAGATGTAAAATCTCAGCCACATAAAGTTATTAAAACAGATCCAACGGTTGAGCGCACTATCCCTCAAATAACACTATTTGAGGGATTCCTCAACTGAAGGGGACTATATATATATATATATATATATATATATATATATATATATATATATATATATATATATATATATATATATAAATTTTAGTAATAGAATTTATCTAATACACAAACATATAACATAAGAAGCAAAAATATCACAACTAAGTTTCGAACCTAAGACCTATGGGTTATTGGGTTATTGGGTCATTAAGCTACCATTGAGCTATTCTAATTTATTAGTGATATTATATAAATATTTATAAATAATAAAAATATGACATTTAATACTAAGGATATTACACACAAATTATTGTAAAAAATAAATTATTTAATATAAGTAAATATTTAACTTGAGATTACATAAAATAATAAGAACTTTTATTCTTAGACGGAGCGAGTAACTTAAATCATGAACATATTTTTAAGTCCAAAAATAAAATATAAAAAGAAGAATAGTAATGGTAAAACATTATTTTCAAAAAAAAGAAAAAAAATATTTTTGTCAAAAAAATAAGTAAAGTTTCATGAAATATAGATTCAAAAAAAGTAAACAAAAAAAAACTTTATTTTCAGAAAAAAAAAATAGAAATGTTTATTTTTGAAAAAAAATGAGTAAATTTTCATAAAATATAAATTTTAAAAAAATATAAAATTAAAAATTAAAAATTTATTTTTAGAAAAAATTAAAATTTTTATTTTTTTTAAAAATGAGTAAAGTTTTATAAAATATAGATTCAAAAAAAGTAAATAGAATTTTTTTTATTTTTAAATAGATGTGTAGATTTATTTTGTTAAACTTTACTCATTTAATTTAATTAATTTCTTACTCATTTACTTTAAATTTATTTTACTTTTATATTTTAAACTTTTTTTTGAATCTATATTTTATGAAATTTTACTAATGTTTTTTAAAAAATAAAAATTTTCTATGTTGTTTGAAAAATTAAGTTTTTTTTTGTTTTATTTTTTTGAATCTATATTTTATGAAACTTACTCATTTTTTAAAAAATAAAAATAATTTTTTTAAAATATAGTTTTATTTTCTTGTATTATTTTTTTGAATATTTTATGAAGCTTTACTCACTTTTTTTTAAAAAAATTCTATTTTTTCTGAAAATAGATTTTTATATTTTTGTTTTATTTTTTGAATCTATATTTCATGAAAATTTACTCGTTTTTAAAAAATTAATTTTTTTTCTAAAAATAAAGTTTTATTTATTTTTTTATTTTATTTTGATTCTATATTTTATGAAATTTTACTCATTTTTAAAAAAAAAACTATTTTTTTCTAAAAATAAAGTTTTACTTTTTTTAATATAATTTTTTAAACTTTACTCATTTTTTAAAAAAATTATTTTTTATTTTTGTTAAAATAAAACCGGGTAACTTAAAGGGACAAAAGTGCAAAAAAAATCGAATCAGGTTAAAGATAAATGGGTCGGGTTACATTCAAATCGGGTAAAAGGGACAGAAATGCCAAAAAATATCATTTTAAGGACCTAACTGACGAAAAATAAACTTTAGAAACAATTTTGAAAGTGAGTGATAACTTGGAAGGATAGAAGTGTCATTCAGCCTAAATAATATTAGTTAATTGAGATTAAGTTAAAATTATATTATGAAATAATATAATATCAAAGCCTTTAACGACAATGAAGTCATTATGAATTAAATTTCATCAATGAAGTGATTGAAGTGTTTTAAGTAAAATTGTAAATTAATGAAAGTGTCTTTGTGTGAATTAGAATGAAGATGTTAATTAAACTCATTATTTTAATATATTATAAATAAGTGTAATATATTTATGTAGTGGGTTGATATATTATATTATGCCAAATAAATATAAATTAAATTTGAAATGAAGTAATTAGTTCATTATTTAAAAATTTATGGGTTAATATAATTGTTTTGATTAATTGAATAAAGAAGGTTAGTTTCTTTTAATTAGTTGACAATGAGAATTATGTTATTATAATGTAACATATAATGGTATAATATGTAATATTATACTAGATGGATGTGAATTAAGAATATGAGGTGATGGACCAATATATATATATATATATATATATATATATATATATATATATATATATATATATATATATATATATATATATATATGTAAATGAATATTGGTGTCAAGAATTAATAAATTAAATTAATATTTAATTTATAATTAAATGTATAGATTAAATAAATTTTTTTAAAATCAATTTATGGAAGGAAGTAGTAAAAAGTAATTATAAAAGTTTAAATCAACTATTTAAATAAAATAACATAAATTAAATAGTTGATTCGTTCCATTTCGAGTGTTTATTTTAATTATGAATTTAATTTCATAATTAGTGAAATAATTTTATTATACATTTTATAAATATATAATTATTTAATTTTTAATTATAATGCATAAAGTGATTTATGTGTGTAAGGGATATTTATATAATGTAATACTATATAGCTATGTATTACGTATATATGAGGGGGCATGTAAGTTAGTAATGTATTTAAGGCTGAAAATTAATAAGCTGCAAGTGCTGAGTCATAGACTCCAAGCAGGAGATGGACTTTTATTAAGCCATCAAATATTACACTGCGATTAAACTTCCCTGCCATTCTTCTATTATGTTCCAAAAAGAGAAGCTTAACCTAGAATAGATCTGTGCCTCTCTCTATTCAACACAGATATGTGCTGCTCTCTGTATATTAGGGATTCCCTCGACCGTAACTCCGACTCCTCTGAGAAACATTTTCGGCAGCCCAATATCCAGATAAGTGGCGCATCTAAGCGATTGAGTGTCAGTTCTCTCTCTCCAAACGATTTTAACAATGACTTTATCAATTCTGTACGCACTACTATATCATCTTATTCTCTTATCTTATTATCAATTTAAGATATCATGGAAGTGTAGGGTTTCAAAGCTTATCTTATTCTCTTATCTTATTATCGAAAGAGCAGGGCATTCTGTATGCACTACTATATCATCTTATATATGGTCATCATAATATGTCCTTAGAAATATTGTACCTGGCTTCTTTGATCTTTTCCCTTCATTTTTAAGTAGCTATGTTGTTTGTTCCACTGTAAAAGTTTATGGGAGAGAATTCTTTCAAGGGAATGGTATTTCAGATTTTATCTATAAAAATAAAATTGCTGAAAGTTTCTGTCTTTTTCATGACCATGGGCAAAACACATTGGAGGTTGTACAAGTACTATCTTATACATTGTCGTTTAAGTATGGTATTATGTTTTTATTCCTTTTTTTCCCTCTATTTTTTGTTTCATCCTCAATTTATTAGAGTTTTCTATTTTGAGATGCTGCACTTAATTTTCTCACTATAACATTAATATTGTGATACTTCCAGAAGTTCTCTTTTTGTTATTTTTATTTATTTCATGGATTATTACAAGTATTTGGTATAGTGCTTGCCATTTAACTCAATTACTCCTAGATGATTGCATGGCTATCAAAATTATTGAAGCTGGATGTGAAAGAACTAGTGAAAAAGTATTGATTTTAATTCATGGTGCAGATACTGTTAAGTTATACCGTAAAGGGGAACTTGAACCATTGCTATCAGAAGCTAGTGGCGAAAAGAAAGAGAGCTAATCTTCCGAGCTTATTGTCATTTAGAGTCTCCCACCTCTTTACATCTGTTGGATGTCTTACCAAGATATCCCATATTGCCATATTTCTGTTTCTGTCAAGAAAACATATATGTTTCTATTAGAAAGAAATAATCATATATTGGTATTAAATCTTTTGCAAGTTTCAGAAGTTTTATGCATCTTCTTAATGAAACTATATAATTCCAGTTCATGGTACTTGCTTGACATATTTCTTAGGAACCTCATTTGCCTCCTTTGTTGCATTAGAACCATTTTAGTCTGCTCATGAATGGCTTCATAGTATCAATATGATCTACCTTGGGTAGAAATGTACTTCTTTTATCCAGTCATCACTTAGTAGGCTTTCAAATTATCATTTGTCCTTCTAGTTACAAGCTTCAACTTCTTCTTTTTGGCTTTTGACATGCAATGCAATTAGTTACTGCTGATTTTCCTTCTTCAAAAACATAATGTCTTAAGCTTTATGAGTTTTGAGTAGCAGAAAGTGCGAAACTACCTGAAATGATTTCTCATTATTGTGAGCTTATTGTGTTTCTATTGATACAGCATTATTTTGTGGAAAATATAGAGGAACTAATTTTACTTCTGAAAAAGATGGTCTTGTAATAATTTTACTGCATTTTAGAGTGAGAATGTTTGTTGACCCGTTGCTTTTCTAAGGCAAAAAGGTTTATAAACTGATGTTAATTTTGGGATGAATCCTCCTAGAAAACAGAAACATAGTGTTTGAGAAAATTGATTATTTTCTTTTTAACTGTAAGATAATATAATGCAGAACATATTCCAGGGCTGCAATGCTTGCCAACTCATTATCACAAGTAGAATCACTCAAGGTACCTCTTTTACTCCCTCCTGTAAAAGGAAGACAAATGTTTTTTGTATCTGTTGGGTATTGTGGCAAAGATTATTTAATGTTTTTCCCTCTCTTTAAAATACTGTATATCTCAGGAATTAGTTCAATAGAGTCGAAACACTGATGTGTGTTATTTAATTTTATATTTTTTTGAGCATTTATATGAATAATGTAACATGATATAAATTTCAAAATATCATAGAAAATGTTGCTGGAACACAAACCCAACAGTGGTAGTGCATATATCATGGAAGTGTAGGGTTTCAAAGCTTTCGCTCATATTAATCGGCAACTGCTGTTAAAGATTAACAAATTTACATATACTATTAAAATATAAAATGTATTGAAAGTCTAGCTTCTACTATGGGTTGATGTCACAATCAACAACCTTCTCTTTTTTTTACTGCAGGTGTATGTTCATAGTAAGGTCATGATAGTTGATGATTGTACGACCTTAATTGGATCTGCTAACATTAATGACAGAAGTTTGCTTGGATCAAGAGACTCTGAGGTATCATTTCTAATTTATAGTTCCTTCAGCATTGCAATTTTTATTTCCAAGTTTGAATCGTGAAACTGTTTGATATAGATTTCTAATTGTCTTTGTAAGACCCCGAATTTTATGAAATAAAAGTATTCAATTTTTCTTATAATTACTATTCAGTAAATGGTTAAATTGATAAATGTTAAAGTTAAGGGTGATATATGAATTTTTTTTCAAAATACACAAGTGGTTATAAAATATTCATTGTTGTCGGGAAATATTCGTTTGGTCGTGGAATATTCTTTCTGTCGGGGAATATTCGTACGACGGCGTAGCCATTTGTGGGCCCCATAACAGAATAACTGTCGGATGAAGAAAACGACAAATTTGAGTTTTTCCAAATAACGGCGTAGTTGTTATCGTTAACACTGTTGAAATACCCGGTGATTAAAATACAGTAATACGCGTTATTGCACAGTAGCACACGGTATTGCACAGTATTTTTAAAATTATTGATTCTTACGTAAGAAGGCACTACTCAATAATTGTTACAGTAATTACTGTTCAATATTTTATTTTATTGATTCAATAATTGCTACGTTGAAATTTTATATTATTGTTGTTCAATAATTGTCACTGCACAGTATTTCCTATTATCAGATCAATAATTCATATTATTTGAATAATATTATTAGATAACATTATTGGCAATGTCTAGAAAGTTCTGTCTAAGGAGAGGTTTGGACACCTAATTGCGCGCCAGTAAGAAGAAATTCTTATTGGAAAGCCCCCTCTTTCCTGGGAACGGCCTGGTTGTCATAAATGTGATTCTGTAATATTATCTGTGAATAATTAATTATTGATTCATATGATAAGGAAATATTTATTTTATGTGGATATAAATGAGGGATATATTTTTGTGGTTAAAAATGAAGGAGTTAATGTTGAGGTGTTTTATCTGTATTTTTGTCGGAACGGAGGTATTGAAAATCAAATTAGGATTTTTGAGATATTTTGCGAGGGTTATAATTTTTAATCTGACCGTTGGATCGTGGTAATATTTGGATATGTTATACATATATAAGTTAAGTATATGTCCACAAATTTTAAACCGTTAAAAATGAACGTATGATTTGTTATGAATTTTACGAGATGACTAGTTCAGAAATTGTTGAATTTTTAGAGTTAATCATTTTGGTGGAAAATTCTAGAATTGGTGGGCCCCACTCTTGGTTGGTGAAGAAATGTGTTGAGATTTTTATTCAAATGTGGTGGGTGGGAATAGTAGCAGGTAAAGTCATCAGGTTGCAGGTTAAGTCTGCTTCGGTGTGCTAACAATAAATAGAGGGCTAAGTTAGAATTGAAAATCACACCAGAATTCATAAGTTTTCTCTCTTTTTCTCTCTAGATTATCAAGTGTATTTTGTGAGTATTTAGATACTTGGTGAGTTGCTATTCATCAGTGCAAGTTTCCTTCAGCGTCATATCCGATATCCAGTCAGAAGTGCTACTCTTTTGAGGTAAGGGATAGTAAGGAATTTTAAGGGTTATTATGTTTTTCAGTTCGTACGTCTTCCGACCTTCAGAAAATTCTGGAAAAATTTGAAATGATATTTTGATGAGTTTTATTGATTGTGTCCAAAAATAGTGATTTTTGGATGTATAGATTAAGAATTATAAATTTTATGAGAAAAGACTATTTTAAAAATAACCGCTTATAACTCCTTGTGGTTAACTCCAAAATTGGTGAAATTTTTATTGAGAGTACATGTATATGATAGAAGTATACTCTATAAATTTTGGAATTTTTGGATAAAAGTACAATTTTTGATAAATATCTAAATATTCGGCTGTTTTGGCCATATGAAAAATAGTAAATGAGTTTTAAAAATTTTGAGAAAAATATATGTTCAATATGGGACTATATTCTGCTAAATCCCAGAAAAGAAATATTTTTGGAACAGATTTGGTATTTTTCATGAAAATAGACTAGTTATGAGTAAATGAATTAAATATGTTATGTGAAGTAAGAAAATTGGAAAATAGGATTTTATGGCTTGAGAATCCTATGAGGTATATGCAAATTTTTTATGAGGGTTTTGGTTATTGGTAATGAAATCTTATGAGTTTGGCATTTTAGGATGATTAAATGCATTATTTAGTAAAGTGTAAATAATTAAAATAAATTGTTTATAAGCTTAATAAATATTATTCTTTCAATATCATTATACCGAAATATTGGTATGGATTTTATTGTGAAATTTTTACCTTTTTCATGTCGAGTTACTATTCATGAATTACTATTCACGAGTTACTATTCACGATAAAATTAATTTCTTTTTCTGACCAAATTATAGTTGATTTATGAATATTACTCTTGAGATTAAATCTATATGTTGATTATATTGATTTTATTATCATATATAATATTTTTATAACCCTAATGATGATATTTCTCTTTGACTTGAGTGTAAAGATGGGTAGATTTTTGGTATGATCATGACTATGGGTTCTCTTTGGCCAGTAGTGCAAAGTTGAATTGTTGACTGGTATGATCATGACCATTGAATTTATAATTGAATATCTTTAGCTTAAGTGCAAAGGTGAATTGATCAACATGGTTATAATTATTGTTTATATAAATTCTGAAATGATTAAATATTTCTTTGAGATATTAATATATTTGGCCTGTAGAGCAAATATGAACTGTTGATGAATATATTTGGCCTGTAGTGCAAATATGAACTGTTGTTGAATATCTTTGGCCTGTAGTGCAAAGATAAACTGGTGATGAATATCTTTGGCCCATAGTGCAAAGATGACCTGTGGTTGAATATCTTTGGCCAGTAGTGCAAAGATGAATTGTTGATGAATATCTTTGGCTCGTAGTGCAAAGATGACATGTTGTTGAATATCTTTGATCGTAGTGCAAAGATAAAGTTATTAGTATGATTATGAACAGGAAATGTGATTTGGTGTAACCATGATCTTTGATGTTTCAGGTAAAGATAGGTGATAAAAATTATCTTCGTCCTGGATGAGAAGAGGAATTTAGAACTACAATTATGATTATGAGTTATTCATATGATTGTGGACCAGAATTGTTAATTGATGTTACAGGGATAAAACATTGTTGGTGGATTTTTAACATGGAGAAGATAATAGACTTTGTAGTCTATTTGACTCTTCTAATGGATTGCTCGTTCTGCTGCAACTATGGTTGAAATTTTTATCATCTACCATATGTTCTAAATCTCTGATTTAATTCTGTTGAAGGCTATTGATAACTTATTTATCTTTAGTCATGATATTCTTTACTGGGCTAGTTGTGCTCACCCTTATGTTTCACAATTCCTTTCAGATAATAAGAGTGTAGCTGGGTCGAGCGGGGGTAACAGGGGAATAGAACGGTGGTCATCATTTAGTAGTTATATTTGGTGAATCATCTAGGGTGAAGCAAACCCAACGTTGGAAAGGTGTTTTGCCACTATCATACAAGATGTCTAATGACATACAACCTCGTGTCATCATAAGACAGGATTGTGCTCATCCACTTGCTGAGTATATTTACGAGTACTACCTATATAATCTTGGTGTTTGTTTGAAGTATAATTCTCAATTAGAGACAGTGGAGATAATGATAAGTCAAGAGAAGACTCACCATTGGGAAGAATATGATTGTAATCTTCTCATTTTTCTTTGGGGTATATTGGGTTAACCAAGGATAATTCTGTGGCCATATGATATCTATCACAACCTAGAAGCATGGCCTCCCATGTACAAAGGTTTCCTTGAGCACTTCCCAAAGATTCTAATTTCTAAAACTGTTTTTGACTATACCTTTATGTAAGGTGTCATTGTGAGGTGCTGTCCACGGTTGGGATATGAGTCACATTTGGTATATATTTGTATCCAAACTCACAGCATATGTGTTGTTGTATTTTGCACGACAATTGTTGTAATAAAGTTGTAGTTGTTTTCTGTACCATGTATTTGGCGATTCAGAATAGGTTGGATGGAATGAACCTATTTTGGGGTTGTCACAGTATTTTTCTGCTTATGAGCAATACGATATACATTAGTACCACGTAGCAACTCTATTGTTTTTGTGTATTGATTTTGGCACTAAGTGCCTCTAGTGACCTATTTGCTTCATTTTCCTGACTTGCTATTATTTTTAAATATGTGCAGGAAGACTGCTTCTACGACCTGCCTTACAATACTAGGTATCAAATTTTCGTGCTATGTTTATGGAAGACAAGGGACAAAATTATGAAGTGTACTCTCTCTATATATGTAGATATATACTTTGATTGAAGAACTGTGATAGTTTTAGATGGTTAATTGTAAAGATAATGAATGATTATGTAGTGAATGATTTTATTAAGTTAATAATGTTTCAGTTTTTTGTATTTTTGCCATTATTTGCTACGGGGACATTGAGCCAGCCAGGTACACAAAAAGAATATCAAATTTTGATTTGACAACAATATAATTCGTTACCAAAGCATTGAACAAGTTTTAATATAGCAATAATTTTTTATACATTTAGCAACAAATTTTTGTTGCTAATGATATTAAAAATATAATATTTGGCAACGAAAAATTAGCCTAATAACAACAGAGAGGATATTGTTGTTAATACTAAAATAAAAGGCAACATTTTTTATCGTTGCAAATCATATCAACTTTCGTTGCACATATAAAGAAACAGCAACATATAATATCGTTGCAAATCAACGACTTTCGTTGCTATTGAAAAATAACCAGTAACAAACATTTTCATTGCTGATTCAGCATAATGTCGTTGCCAAATAATATAATCAGCAACGAAAATCATTGCTAAAAAGTTTACATTCCGCAACGAAAGCAAGCTTAGGCAACAATTTTCATAATTTACTGCAACGAAAAATATCGTTGCAAAATGGTGTCAATTGCAACAACGCAACGAAAATGCATGGTCGTTGCAAAAAAAAAGAGTTCATTTCGTTGCCAATTAGTAGGCTTTTGCAACGAAATGGGGTTTTTAGCAACGACATTTTAATTATTCTGCAACAATACATTTTGTTGCTAAAGGATCGATGTCTCCGTACGAAAGCCAAATTTCGTTGCAAAATGTATTACTTTTGGCAACGAAAAAAATACGTTCGTTGCGGAATAATTAGCAACGCTCATTGCACAACGAAAGACGCAACGACAATAAAGTCGTTGCCAAAAACTTTTAGCAACGAAATTTGGCACCTTTAGCAACGAAAATCTGTTGTTGCTGAATCCCCATTTTTTTGTAGTGCATGTAAATCTTGAAAAATCATCAACAATAACAAAAGCATAATGATTATTTCCAAGGCTAGCATATCTCTCGGGTCCAAATAAATCAAGATGCAATAATTGAAGAGGTAAAGAAGTTGATACCTGATTTTTGCTTGTAAAAGAATTTCTTGCTTGTTTACCTAACTGACATGCATTACAAATACATGTCTTCTCATATTTTAGCTTTGGTAAACCTTTAACAAGGTTCTTTGTAACTAACTTTTTAATCAATTCCATATGCACATGCCCTAACCTTCTATGCCATAGAATAGTTTGATCTTGAACAGCAGCTAAACAAATATCCTCATTTTGATTTTCAAAATTTATAGTGTATATATTACCTTCTCTGTTAGCTACTAAAGGAAGAGGCATGAATAATAGCACATTTATCTTTTTCAAAAATTACTTTATGACCACTGTCCATTAGTTGACTTACACTAATTAAATTATATTTTAATCCTTCAACATGATGGACATTATCAATGTATACCTTACCGTTACCAAATTTACCTTTACCGATGATTTGGCATGTGGTGTCATCTCTAAAAGTAACCGTGCCTCCTTTCTTTGTAACAAGTGAGGTAAATTTAGTTCTATCACCCGTCATGTGTCTAGAACATCCACTGTCAAGTACCCATTTATGTGATGGTACTTTAGCTTTTAAGCATACCTACAAAACAAAGAAGTAACTCATCATTTTGGTACCCAAATCTGTTTGGGTCCAATATTGTTAGTAGTAATTAAATCTCATTTCTTTACCCAAACTTGTTTTATTTTTATTTTATTATAATTAGTATCAAAATGTCCTTTTAAACCATACTTTCTGCAAGTAACATAAGGTGAGCAATAAAGAAGCTTGTTCCTTGGTTTATTATTTATTACTCTAATTTTATTAGTAGTGCTTTTTATATTTTTAACAGGATTATATCCAATTCCTTGTTTATCTAAGCTTGACCTTTGAGCACGTAACATTATATTTAAATTCTTTTCTCCTTGAACAAATTTTGCAAGATCCTTTTTCAAAGATATTATTTCTTCATCATTGTTATTTTGCATGTTTACTATTTTTCCATCATTAAAAGCATCTATACAAGTATCTCTCATTTTCAAACTTTCTTTTAAATCATCATTTTCCTTTTTAAGGCTATTATTTTCTTCATTTAATTTGTTTGCACAATTATATAAAATTTTATTATAATTATCTAAATATCCAATTTTAGCATTCAGCTGAGATACTTCACATGATGTGCAATCTTTAACTATTTCTTATTTTTCCTGAATTAAAGTTTCTACTTCCTTCATTAAGTCATTTATTCAACTTTTCAAGTGAGCATTTTTCTCTTTCATACGAATGTTTTCATTTTTTAAAACTAGATAGTCAGAAATAGTAATTTCTCCAAGTTCAGGACTTACCTCAGATGTTTCCTCATTGTGTATTCCAGTGAGGCACAGCTAAGCAGTTTCTTCTTCTTGATCTTCATGATCAGGTTCATCATCACTCCATGTCATTAGAGCCTTCCCTTTTAAACCATTTGCTTTGTTCTTTCTTTTTAGTTGGAAGCAATCTCTTTTGAAGTGTCCAGGCCTTCCACATTCGAAACAGGTTTCTTCTTGTGGCTTTTGCTTGAAATCTTTCTTGTTGTTGAAAGCTTTTGTTGGTACTTTTGATCTATTCTTCTTTCGGATCAGCTCCCTTAATTTTCTGGTCATTAAAGCTATTTCTTCATCAGAATCTTCTTCATTGTCTTCTATGTAGCTTTCAGCTTGTAGTGCCAAGGTCTTCTTCTTAGGTGCCTCATCTTCTTCATCATACAATTTAAGTTGGTTTTCAAACTCTTCAAGTTCTCCAAATAAGGTAAGAGTTTCCATTGTGCTGATTATGACAGAGTCTTGAAGTGTAGTGACCTTTGGTACGAATCGCTTTGGCATGACTCTAAGAAGCTTTCGGTTGATTTCCTTTTGATCAATCTTTCGTCCGAGCATGCTTAGAGAATTCATTAGAGTGAGGAATCTTGATTGGGCATCTCTAATTGATTCATTTTTCTCCAATTTGAATAGTTCGTACTCGTGCATTAGCATGCTCAGCTTGACCTCCTTCACTTTAGTAGTACATTCGTGGCTCATGATTACTGTGTCCCAAATTTCCTTAACCATAGTACAAGAAGAGACGTTATCTATCTTCGACTGAATCATGCCACTTAAAAGTGTATTCATGGCCTTGGAATCATAGGATACCATATACGATTCATCTGAGTCCATTTCCATAAGATTCTTTGGCTTGCCATCATCATGTCGCAGAATGACTGGTCCATTTTCGACTACCCACCATTCCCATGGGTCACGGTTCAGATAGATCTTCATTCTGAACTTCCAAAAGTTGAAGTTTTCACTTCCGAGCAACAACGGTGGCCTACTTGTGAACTGATCTTCTTGAAAGTTTAAGTGTGCCATAGGATCTTCCCCTACGACCTGCAACGATCAATATTAGGAGAGACTTGCTTTGATACCAAATGTAATTCAGTAAATATGCACACCTAAAGGGGGGTGAATAGGTGTTTAAGCTAAAAGTGATAAACAGTGAAAACTTTTTGAAATTTTCTGCTACAAGTTTAATTTAGACAGCTACACCTGTCTGCTTTAGTGTTTGCTTTAGCTTATGTTCTTCGTTTCTTATTATCAGACAGCTAGACATGTCTGCTTTAGTGTCTGGATTAGCGTGATGAACAAAAATGTGCAAAACGTGAATGGCAGTTAAAGAGATAAACAGAAGTAAAAATCACACCAAGATTTTTTACGTGGTTCAGCCCCTATCCTCTACCTAGTGGCGTAATCCACGTCCAATCCCAACTAGGATTGGAGACTTTTTTTATTACTATTTAAACCTTAATACAAAAATTACTCCCTGTTACAAAGAAGCCTTAAATCTGATATTGGACACCTATGCCCCCGTTTTGCACCTCTGCAACTTGTACACCTCTGCACCTC
Source organism: Panax notoginseng (assembly GCA_016801055.1). NCBI lineage: Eukaryota > Viridiplantae > Streptophyta > Magnoliopsida > Apiales > Araliaceae > Panax > Panax notoginseng. Next base: position 12,470,824 of record CM029016.1, read on the forward strand.
TTCTCACCTCTGAGACCCTTGAAGCCTTCTATGAACAGACTAACTAAATAAGAAACCTCAAGCCAAAACTATGCTTGAGTACTTTGGTTTACAATGAATGCGTAAAATAAATTTCCAGCACAAGAGAATATAATAGATTACAATAAATGGCTGGAATAAATCAATTGAAGTGCTCTGATGTAGTATATCAACTTGATTGCAGATTTCATAGATGTGTCTTGATCAGCCGAAGAGAAGGAGTATATATAACAAGACAAGCAACGGCTATAAAAATATGTTAGCTAAGAAATCTCAGTCCCGTTAAAGTAAATCCACGATTTCAGCATATTTATATAACAAGAACTCTGCGCCAACTATTTGTAGCTGAAATAAAGGAGATAAAGTTTTATACCAGTCAACTGTTTTGAACCAGAGAAACAAGGAGATAAGATAAGCTAAGACCCAGTAAAAAGCTTTTACAAGGCTCCTTATTAAAATAGAATACAAAGTACCACTAACTGTTGTGGACCCCACCAAACAATAGTATATCCTTAAATAACTTTTAGTTCAATTGACATATTCTGTAGAATATGCAAACTAAATTTTGGGTCAGCTGTAACAAAACAATTAATCATAAATCCATAATATTTGTCATTATTAAAATAATAAATACCAACAAACCGGTCATGTATACAAGAGTATGACTAAGATCATGAATAATCATTTAAACAATAATAACTTTATCCATTATAATATTTTTGTTAAAAATATGTCAGTCTTAACATTAACATGACTTATATATAAACTATCATATATAAAAATTCGAAATTTTATAAGTTTAGTGATAGATACAAAATAGATTTTATTTTTTATTACTCAAAATTGATATTATTTGGATAAAATATTTCATTGTTAATTGGGTCGAAAGCGGAAAATATATAAAAATGAGAATTGATATTTTTACAAGAAAAATTGATATTTCCACAAGATTCTATTCACATGAATATTAAACGAGACCCACGTTCATGTGAGTGAGATTTTGTAGAAATATCAATTTTTCTTGTGAAAATATGAATTCCTTGTAAAAATATCAATTTTCTATAAAAAATTGATATATTAATTTTGAGAAATAAGAAGAAATTAGTATTATTGCCAAATTATATATAAATCATCTCTCTGTAACCGACCAATAATAATTCTAAATAAGTAAAATTTTCTCACGGCGCTTAAATAGTCAATACACAAAGCATCCCAAAACCCAAATTCCCAACGCACACAACAAACCACCCACCTAAAGGAAAACTACTCAAAACCCCTTTACTTTTTGTTTTTCCCAAGTAAATACTACTCACCATCTCTCTTTATTTTCTCTCTCTTGACTAATACTTTGGTGTATAGACAGGTAAGCGTTCTAAGATCCTGACCGATTCTCCATTTTACCTTAGATTTTCTTCCTCTGATTCTTTTATTTTGTTGGATCTTAATGTCAACTGGATTTTTGCTTATTTAGTTGTATTGAATTGTACAAAAAGATCATGTTTTGGGAAGAAATTTTTTGGGTTTAATTTTGTTCTGATTAGCCTTTTGAAGCTGTGATTTTGTTGGGTCTTGTTTGGTTTCTGAATCAGTGTTTGTTTGTGGCTCAATTGTGACTTTGTTGACTACAATTCCATTGTTTGTGTTTGATTATATTTTCCTCCTAGTAAAGTTTGATTTTTGAAGCTCCAATTGTTGTTGGGATTTGGTTTTTGTATACAATAGTAGCCTGTTTAGTCTTTTTGATTATCACACTTGTATTTTCGTAGCCCAAATTGTCATGGGTTCTTCTTTTTCTTCAGAAATTGCGAGCACCCATTTGTATACGTTTTTTTCTGCCTATAAAGTTGTAAGTTGATATCTATATTGATTTTGATGGTGGTGTTGTGGTTTCAGGAAGATCAAAATCAAGGAACACCATAGAAAGAAATGGCTAATAATGCAGCAGCATGTGTTGAGAGGGCAACTAGTGATATGCTGATTGGTCCAGACTGGGCAATAAATATCGAGCTATGCGATATTATCAACATGGATCCAGGGTATGATTTATTCAACTTTAATACTTTATATCATGACTTTAGTTGTCTTTAATTGGTACTTTTGCTTTCATAAAATTGGGAAGTTCTTCAATTTAAAGAACATATATTTTATTTGCGTTATTGCTTTTCTGAATTCAATGATGCAATTTGTAAATCTTGATAAATCTTTTAATCATCTCTTCTTTTTGACCAAGTTTCCAGAAACAGCTTGATTAAACTTCCAGTTTTAGCGTCTGGATTATAATTATGTTGTTTTCAATGAACAAGAGTGTCGTCAGCTGTTTGTAAGAATATCATATGGTAGAAGTGTCCGGCTATACTGAGATCAATTTTGCATGAGTGATATATACATATATGGATATGTCAGCGTTAGGAGATTGCAACAAAACATCTTAACCCAATATATGGCAATGCTATTGCATACCTTTTGAGGGAGCTATGGAGGGGGAAAGGGAAGAGAAAAGATCAAACAGTCTTGCTAACATTGTATAGCATATTCTAATGAATATCTGCTTACTACGTGTAAACTCAACTAATCTATTTTTGTATATGTACATGTATGCATATTTTGTATTTGTGTGTAATTCTCCCCTCTTCTTTTGCATTTTATTAGAAGCTAGAATAATAAAATGACTTTTAAATGGAAAGTAAAAGCTAGATTTTAAATATCAGCAGCATGAAAATTTCTTAAAGTATAAACATATTGCGAGGCTAAGGTTTTAATATATTAAATCAGGTATCTTGTTCTAATAGGGTTGCTTGCAGTTAGGCGTTAGCAGTGCTCTAGGAATTAAAATCTCTTCATCTGCCGTCCTTTTTGTCGCATCTTCCATGTGGTACAAGAACACTCTAATGAAATGAAATGTGCTCTCCTTCTGTACAATGTATTCGTATCTTTGGTTGGAAATGAGAGACTTATATTTTCTCTCTTTGTCATTTTGTTCAAAATCTCTTTTCTTCTCTTTATTTTTTTCTCACCGCTAATAAATGTTTGCAACACGCTAGACAAATGTAATTGTAAATGGGATCATTTTTCTCACTTTAACGTTTTGTGTACTATTTGTCGACTTCAAAGAGCAAGGGGAGATATCTTATTAATACGGAATCTGTGTCTCATGGAGCTGGCGGTTTGATCTAGGCATTTGTGATGTGGACATGGTCCTGAGATTTGAGTCAGCTTTGGCTTGATATCTTTGACACGCTGTGTGTCCAAACATGAAGGATGTAGTTACTTGCAATCAAGTAGAATAAAAGTAGAGCAACATTTAGTTGCAAAACCCATTGTATTTATTGGTGATGTATGGGTCTTTGGCTAGCAGATATTTCTGGTGTTTTGCTATGGTTGGTTACTCGTCAACTTAAGCTTTTTGGGAGGATGGATGTCTTGGTTCAGATCTATGTTGTCATTGGAAAGCATATATGTGAATATGCTCATTTGACGTGGCTTAGAGGAAGGAGTGCGCCGTTGTGTCCTTTTGTCTCTAGTGGGTTTTAGAATCCCATTCGTAAGCAACATCATGTTCTGTATCATACTCACATGTCTTGCAAGTCGTCATTTGTGTAATGATTGGTCACTCCTAGGTTGACTTTAGTGCAGTATCTTTATGTTAGAGCTGCAGTAGTCACAATTGCCGACGGCTCACATCAGCAGGGCTATAGGGCATACGTTGGGAGATATTCTCTAAAGAATTGCCACAAATTTCGCTGTAGATTTTTCTCATTCTAATAGCGCTCTTTTGGGGGTATAAATTACCAGATTCAAAGGCTAACTGAATTTTCATCCCCGTCTTCTATTGAATAATTCTGGCTATAAAATTGATTTAACATGTTAGCACCATATATGACCTTATAACAATATGCAGCCAACATTGGTGGTTCTTCCTACTATAGGAAGGATTAAATGCTAGTCCCTTTCATTCTGATTTTCCTATTGTTGATCTTCTGATACAATTTCATATACTCTTATTAATATAATTGTTGGTCCTCTATTGATACATTTAAACACCTTTTGGGAAACTAATTTCTTAGGATGCATTGATGTCGTTCCCCATGTCATGATATATTTTGATATAAAAAATAATGGGCATTCCAAAATTGAAAACAAAGTACTAGTAGTGATCGTTGGATTTTTGCACATGTTTTATCTCACACTATTTCATGTGATATATTGTTGATATCCCATGAGCATATTTATTTTTGAATGTCCTAACATTTTTTTTTTCTTTTATTTTGTTTAATTGTTTTAGATTCGTAACCTAAGTTCTGAGATGACCTGTTGGCTCTTTTGAGGACTTAGAACTTGCAAATTGAATATTTGTTGCTTCATAAGCTTAGTTTTGTGGTCAACATGTTGTGGTTGATTCCTCTTGCTATCTTAACCTCGCAATAGAAAATAAAAAATGGGGAGAGATACTTCTGGACTATACAGGGTGGAATTATTTTTTATTTGGCCCAAAAAAAAGTACAGGCTGGGATTGAAGCAATATGGCACTATTGACCAATTTGTAGTTTTGTATATGAAGTTTTTTGGAAAAGTTTTGGAGTTATGATAACTCCAAGTTGTTACTTTTATTGCATAATCTATTTCTTCTTTTGTTTGAATTAATTGTATGCTTAATAATCATAAACTGCCTGCCATTGGATTTTATTAATTTGCAGGCAAACAAAGGATGCTTTGAAGACACTCAAGAAGCGCCTGGGAAGTAAAAATCCAAAAATACAGCTCCTTGCTCTTTTTGTCAGTAATTCCACATTCTTGTATTTTTACTTTGTTATATACATGTTCAAAATTTCAAATAATTCCGCGTTCTTGTATTTTTACTTTGTCATTTACATGTTCAAAATTACGTGTTATGGTTGACCAGAGTATTCTAACATACATTGTTTTTAAATTTGATGAATGCTGCTATTAAACACCATTATGCAGAAGGACGTCTTCTTTTAACTGCAGTACATATAAATTTAATTAACTGCAAGTAGAAATATTAGATTACTGAAACTTATCTTTAAAATCTTTAGGTAATACCTTTTTAACCGTAAAGCTTAAATCCTGCCTTAATTTCTATTTGGGAATGTGTTTGGATGGGACATTATAAATGGGGGTTGTATATTAGTATGGCATTTCCAAATACACGATATAAGATCCCTTGTTTGGACAACCAAATGAGGTACTTCTGAAGTACTATAAGGGATTTAAAGTGGGGATTTTGTTGGCCCAAAATTCGTTCTCAATAATAATTGATTTGTTTTTTTTTTGTTTTGTTTGGGGGGGTGGGGGTGGGGGTGGGGGGGGTCAAATTCTAATACACACACACACACACATTGGATAAGTAGTTTATGTTAAAACTGCACCATGTATTTAATCCACAGATGGTTAGAGAGGTTATCCAAACAATAAATATCTAAACTTAAATGCTAGAATGTTAAAAAGCGAGGAACTGTAGATCGATGGGGCTTGTAAATCCTAGTAAATCACAAAGACCTCATCCAAAGACACGCTTAGGAAGTTTAGGTTATGGGAGGCATGCGGTAGCTTTCTGCATGTAGCGGACTTTTGGCTTTGGACCAAATTCTTGAAAGGTACATCATTTTGGTGGTATTAGACTATTATTTTTGTTCCTATTTTTCACTTGTTCTCCTGCCTAGTTATGGCAACTGCCAGTCTGCCACTGCTGACGCCGTCATATATGTTTAGCCGTTGCTTTTAATATGTGGTCAAATACTGTCCATGCTCACTTTAGATCTCCCATATGATCTTACTTGAATACCCTCTCTATGAGTTGTTAGTAGATATGGATTCTGGATGTTTTGTAGAGATCTTGTCCCTCTCTCAGAATGTGGGGCCTCCAATTTTACTTGGACTCGGGATCCCTAGAAGTATCCTAAGAAGTGTCTGACACTGGATTCTTCTATTTTCTCTCTTTTGGAGTGTTTACTCCCCACCCCCACCCCCACCCCCACCCCCACCCCCACCCCCACCCACACCCACACCCACTTCATGTCATGTGGACTTGGGCACTTCTGGAAAAATGAAGAGTCCATGTAACACAAGGGGGCCTCCAATTCATAAGCAATTTATTTTTGGTGGGATGCTATAATATATGTAGCATTGAGGCTGCTAGATTGAGATATATTTTTAAAATATATATTGCTAGACTTGGTTCGCAATCCCCCACAAGCATTGGTGCATATCAATTCCTTTTTGCCTAGTGAAATTCTAAATGTATTTAATTATCAGCTGCTACCCATATATCAGATTTGAGTTGACATCTGACATTTCCTAAAATAAGCTTATGTTATTCCAATTATTAAGGTTGACTGTACATATAGTCTCCAGTTTAATAGAAAATTTGAGCATGCATGTAACAAATAATGTGCCAAGTTAGGTTGGGCATTTGTTTTGTAATTAATCAAAGAGAACTGAAGTGATAAACAAGGGGGTGTTTTCTTTTTGTTTTCACAGTATTGTTATGTGGCTTGCTCAATATATGAACGTACTATTGACTGACAATATGTTTTGCTATGGGATATCTGATTCAGGTACTGGAGACTCTTAGCAAAAATTGTGGAGAAAATGTCTTTCAACATATTGTTGAGAGGGACATTTTACATGAAATGGTCAAAATTGTAAAGAAGAAGGTGATTTATTGTCTTGCCCATGATAATTTCAAGTTTATTTGTTTAAGATACTCATGTCTTGTCTTTCTTATCCTTTATAATAATTTTGCAGCCAGATTTAAATGTTCGGGAGAAGATATTAATATTAATAGATACCTGGCAAGAAGCTCTGGGAGGACCCAGGGGCCGGTATCCCCAATACTATGCTGCTTACAATGAACTAAAGGTAATTGTTCTATGTTATACTAATTTAGTTGTTATTGTTAATTTCTTTATATTTTGGTCAAATATCTCTAGGTTGCAGGTTCATCTGAAAGTTGCCTTTTTCGATTTTCAGTTCTTTCCTTACATCCCTTGTCATTTAATTTGTATTGATTCAATAATTGGCAGTCTGCTGGAGTAGATTTCCCACCCCGTGAGGAGAACAGTGTACCATTGTTTACGCCGCCACAAACACAGCCACTAGTGCACCCGCCAATACCTCACCCTGCATCAACATACGAGGAAGCTGCTGTTCAGGCATCCCTTCAGTCTGACGCTTCTGGACTTGGGTATTTCTTGAATTCTATATCTTCCATCATCAATTCTATATCAATAAAGATAGGGGAACCAGAAAATTAGCCTGGGAAAAAGCACTGATGCAACTTTTTACTTGGATTTTGTATTGTATTGAAAAAAGTTGCATCTGGGGAACAAGAATCATTTTTTGTACAGTACCCTAGATGCAACTTTTTCTTATACAAGATGTATAGAAAAAAGTTGCATTCGGGGCATTTTTCCTTTTTATTTTTTCCTTTTTTTTTTCCTTCTTGTGCCCGTAGTTTTATCCCTCCTATATTCCACAATATATTTCTTTGCAAAGATATTTCTTGAACCTTTTTCACGAAATGTTAAGCTTCCATGCTCAATGTTCGAAAAAGCTAAAAGCGGTACGAAGCGTTTTTATCCGGACGAGGCGGAGCGAGGCGTAAGCCACAATTTGAAAACATATTTTATTGATAAATATTGAATATATATAAATTTTGTGGTGATGAATAATTTAGAAAAAAAGATTCAGTTATCAACACTCGACTCCGTCGAGTTATCAACACAAGAAATGATTATTTTTTTTGCTCTAGGGACTTAAGTGCGGGAAATATAAAGAAACAGGGACAGAACTGAAACTTCTGAAACTTCAGGGGCTGAAATGAAAGAAAATGAAACTATAGGGGCTGCTATGTAAAATTTTAGGGGGTTATTTTTAAATTTAAGAATACTTTTGAGATTAAACAAAAAATTTATAAAGACTATGAGGTACCTAACTGTAATTATTCATAAGATATATTGATATAGATCTGATATCTATCAGACAGTACTTTCGTTTCTAAGAACGGAGACGGAAGGAAGAAGAAGAAAGAAGTAGAGAAAGAGATCTGTGAGGAAGAAGAGAAGAGAGAGAAAGAGAAGTCACATCTTACGAACTTGTTTTTTATTTCAAATCAAGCGTAGGCCTTATTACGCCTCAAGGCGCAAGGTCACGAGGCGCACGCCTCAGTCGAATAAAGCCCATGCCTCTGAATTTCTCAGTAAGGCGTAGGCCTTGCCACATCTAGCTCTCGCCTCGCCACGAGGCGCGCTCGATCGCAATTTCAAACATTGTCCATGCTATGACTTAATGGAGTTTCCACTCCAGTGATGCATGTGGCTTTTTCAGCTGTTTTATTTTCTTTCTATATTGGTATGATTATACCACCATTGAGAATCATAATGTGCAAGATGTCAAATTTCTATTGAATGAGCTGCTTTATGACTTATGTTAGATCAGATAGTTTTGGAAATCTCATTCTTTATATTTCTTTAGGTGATAAAAAGTATAGCAAAAACATTACAAGTCTTATATCCCATTTAAGCCAGTGAACAACTAAATATATTTTTGGTTCCATCCATATATATATATATATATATATATATATATATATATATATATTAAAGTTTAAATGTCAGTTTTGATTAGTGCAAATCTGTTAGATTGCTTTCTTCTCTTTTCATCGCTCAGCAGAATGTATTAGTGGACTTTGTTGTTATGATTGAGGGAGTATATATTTTTAGTTGTTACATAATCTGTTGGTCCCAGATCTCACTATATATGAAGCACATTGATCCACTTACTTCCAATATCTAGTTGTATAGCTACATGTGAAAATTCATCAGTCAATTTATTTCTCAACTAGATTTATCAAGCTGTAGAACCTAATTTTACTTTAAACTTTCTTTTCATTTCTAATTGATTTTTCTCCACTTTTGGCTATTTACTACTTTAGATCCATAGTCGTATTTATTAAAATAATAAATTAATGAATGCAGCTTGGCAGAGATTCAGAATGCTGATGGACTAGCAGATGTGTTGATGGAAATGCTTAATGCCTTGGATCCTCAGAATCGTGAGGTATAAAAATCTATGATGCCAACACTTTCTGATGAGTCATCGTACTAGATTCTAATATTCAGTATTCTGTACTTCGTGTCAGGGTGTTAAGGAAGAAGTGATTGTTGACTTGGTTGAACAGTGTCGTTCCTACGAAAAGCGTGTCATGATTCTTGTAAACAATACCTCGTAAGTAAATTGTGGATATATTTATTTACAAGTTTTTGTTCATTTTAAATTAGTTACCGACAACTTTCTGCTTTGTTTCAGAGATGAAGAGCTTCTAATGAAGGGATTGACATTAAATGATACATTGCAGCGTGTTCTTTGCCGACATGATGACATTGCAAAAGGTACCCCCGCTCCAAAAGTAGGACAAACAGCAACTTCAGTTGTACAAACACCAACTTCAGTTGTACCTCTTGTAAATGTGACTCATGAGGACGAGGAGCCGGAAGATGATTTTTCCCAGCTAGCGCTCAGGTGATAATATTTGCTTTTAACCTTTTTACTCTATTTATTATTCTCAAGGTCAGAGTTGTGCATGGCGCAATAATTTGGCCCTTTGATCACTGTCAATAAATTTCTGTTACTTTTCGGGTCCCCTTTTACTGTTCCAATGAACTCCCTCCATTCGGAAATATAAAAAAGTCAATATAAGTTTTTTTTTAAATTCAAAATTGTTGTGATTCATTTAGCTTTTTGAAAATAATATATCTTGTTAGTAGTAGTAGTTTTAAGATAGTTTGCAATCTTCATATTAATTTTGATTTTGAAAATATTTTAAATTGACCTCAAAAAGTCAAACTTGATCCTATTGGAGTATAATTACCTTGTTTATGTAATCATATACAATTGCAGGTCATCAAGGGATACTTTGCAGGGACAAGGACGAAAACCCGTTAATGGTAAGGATGAACCACTACGTCTAAGCCCGCTCCTTCCTCCCCCACCCTCATCTAGGAAGCCAAATAGCGCAGAATATGGGATGGTTGATTATTTAAGTGGCGATGTCTACTCTTCTGAGAGAACTTCAGGGGCATCGGGATCCACACCTGTGGCAGCAACAACTCACATAAACAACACAAACTCTACTGCGGCCTTACCTGCAAAACTATCATCTCCTCCTCCCTCCGATGAGTTCATAAACCCCACTGCCTCCGATGAATTCCTAAACCCCACTGCTTCCGATGAATTCCTCAACCCCACTGCTTCGATGTTCTCTGAGAAACAGCCCAAGTACAGTGAACCGGCTCCAACAACCAAATCTATTGACCGGTTGCCTCCAGCTCCTTTGGAATCTCCCGTTTTTCTTCCACCCCCGCCTTCCAAACATAGCCAGAGAACCCAGTTCTTCAAGCAACATCATGTTGGCGCTCCTAATTCAACTAGCGGACCTGGTTCCTCGTATGACAGCTTAGTCGGGCAGACAAACAATCTCTCTCTTAACTCATCAACCTCGAAGAAGCAAGAGAAATCCGAAGACGCACTCTTCAGAGATCTGGTCGATTTCGCAAAGGCCAAGTCTTCATCGTCATCGAACCCTAATAGGTCATTTTGAACGTAGTTGCACATGAGTTTGTTCATGGTCGTACAGTTCAGGTACTGTGAGTTTCATCGACATTTACATTAAAAGACTCCTTTAATAAATGTGGGTGAACTTGGATGGTGTTCTAGCTGTTGGTTAAATATCAATATTATTAAAGGTGGAGAATGAATCGGTTATTGGATATACATGACTTGTGAGATTGTAAATGTATGTTATTTTGTTGTTTGAAGTATTTAGTAGCCTGCTTTAAAAATAAGTAGTATTGGAAAAAAAATTTCTGGTCTGTCTAGCTTTTTTGTTCTGCAAGTGCTCTGCTTTGCTTTCCCATCGTGTAGTTCTTAAATTTATTCATGAAGTAGGTGCATTATTATAGGAGATATATATATATATATATATATATATATATATATATATATATATATATATATATATATACACACACGGTCCGTATCTTAAGCTCACCCTTTATCCAACTCACCCGGGTTCACCCTCCCCTTTAGCGGCGGACCCAACGATCGTCGTTAAAAGTATAGACGACGGTTGTATGACCGAACCGTCGCCGGGTCCGTCGCTAAAGGGGGGTGAGCTCGGGTGAGTTAGATAAGGGGTGAGCTTAAGATCCAGACTCTATGTATATAAATATACAGTCCGGCTCTCTCCAGCGAACTGGAGGGAGCAAACCAACTATAGGGACGGTTTTTTCTGTCGCTATAACATAAAAATCCGATTTTCTATGCTATATCGACGGAAAAAATCGTCGCTATAGCCAATTTATTCTTAGTTCGCTCCTTCCAATTCGCTGGAGAAGTGGACTATATATATATATATATATATATATATATATATATATATATATATATATATATATATATATACGGTCTGGATCTTAAACTCACCCCTTATCTAGCTCACTCTCCTTTAGCGACGGACTGTGCGACGATTCGGTCCGTCACTATATATAGAATCGTTGTCTTAACTTTTAGCGACGGATAACATATAGCGACGGACCGAACATATAGTGACGGACTGAATCGTCGCTCGGTCCGTCGCTAAAGGGGGGTGAGCAAGGTGAGCTAGATATGGGGTGAGCTTAAGATCCGAACCGTATATATATATATATATATATATATATATATATATATATATATATATATATATATATATATATGGAGTTGATCCATAGCCACAGGTGGCTTTGGATCATTTTCCAGTCATCCTCAGTCGTACATTGCAATCACAGACCTTGCCGATATTAATTAGTATTCATAAAAACTGTGCAGATAACTTTTTATATTAAAAACCCAGAAAGTGTCGGAACACTTCTTTTCTCTTAACCAAAACTCTATTTCTTCAATCAAATTTCAAAATTTAATATTTTTTCGATATAAATTTAAAATTGTCAGTTTATATCATTGGAAACGTCTTGAAAAATATCTATAGGTATTTTTGATTTGTTTTTATGTAGTTAAAATGTTAAAAAGTTACAATCAAAACTTATAATGGTGTATTTTAAATAACATAATTTTATTCCCTATTTTGGTCATTTTATCTAAATAAAAAGATATATATATGGATATTGTTTTAAAGACATGAGAGCTTTTGACGCAGAACGGTAAGCACAAACAATTTACCAACGTAAATTCTTAGAACATAAACTGGAATCCACCAGAGATTCAAACGATATCAATCGTAAAAGAAAATAATATTATCAATGATGATATCCTTCAACCCACAAGCCAGGTTATATAGCCTAACAAAATTTTTTCTCCAAGTCATATCTCTATGCCCAATTCTTAACAGAATTCCTAGAGATATGGAAACAAATCTTCCTAGAGATACAGAAACAAATCCTAATAAATAACAACTTATTTTAAAAGATTTTTAACCTAATAAAATACTATTACTATAAAAAAATAATGAACAATTCAGTTTTCCTGAAGTCATAACGCCATTCCTGAACCTGAAGAGCTCTCCCAAAACCGATTGAACCCAGCTGTTCGGGAAACAACTCCAATCCTTCGAAAATTATAATCGTTTCCTCAGACTATTTCTCATTCCCCGTTTCATATCTAACTCTTCCTCAAATTCCAAAGTCAGCTGTCCTACATCAGTCCTTCCCACAAGCAAAGAACTCGACCTCGAGTGACGATCTGGATAAAGCAAAACATCTTCACAGAACTCATAAAAGTCGGATACATTAAAAGTACAAGAGATGTTCATTTCGGCAGGCAAGTTGATCACATAAGCATTATCATTGATCTTCTTGATTACTTTGTATGGGCCATACTTTCGTGACATCAACTTATTATAGGAACCAACGAGAAACCTTTCCTTTCGCAAAAATATTATAACCTGATCACCTTCTTTAAATAGTTTCGAACGCCTTTTGGTATCGGCCACGACTTTATACTTCATATTCTTTTCCTCCAATCTAGCTTTTACTTCGGCCTGAATATCTCGAATTTGCTCAGCCAGATTTTCAGCAGCAACACTGTTTCCAACAACCTTGGGAAGACGTGCCAAATCCAACGCATGTTTAGGAGACTGCCGATACACTAAAGCAAAAGGAGACTGACCTGTAGCAGTGTGAGTAGCATTATTATATGCGAACTCAGCCTGTGCTAGCGCCACATCCCACTGCTTCGGCTTATCACCCCAAATACTCCGAATCAAATTCCCTAGCGTTCGGTTCAGATTTTTAGTCTGTTCATCAGTCTGTGGATGTGCAATGCTACTGAACTTCAAGGTAGTATCCATCCGTCGCCACAGTGTGATCCAAAAATGGCTAAGGAACTTCGAATCTCTATCAGAGGTAATAGATTGAGGGACTCCATATAGACGAACTACTTCCCGAAAGAACAACTGAGCCACATAGGATGCATCCGAGGTCTTTTGACAAGGAATGAAATGTCCCATCTTTGAGAACCGATCAACCATAATAAACATAAAGTCCACTACCTGTTGAGTCCGAGGAAGACCTAAAATAAAATACATCGATAGATCTTCCCAAATAGCACTCGGTACTGGTAGAGGCATGCAGAGGCCTGTATTCTGAGCTTGACCCTTCGCAGTCTGACACACATAACACTTGCGAACTAAGTTTCCTACATCGCGCTTCAACTGAGGCCAATAATACCGTTCAGCTACTCCACTGATGGTCTTGTCACGTCTCAAATGACCACTCAAACCTCCTCCGTGCAGTTTCTGAATCAATCTTTCCCTTAACGAACCTTGAGGTATACATAACTGATTTCTACGGAACAAATAACCATCAACTACATGAAACTCTCCCTCAGTTTACTTTTGAGCACACTTCTCCCATACTTCGCCGAAGTCTTCATCATTTAAATACATCTCTTTCAGAAACTCAAACCCAATGATCTCTTGCTACATAGTGGCTAACAGACTCGCCCTCCAACTCAATTCGTCTACTACCTTATTTAGAACACCCGATTTTTACTTCAGAACAAAAGGAAATTTCTGCAAAAAGGTTGTCCATCGAGCGTGCATATTACTCAAGCTTCTCTGGCTGTTCAGGTACTTCAACGCTTGATGATCAATATACAGAATAAACTCACGTTGAATCAGATAGTTTTCCCATTGTTTTAAGGCTCAAATAATAGCATAAAACTCTTGGTCATATGTACTCCACTTTCGCCTTGCATCACTAAGTTTTTCACTGAAAAATGCCACTGATTTATTCTCTTGAGACAAAACTGCCCCAACGCCAATACCACTAGCATCACACTACAACTCGAATAGCTTCTCGAAACTAGGTTGAGCCAGAACATGAGTAGTACACAGCTTTTCCTTGATAACCGCAAAGGTCTGTCACTGAAATTTACTCTTCTTTAAACACTCGATAATATGTGCTACAATGCTACTAAAATCTTTAATAAATTGGTGATAAAACGTTGCCACCCCATGAAAACTTCTCACTTCTCCTACGGTCTTAGGCGCAGGCCAATCTCGAATAGCCCTCACCTTCCCTTCGTCAACCATGATACCTTCTGAACTGAACATATATCCAAGGAATAACAGACGTTCGGCCAGCCAATTACACTTCTTAAAGTTAATGAAGAGTTTGTTTTCGGCCAAAACCTCCATCACAGCCCGAAGGTGTTCCATATGGTCTTCCTTGTTATGACTATAAATCAGTATATCATCAAAATATACGACAACATTGGACAATCCGAAAGGCATGACTACCCACTCGTAGAGTCCCTCCTTTGTTTTGAACACCGTCTTCCATTCATCACCAAGCTTGATCGAATTTGATGATCCGAATATGATGATATCTGCTCCGAAGATCTATTTTCGAGAATAACTTGGACCCTTCCTGAAAGTAGTATGCATACAAGCCAATCATATTCATTTATTAATAAAAGTGTTATTTATTAAAGGCATTTAATTATCTATATGGTCTTGTTTTTAATAATATGTGATAACCCCATAGTTTTAAGCAATGATTTTAGAATCATGATGAGATCATGCAAATGAGATCTAAATTTTCAGATAGCTTAAAAACTAAAATGTTCCCAATCAATGGATTACTAAAAAGGGGATTAGTGAAATCGAATAGATTGGTACATACGTTGCTTGCTCATTGGAAGAAGATGATTGATCTCATGATCATTTGTGTGGAGACACTAAAGTAAGTATGTTGGTGCTTATTGGAGAATAAGTTCACTGAACGTGACTCGTTAAGGAATACATAATAGAATTTTACTTGTCTGTCAATAGGAATTCCTGAAGTGATAGTAGTACAAGTGATCCTTAGACTTGAGTTCATCATAGTATATTGTATATAATGATTTATACTTTGACTTATTCCTTAAAACCCTTAGGGTATATCAAATGGTATGCTTGGGTATAATGAGTTATATATGGAGATAATGAATGAGCAATTAATAATTACGAATCTACCGCTTCTAGTAAAAGAAGAGATATATTCTATGTGATTCGATAAATGACAACCCATGAATCCTTGGCCAAGGTGGAATGAAATTAGAAAGGTGTTTCTAATTTGCATTTATTCAGAGTTATGCATTTGGAAATCAAAATACATATAATTAAATAAAATAAGACTTGACATTAATTCTATGTCTTATATTTAATTGACACATTGTATGGTGGAAGGATTGAATTGTACGATATTTACTCAAAGGTTCTTTTATGTTGAAATCTATATTATCTGAAAAATCGTTGATCGCTAAAGAGGCTTATCCTTATTGTAGGATAAATATTATTTATTTAAATAAATTAATAGCTTAATTTATTTATTTAAATGAGATTAGAATTATTCTAATTGATTTATTCACAACCGGTTTAATATGGAGAACCTAAAGGGTCATACCATAAAAGAAAGAATAATTATTTAAGAAGTTAATGACATAATCGTAATAATATGTTAAGTGTATTTAATTTAATATATGGTGATAGAGTAAATTAAATAGCTTAATATTTATTATTTAATATTTTGGAAATATTAAATATTAATTAATAAGAAGAGTCTTATTAGTATTATTGTAATTATAATTATTTTAATTTCTAAAGGAGTTTGAGAATTAATTTAATATTAGTACTCTCATTTAGTCCTAATAAGATTATGAGACAAATTAATTAAAAGAGTTTAATTAATTATTCCTAATAAGATTAGGGAGCTTAATTAATTAAAAAAATTTAATTAATTAAATAATACCCTAATTTCTAACTAGATTAAAAGGGTTAACTACTATGTGACGCCCCCAAAAATAGGTATACATCACCCATCTTGGGTCGTCAGATACATAGTACAGAATACAAATACAGCTTACTAATACAACTGTCGTGTACAATACGACAAAACATAAACTGTGAGTTTGAATACAAATATTATCTTCTAGAGAGTATTCATACTCAAAAGGAGTCCTCATTACATTTATTAACACACTATTACATAGAATAGTGAGGACTACTAACTAATACTATCATTCGAACCATCACTCCATTTCCCGACCTGCCCCAGCTACGTTCTCATTTCCTGAAGAGAACAGTGAAAGAAAGGGTGAGCTCAACTAGCCAGTAAGAAATATTATGACTAAGATAATGCAGAATAAATTATCATTAGCCTTCAACAATGTTAAACTGATAAAATATAATAGACATCAAGTTTAACTGTAGTGGAACAAGTAATCCATTAAAAGAGTCAAGTAGAAAATAAACTCTACTATCTTTTATGATTTAAAAGGTTTTTCAACACTGTTATCGCTATGACTCAGCTTAATAAAATAATCCACATCATCGAATCACCCCTGCACTACGGCCAAGGATATTCGTGTATTCATTAATGGTCATGATCATGCCAACAACTGTCCATCAATGCACTACGGGCCAATGATGACTTTCACCACATCATTTGTAACATTACGGTCATGATTATACCGAATAATCCTTGGTCATAATCATACCAAGTCCATCTATGCACTACATGCCACAGATGACTTTCAACATTTTATAAACATGAGGATGATGACAATGATATAAGAATTCAATAAAACAAGTTCAAGAATTAATTTATCCAAGAATTAACAACGTCCAAATTGTCAACATGATACTGCTTTGTGGAGTAAAATTCAAGAATGCTTAGAAGAATATTTTCATGTAAAGATACTGGATGAAACACAATTATCAAGGATATTCCACAAATTTCATGGAGTATAGAAGTCAAAACTTAACCAACTGAGTATAATAAAGAATGGAATAACAAAAGAAATCACCATGCATGTGATAGACCGCACAGACAGGTTATTCCAACAGAATAATAAATAATGGAACCAGGTCCGGCGTAAACGCACAGACAGGATATTCCGACAGAATAATAAATAATGGAACCAGGTCCGGCGTAAACGCACAGACAGGATATTCCGACAGAATAATAAATAATGGAACCAGGTCCAGTGTAAAACACACAGACAAGATGTTCCAACAGAATAATAACAAAAACGGAACCAGGTCCGGTGTAAAACACACAGACAGGATGTTCCAACAGAATAATAGAAGAATGTCACCAAGTATAGGGTAGACCGCGTATACAGGTTATTCCAACAGAATAATAAGAAATGGAATAACAACAGTTCTCTTCATGAATAAGAAAGAATAACACCCCTTACCATTTTAAAGAAGAGCTGAAATAAGGAAGTAGTTAAGTAGCAGAATACTCTTCTTCTCTCTCTCTATAGTTTCTCTCTATAGTTTCTCTCTCTAGAGTTCAGTGAATTCGTAAGAAATAATGAAGGAATGAGCTGCTATTTATAGAAAAATTGAATGCATAGTAACTAATCCATGAACGGTCCAGATTGATTACTTTAATCTGACGGTCCATATTTAAAGAAAAATCTTTTAAATAAAATATAATATATTCTATTTATAGAATAACTTTAATAAAGTATTCTATTTTATATAAAAAGATGTTTCAGTTTTATTACGTTAATAATACGAATAAAACAAAACGTCATTATCGCTAAATAATTCATATTATTAACTAACAATAATTGAATCAAACTGAGCGACTTCTCACATAAGCGTTAATAATCAATACCGTGTGCTACTATGCAACCACACGTATTACTGTACTTTTACTACCGAGTAGTTCAACAGTAACAATGGTAAAACTTCTGCCGTTATTTTTAATAAAATATTTTTGTCGTTTTCTCAATCCGACAATAATTTCGTTGTGGGGTCCACCAATGATTGTGTCGTTGTACGAATATTCCCTGTTAAAACGAATATTCCCCGACCAATCGAATATTATATAACAACTTGCGTATTTTGCAAAATTTATAAATATTACCCACAACTATAACATTATATCAAATTAACTCCATAATATTCAAAAATGATATTTATAGAAAATTCATCTTTATTTATAAAAGTTGGGGTCTTACAACCTCCCCTTCTTATGAAATTTTGCCCTCGAAATTAGGGTACGTACCTGGTACGTCGAAGAGATAAGGATACCTTGATTTCATTTCAGATTCTAACTCCCAAGTCATTTCCTCAACATCGTGGTTTCTCCACAAAACTTTGACTTGAGGTATAACCTTGGAGCATAAAATATGTTCCTTCTTATCCAAGATTTGAACAGGAACTTCTTCATACGTCAAATCTTCCGCTATTTCGTCCGGTTCTAACTCAATAATATGGTTCGGGTCTTCCACATATTTGCGTAACATGGATATGTGAAAAACGTTATGAACATGAGACATACTTGGCGGTAAAGCGAGTCTATAAGCCACAGTTCCTACTCGATCGAGGATTAAAAATGGACCGATGAATTGAGGATTGAGCTTTCCTCTCTTTCCAAATCTCGTAACTCCTTTCCATGGAGCAACACGTAAGAACACATGATCTCCTACATCAAATTCCACGTCCTTTCGATGAAGTTCAGCATAACTCTTTTGTCGATCTTGTGAGGTTTTTATACGTTGTCGGATCGTTTGAATCTTTTCTGTAGTCATACGTACCAACTCCGGTCCCAACAACGTTGCTTCACCCACCTCATCCCAACATACTGGAGAACGACATTTTCTTCCATACAATGCTTCGAATGGAGCCATGCCAATACTTGCTTGATAACTGTTGTTGTAGGAAAACTCCACCAATGGTAAGAACTTGTCCCAACTTCTCTTGAAGTCAAAGACACAGAGTCTTAATAGATCTTCAAGAGTTTGAATAGTCCTCTCTGATTGTCCGTCCGTCTGAGGATGATATGCCGAACTAAATCGTAAATCCGTGCTCATAGCTTTTTGTAAACTAACCCAAAATCGTGAAGTGAATCTTGGGTCTCGGTCAGAAACTATGGATACTGGCATACCATGCAGTCTTACAATCTCGTTTATGTACATACGAGCAAGACGTTCAAGTGTATAAGTTTCTCGTATCGGTAAGAAATGAGCAGACTTGGTCAATCTATCAACAATGACCCAAATCGCATCAATACCTTGAGAAACCCTAGGAAGACCGGTAACGAAATCCATGGTAATGTGCTCCCACTTCCATTCTGGAATTTTAAGTGGTTGCAATGGACCTTTTGGTACTTGATGCTCCGCTTTGACTCGTTGACAAGTTAGACACCTTGAGATAAACAACGCTATCTCTCTCTTCATATTGCTTCACCAAAATGTATGACGAAGATCATGATACATTTTGGTACTTCCAGGATGGATTGCAAACTGTGTGTTGTGCGCCTCCATCATGATTTCATACTTTAAATCAGGGTTGTTAGGAACACAAAGTCTGGAGTTGACTCGAAGTATTCCTTCTTCATCGATTCTTGCTTCCGGCATAGCACCTTCTTGCACTTTCTTCCTTATACGCATCAGCTCCAGGTTTGTAGATTGAGCAGCTTTAACTTTATCGATTAAAGTCGTTTCTACTCGTATATTCGTCATCATCACATGGGTCCCTGAAGTCTTTAACTCTATCTCCATCCTTTGCAAATCACACAAAATGGGCCTTTGTGTTGACAATATCGCACTCGTACTTGCATATGATCTTCTACTCAATGCGTCAGCTACCACGTTCGCTTTTCCAGGATGGTATTGAATGGTATGATCATAATCTTTCAACAGTTCAAGCCAACGTCGTTGTCGCATGTTGAGTTCCTTTTGAGTGAAGAAATATTTAAGGCTTTTATGATCCATAAAGATCTCCACCTTCTCCCCATACAAGTAATGCCTCCAAATTTTAAGTGCAAAGACAACAGCTGCCAACTCTAGATCATGAGTAGGATAATTCCTCTCATATTCCTTGAGTTGTCTTGATGCATAGGCTATGACTTTTTCATGTTGCATGAGAACACATCCCAACCCTTAGCTCGAAGCATCATTGTAGATGACAAATCCCTCCGAGCCAGATGGTATTATTAGAACATGTGCTGAAATGAGTCTCCTCTTAAGTTCTTGAAAACTCTGCTCACATTCTTCGCTCCAACCGAACTTTGTATCTTTTCGAGTCAGCTGAGTTAATGGAGTAGTGATTCGAGAAAATCCTTCCACGAATCTCCGATAATAACCAGCCAAACCAAGAAAGCTACGTACTTCAGTCACTGATTTAGGTTGCTCCCAGCTTTGAATAGCTTCAATCTTTGCCGGGTCAACCGATATTCCACGACTTGATACTACGTGCCCAAGGAATGCTACCTCTTCCAGCCAGAACTCACATTTCTTCAACTTGGCATAAAGTTTGTATTCACGAAGCTTTTAGAGTACCAACCTCAAGTGTTGCTCATGATCTTCACGGCTTTTGGAATAAACAAGGATGTCATCGATAAAGACGACCACAAAGTGATCCAAATATTCCTTGAATACCCTGTTCATCATATCCATGAAGGCAGCAGGAGCATTAGTCAATCCAAAAGACATAACTAAGAATTCATAATGCCCATACCGAGTTCTGAAGGCAGTCTTTGAAATATCCTCAGTTCTAACCTTCAGCTGATGATATCCAGAACGAAGATCGATCTTTGAAAAGAATTGTGCTCCTTGCAACTGGTCAAACAGGTCATCAATACGTGGCAATGGGTACCTATTTTTGATGGTGACATGATTCAACTCCCGATAATTAATACAAAGTCGCATACTCCCATCTTTCTTCTTCACGAACAGAACAGGAGCACCCCAAGGAGAAGTACTAGGACGAATAAAACCAATGTCTAACAATTCCTGCAGTTGGGTCTTTAACTCCTGAAGTTCAATAGGAGCCATTCGATATGGGGCTTTAGAAATGGGTTTTGTACCGGGTTCAAGGTCGATACAAAATTTAATTTCACGCTCTGGGGGTAGGCCAGGAAGTTCTTCGAGAAATACGTCAGGAAATTTATTAACAACAAAAATATCATTCAAAGCTGACGTATTTTTGTTTAGATCTGTGACATGAGCTAAGAAAGCTTGACATCCGTTTTTCAATAAACGAATAGCTTTATGGCTTGAGATGACAACGATTGATTTTAATGGTTTGGTTGCTTGAATTCGCATAATAGGTCGATTAGGAATATGAAAGCTAACAACCTTACGAAAACAATCAATTTTTGCATGATAAGTAGTTAACCAATCAATCCCTAGAATCACGTCAAATGCAAGTATTTTTAATGAAATAAGATCGACAGGTAATGTGTGGGTACCAACTTGAACCAAACAAGACTTATAAACCGTGGATGTAATGAAGGTTTCTCCCAATGGAGTTTCAACTGCTAAGTCAAAGTCTAATTTCTCCGGAATCAAATTTAATCGATGAGCGCAAGTAGAAGAAATAAAAGAATGGGTAGAACCGGTATCAAATAAAGTATAGACTTCGTTAGAGTTTATGATAAGCTTACCCGTGATGACCTCATTCGGGTTCCTTGCTCTCTGGGAGTTCACAACAAACGCTCTCCCTTGCACAACCGGTTTTGACTTTTCTGGGACGACCTTTGGTGCCTCCATCCTAGCTGAATTTGTCTTCGGTAAACGACAAAATCGGGCTAAATGACCTTCTCTTCCACAATTATAACATGCTTTGGACGGCATCGCGCAGTTTGGACTGATGTGCCCCTCCCCTCCGCATTTGAAACATATGATAGGTGGTCGTTCTCCTTCCTTAACGACAGGTGCTGGTGCTGACGTCTTTCCATCATTGTTGAATCTCCTCTTCTTGAAATGCCCATTCTTATTGTTTTGGCCCTGATTACCACCGAAGTGGTTACCATTTCTGGCCTGTTGATTCCCTCCACGCTTGTTGTCACCGCTTCGATGACTGCTTTCACTGGTATTATCATTTTGCCGGCTGCTCTCTTTTGGTTGCGTTGTCTCGTTATCGCGCTCCACCAACTGAGCCCTATTTACAACATCTGAATACAAATACAGTTTATGAAAAATAAGGTGTTGACGTATCTCCGGCTTCAAACCTCTTAAAAACATCCGCGTCATTCTTTCTTCATTATCCACCAGGTGGGACGCAAACTGGGATAACTCCGCAAATTTTGCCTCGTACTGCGACACGTTCATATTATTCTGCTCCAATTTGATGAACTCCACCTCCTTCATGTGACGAATACTCTCGGGAAAGTATTTGTCGTTAAACAGCTCTTGGAACTTCTCCCAAGACATCTTCAGTGCGGCAGGTTGAGTACGCTTTATCGATTCCCACCAGTAATCTGCCTCTCCTCGCAACATAAAGGCGACAAAGGGAACCTTTTGCTCCTCGGAGCAACCCAAAACATCAAATATCTTGGTGATTTGCTTTATCCATGTTTCAGCTACAAGTGGTTTGGGTTCTCCCTTAAACTCCGGTGGTCCCAGCTCCTTAAACTGTTTAGCGGTGACCGCCTGAGAGTTTCCAGTATTTCCACCTACATTGTGGACAGGAGCCGCTTTCACCTGTTGTTGCATGAATTGCATAAAACCTCTGAACATTCCATCATTATCATCTGGTCAGTGTTGTTGTTTGCATGAGGATTGTCACCTTCCTGATGAACATTATCCTGATTATTGATATGTGGTGAATCAATAATCGCCTGTGCTCCATTGCTATTCTCAACATTCTCAGATGCCATTTTCAGATACTGCCACAAAATAAAAATTAATTGATATGTCATATATTATCCTTATATGATGACCGACCAATTAAATACCATGCAAATAAACTTAGGTAGGTCATACTAGCGAAGGAATTCCCCGTCTCTCCCCTCCTAGTTCTATTCTCACATCTTAGCCAGAGATCATATCCCTAAGCTCTGATACCAACTGTGACGCCCCCAAAAATAGGTATACATCACCTATCTTGGGTCGTCAGATACATAGTACAGAATACAAATACAACTTACTAATATAACTGTCGTGTACAATACGACAAAACATAAACTGTGAGTTTGAATACAAATATTATCTTCTAGAGAGTATTCATACTCAAAAGGAGTCCTCATTACATTTATTAACACACTATTACATAGAATAGTGAGGACTACTAACTAATACTATCATTCGAACCATCACTCCGTTCCCCGACCTGCCCCAGCTACGTTCTCATTTCCTGAAGAGAACAGTGAAAGAAAGGGTGAGCTCAACTAGCTCAGTAAGAAATATTATGACTAAGATAATGCAGAATAAATTATCATTAGCCTTCAACAATGTTAAACTGATAAAATATAATAGACATCAAGTTTAACTGTAGTGGAACAAGCAATCCATTAAAAGAGTCAAGTAGAAAATAAACTCTACTATCTTTTATGATTTAAAAGGTTTTTCAACTCTGTTATCGCTGTGACTCAGCTTAATAAAATAATCCACATCATCGAATCACCCCTGCACTACGGCCAAGGATATTCGTGTATTCATTAATGGTCATGATCATGCCAACAACTGTCCATTAATGCACTACGGGCCAATGATGACTTTCACCACATCATTTGTAACATTACGGTCATGATTATACCGAATAATCCTTGGTCATAATCATACCAAGTCCATCTATGCACTACATGCCACAGATGACTTTCAACATTTTATAAACATGAGGATGCTGACAATGATATAAGAATTCAATAAAACAAGTTCAAGAATTAATTTATCCAAGAATTAACAACGTCCAAATTGTCAACATGATACTGCTTTGTGGAGTAAAATTCAAGAATGCTTAGAAGAATATTTTCATGTAAAGATACTGGATGAAACGCAATTATCAAGGATATTCCACAAATTTCATGGAGTATATAAGTCAAAACTTAACCAACTGAGTATAATAAAGAATGGAATAACAAAAGAAATCACCATGCATGCGATAGACCGTACAGACAGGTTATTCCAACATAATAATAAATAATGGAACCAGGTCCGGTGTAAAACACACAGACAGGATGTTCCAACAGAATAATAACAAAAACGGAACCAGGTCCGGTGTAAAACACACAGACAGGATGTTCCAACAGAATAATAGAAGAATGTCACCAAGTATAGGGTAGACCGCGTATACAGGTTATTCCAACAGAATAATAAGAAATGATATAACAACAGTTCTCTTCATGAATAAGAAAGAATAACACCCCTTACCGTTTTAAAGAAGAGCTGAAATAAGAAAGTAGTTAAGTAGCAGAATACTCTTCTTCTCTCTCTCTATAGTTTCTCTCTATAGTTTCTCTCTCTAGAGTTCAGTGAATTCGTAAGAAATAATGAAGGAATGAGCTGCTATTTATAGAAAAATTGAATGCATAGTAACTAATCCATGAACGGTCCAGATTGATTACTTTAATCTGACGGTCCATATTTAAAGAAAAATCTTTTAAATAAAATATAATATATTCTATTTATAGAATAACTTTAATAAAGTATTCTGTTTTATATAAAAAGATGTTTCTGTTTTATTACGTTAATAATACGAATAAAACAAAACGTCATTATCGCTAAATAATTCATATTATTAACTAACAATAATTGAATCAAACTGAGTGACTTCTCACATAAGCATTAATAATCAATACCGTGTGCTACTATGCAACCACACGTATTACTGTACTTTTACTACCGAGTAGTTCAACAGTAACAATGGTAAAACTTCCGCCGTTATTTTTAATAAAATATTTTTGTCGTTTTCTCAATCCGACAATAATTTCGTTGTGGGGTCCACCAATGATTGTGTCGTTGTACGAATATTCCCTGTTAAAACGAATATTCCCCGACCAATCGAATATTATATAACAACTTGCGTATTTTACAAAATTTATAAATATTACCCACAACTATGACATTATATCAAATTAACTTCATAATATTCAAAAATGATATTTATAGAAAATTTATCTTTATTTATAAAAGTTGGGGTCTTACATACTATCTTTATAAGAGGAGCCTTATATTAGATATTATGTAACGTGATTCCAATTGTTGGAGAGTACGCCATTTTTTCTACAGATATAGGAAAACTAGGGTTTGAGCCAAAACACCCTTCTTCTTGATTCTTGTTCTTCCTTGGTGGATCACCTTTAGAGGCCAAACGCTTGGGTGGCTAACGTTGATCAAAGGAAAGAATCAAACCCGCGTATTCAAGGAGAGCACGAAGGACAAGGAGTTGAACTTGTACCTGAGGAAGCTCATATCTTCAAGGGTATGATTTTAATTCTCATACTCTTTTATAGATTGATAATTAAGCACAAAAATGATCTTGGTTTATGGTTAGTAAGAAAAATTTTAAAATCCGTTTTTACTTCGTTTTCGCTTCGTTTATGTAATTGGATTGCATATACTTGTTTCTAGAGAACCTAACAGTGGTATCAGAGCCAATCTTGTGCTAATTGTTAGTCTTTGTGATTTCATATATGTACAATATGCGATTAGATCGGATTTCTAGGTAGACCTGGCAAACGGGCGGGCCGGGCCGGGCCAAAAAGGCCCGGGTTTTGGTGGGCTGGAAATGGCCAGCCCGTGGCGGGCGGGCCGGGCCGGCCCACGGGCTTCGGCCATTAATTTTTTTTTTTGCAAACTCTTTGTTACACCAAAAATAATAATAATAAATATTAAAAATAATAAAATAATTAATAATAAACAATAATACAAATAAACACGATTAATTAATTATATACATTAACTACATATCTCAATTAATTAAAATTGTAATAGTATTATAAATTAGTATTATTAATTAATTACCTACATTATTTATGATGATAATTTGGATTTATGTTACTGAGTGCTGCTCAGAGAGTAGAGATTGTACTTATTGAGAATGATCTTTTGCAGTAAGTGTTTAATTTGTAGTTTTGTACATTGTTACTTGTTAGGAATTATATGAATTAGATAATATCAAGGTTGAAGCTTTTGCTGTAATGACCAAACTCATATTATCTTGTGTGTAATGTCATTCTTTCCTTGTTTGCATTTGCTACTGCAATTTAAATTTGTTGTTTAAATTACATTAACTACATATCTTAATTATAATTTTCAATTATAGGTAAAATATATTGAAGATTACATTAAAAACAAATAGTTGTTGTAGCTCAGTTGGTTTAAACTCTTATTTATTTACTTACAAGTCTTGTGTTCAAGCCTCACAACCTAACACTTTATTTTAAAAAAAAATAAAAAAAATTAATGGTTGGCGGGCGGGCCGGGCCGGCCCGCGGGCTTTGGGCCCGTTTGCCAGGTCTATTTCTAGGTAACAGAAAAGTTTTCTGTTTCTGCGACATGGCGCAGCTGCGCCGTTACCATATTCAGTTTCCTGGATGAACAGCGCAGCTGTGCCATGACCCAGTTCATTCTGGGCGTAGTTGCGCCCTTGGGTAGAATCTGAAAAACTTTTTTTTTTCCTTTAATTAAATAATTGATTTATTTAATTAATAAAAGTTTAAAATAAAGGTGTTTATTTTATCTGGAATATGATTTAAGATTGTTAAAATTAAAGAGTTTAATTTGGATTTGGTTTTTGATCGAAATAAAAGAGTTTATTTTGTTTCAAAACTAAAGTTTAGCAAACTTTTGCCCATTAATTGATATTAATGCAAGTATGGAATGGATTTATTATTCATGAGATGAATGTTATTTATTGATGTATATGTTGATATGTATGATAATAAATGGGAGTGATTATGGACTATGGCCAATGTGATTGGATTTTATTTGGATGAATGCTTGAATGTATGTGTTTTATTAAATGGGGTATGCGTACCGCATCTTTTCTGGTTTTATTCTTGTTATAAATTCTATCTCTCTCCAATGTACTTCCCCTTGACTGTTGATCAATGTTTCTATTTAAATTAAATAGTTTATGTAATAGGATTAGTTAGAATTTCTCGAAGAACAGGAGATCAAGGAGCGCTTGAAGACCTGTTTGTAATAAAGTCAAATTTAAATATAATAGTTATATTTAAATATTAATTCTTGCACCCTAGGGTTTGACCTTTTTGGTTCACTTGGTGGCTTTAGTGAACCAATCTAGAATAAAAGTTCATAATCAATCCGGGTAGAATATAGTATTCAATATGTGCATGCTAGTATTATATATATATATATATATATATATATATATATATATATATATATATATAAATGCAAAAATGCTTTACATGTTTAATAATATGACACATATTTTATATATATATGTGCATGCACGCTAAATAAGATGAGAAAAATAATAACATATCTCTCAAAGAAATTGTAAGACCCCGAATTTTATGAAATAAAAGTATTCAATTTTTCTTATAATTACTATTAAGTAAATGGTTAAATTGATAAATGTTAAAGTTAAGGGTGATATATGATTTTTTTTCAAAATACACAAGTAGTTATAAAATAATCATTGTTGTCGGGGAATATTCGTTTGGTCATGGAATATTCTTTCTGTCTTCGTACGACGGCGCAGCTATTTGTGGGCCCCATAACGAATAACTATCGGGTGAAGAAAACGACAAATTTGAGTTTTTACAAATAACGACGTAGTTGTTACTGTTAACACTGTTGGAATACCCGGTGGTTAAAATACAGTAATACGCGTTATTGCACAGTAGCACACGGTATTGCATAGTATTTTTGAAAGTATTGATTCTTACGTAAGAAGGCACTACTCAATAATTGTTACAGTAATTACTGTTCAATATTTTATTTTATTGATTCAATAATTGCTACGTTGAAATTTTATATTATTGTTGTTCAATAATTGTTGCTGCACAGTATTTTCTATTATCAGATCAATAATTCATATTATTTGAATAGTATTATTAGATAGCATTATTGGCAATGTCTAGAAAGTTCTGTCTAAGGAGAGGTTTGGTCATCTAATTGCGCGCTAGTAAGGAGAAATCCTTATTGGAAAGCCCCCTCTTTCCTGGGAACGGCCTGGTTGTCATAAATGTGATTCTGTAATATTATTTGTGAATAATTAATTATTGATTTATATGATAAGAAAATATTTATTTTATGTGGATATAAATGAGGGATATATTTTTGTGGTTAAAAATGAAGGAGTTAATGTTGAGGTTTTTATCAGTATTTTTGTCGGAATGGAGGTATTAAAAATCAGGGTTTTTGAGATATTTTGCGGGGGTTATAATTTTTAATCCGACCGTTGGATCGTGGTAATTTTTGGATATGTTATACATATATAAGTTGAGTATATGTCCACAAATTTTGAACCGTTAAAAATGAACGTATGATTTGTTATGAATTTTACGAGATGACTGGTTCAGAAATTGTTGAATTTTCGGAGTTTATCATTTTGGTGGAAAATTCTAGAATTGGTGGGTCCCACTTGTAGTTGGTGAAGAAATGTGCTGAATTATATTTCAAATGTGGTGGGTGGGAATAGTAGCAGGTAAAGCCATCAGGTTGCAGGTCAAACCTACCAAAATTTTCCTATAAATAGAGGGCTAAGTTAGAATTGAAAATCACACCAAAAACATAAGCTTTCTCTCTTTCTCTCTCTATATTATGAAGCATATTTTGTGAGTATTTAGATACTTTGAGAGTTGCTATTCAGTGCAAGTTTCTTTCGGCTTTGCATTTCAGTCAGAAATACTGCACTTTTGAGGTAAGGGATAGTAAGGGATATTAAGGGATTTTAAGGGTGGTTATGATTTTCAGTTTCGTAATTTTTCTGAACTTCAAAAATTTTGAAAAAATTTGAAATTATATTTTGATGAGTTTTATTGATTGTGTCCAAAAATGGTGATTTTTGGATGTATAGATTGAGAGTTATGAATTTTATGAGAAAAGACTATTTTAAAAGTAACCGCTTATAATTCCTTGTGGTTAACTCCAAAATTGATGAAATTTTTATTGGGAGTACATGTATATGATAGAAGTATACTCTGTAAATTTTAGAATTTTTAGACAAAAGTACAATTTTTGATAAATGTCTAAATATTCGGCTATTTTGGCCATATGAAAAATAGTAAATGACTTTTAAAAATTCTGAGAAAAATATATGTTCACTATGGGACTATATTATGCTAAATTCCAGAAAAGAAATATTTTTGGAACTGATTTGGTATTTTTCATGAAAATGTTTTAGTTATGAGTAAATGAATTAAATATGTTTTGTGAAGAAAGAAAATTGGAAAATAGGATTTTATGGCTTGAGAATCCTATATGAGGTATATGTAGATTTTTGATGAGGGTTTTGGTTATTGATGATGAAATTGTAAGAGTTGGCATTTTATGATGATTAAATGCATTAATTAGTAAAGTGTAAACAATTAAAATAAATTGTTTATAAATTTAAGTAATGTTATTCTTTCAATATCATTATACCGAAATATTGGTATGAATTTTATTGTAGAATTTCTATCTTTTGTGTCGGGGTTACTATTCATGAGTTACGAATATTACTCTTGAGATTAAAACTATATGTTGATCATATTATTTTTATCATCATATATAACATTTTTATAACCCTGATGTTGAAATTCTCTTTCACTGGAGTGTAAAGATGGGTAGATTATTGGTATGATCATGACTAGGGTTCTCTTTGGCCTGTAGTGCAAAGTTGAATTGTGACTGGTATGATCATGACCATTAAATTTATAATTGAATATCTTAAGCTTAAGTGCAAAGGTGAATTGATCAACATGGTTATAATTATTGTTTATATAAATTCTAAAATGATTATATATTTCTTTGAGATATGAATATATTTGGCCTGTAGTGCAAATATGAATTGTTGATGAATATCTTTGGCATGTAGTGCAAAGATGAACTGTTGTTGAATATCTTTGGCCCGTAGTGCAAAGATGGTTTGTTGATGAATATCTTTGGCCCGTAGTGCAAAGATGGATTTGTTAGTATGATTATAAACAGGAACTGTGATTTGGTATAACCATGATCTTTGATGTTTCAGGTAAAGACAGGTGATGAAAATATTCTTTGTCCTGGGTGCGAAGAAAAATTTATAGTCACAATTATGATTATGAGTTATTCATATGATTGTGGAAAGGAACTCTTGAGTGATGTTACATGGATAAAATATTGTTGGTGGATTTTTAACATGGAGAAGATAATAGACTTTATAGTCTATTTGACTCTTCTAATGGATTGCTCGTTCCGCTGCAACTATGGTTGAAATTTTTATCATTTACCATATGTTCTAAATCTCTGATTTATTATTGATGAAGGCTATTGATAATTTAATTATCTTTAGTCATGATATTCTTTACTGAGCTAGTTGTGCTCATCCTTTTGCTTCACAATTCCTTTCAGGTAATAAGAGTGTAGCTGGGTCGAGCGGGGGTAACAAGGGAATAGAACGGTGGTCATCATTTAGTAGTTATATTTGGTGAAGAAAATAGGGTGAGGCGAACCCAACGTTAGAAGGATGTTTTGCCACTATAATACAAGATGTCTAACGACATACAACCTTGTGTCATCATAAGACATGATTGTGCACATCCGCTTGCCGAGTATATCTACAAGCACTACCTATATAATCTTGGTGTTTGTTTGAAGTAAAATTCTCAGTTAGATACAGTGGAGATAATGATAAGTCAAGAGAAGACTCACCATTGGGAAGAATATGCTAGTAATCTTCTCGTTTTTCTTTGGGGTCTATTGGGTCAACCAAGGATAATTCTGTGGCCATATGATATCTATCATAACCTAGACGCATGGCCTCCCATGTACGAAGGTTTCCTTGAGCACTTCCCAAAGATTCTAATTTCTAAAACAGTTTTTGACTATACCTTTATGTAAGGTGTCATTGTGAGGTGATGTCCACGGTTGGAACATGAGTCACATTTGGTATATATTTGTATCCAAACTCACAGCATATGTGTTGTTGTATTTTGCACGACAATTGTTGTAATAAAGTTATAGTTGTTTTCTGTACCATGTATTTGGCGACTCAGAATAGGTTGGATGGAATGGATCTATTTTGGGATCGTTACATTTGGTATCAGAGCTTGGGGATATGATCTCTGGCGGAGATCAGGGAATACAACTAGGAGGGGAGAGATGAGTAAATCCTTCGCTAGTGTGTCCTACCTAAGCTTATTTGTTGGTCAGTCATAATATCGGGATATTATGTGATATGTTAATTTGTTAAATTAACACTTGTTTTGAAGCTGTATTCTAGAATGTTATTTGAAATACAGGAGATGAGCAATGGAGAAATTATGATGACAGAGAAGATGGAATTTGAAATGAAAGGAAGGTATTCTCAACTCTTTGAAATACCAGGTACGTAAATTTCGGGGACGAAATTTCATAAGGAGGGGAGATTGTAAGACCCCGAATTTTATGAAATAAAAGTATTCAATTTTTCTTATAATTACTATTAAGTAAATGGTTAAATTGATAAATGTTAAAGTTAAGGGTGATATATGATTTTTTTTCAAAATACACAAGTGGTTATAAAATAATCATTGTTGTCGGGGAATATTCGTTTGGTCGTGGAATATTCTTTCTGTCGGGGAATATTCGTACGACGGCGCAGCTATTTGTGGGCCCCATAACGAATAACTGTCGGGTGAAGAAAACGACAAATTTGAGTTTTTACAAATAACGGCGTAGTTGTTACCGTTAACACTGTTGGAATACCCGGTGGTTAAAATACAGTAATACGCGTTATTGCACAGTAGCACACGGTATTGCATAGTATTTTTGAAATTATTGATTCTTACGTAAGAAGGCACTACTCAATAATTGTTACAGTAATTACTGTTCAATATTTTATTTTATTGATTCAATAATTGCTACGTTGAAATTTTATATTATTGTTGTTCAATAATTGTTGCTGCACAGTATTTTCTATTATCAGATCAATAATTCATATTATTTGAATAATATTATTAGATAGCATTATTGGCAATGTCTAGAAAGTTCTGTCTAAGGAGAGGTTTGGTCATCTAATTGCGCGCCAGTAAGGAGAAATCCTTATTGGAAAGCCCCCTCTTTCCTGGGAACGGCCTGGTTGTCATAAATGTGATTCTGTAATATTATTTGTGAATAATTAATTATTGATTCATATGATAAGAAAATATTTATTTTATGTGGATATAAATGAGGGATATATTTTTGTGGTTAAAAATGAAGGAGTTAATGTTGAGGTTTTTATCAGTATTTTTGTCGGAATGGAGGTATTAAAAATCAGGGTTTTTGAGATATTTTGCGGGGGTTTTAATTTTGGATCGTGGGTTATACGTTGGTATATGTTTGTTTTGAACCGTTAAAACGTATGAACCGTTAAAATGAATTATGACGAGATGATTCCGAAATTGTTGAATTTTTTGTTTAATTTTAGAAAATTCTAGAAAACCCACTTGTGGTTGGTGAAGAAATGTGCTGAATTATATTTCAAATGTGGTGGGTGGGAATAGTAGCAGGTAAAGCCATCAGGTTGCAGGTCAAACCTACCAAAATTTTCCTATAAATAGAGGGCTAAGTTAGAATTGAAAATCACACCAGAAAACATAAGCTTTCTCTCTTTCTCTCTCTATATTATGAAGCATATTTTGTGAGTATTTAGATACTTTGAGAGTTGCTATTCAGTGCAAGTTTCCTTCGGTTTTGCATTTCAGTCAGAAGTACTGCTCTTTTGAGGTAAGGGATAGTAAGGGATATTAAGGGATTTTAAGGGTTGTTATGATTTTCAGTTTCGTAATTTTTCTGAACTTCAAAAATTCTGGAAAAATTTGAAATGATATTTTGATGAGTTTTATTGATTGTGTCCAAAAATGGTGATTTTTGGATGTATAGATTGAGAGTTATGAATTTTATGAGAAAAGACTATTTTAAAAGTAACCGCCTATAATTCCTTGTGGTTAACTCCAAAATTGATGAAATTTTTATTGGGAGTACATGTATATGATAGAAGTATACTCTGTAAATTTCAGAATTTTTAGACAAAAGTACAATTTTTGATAAATGTCTAAATATTCGGCTATTTTGGCCATATGAAAAATAGTAAATGACTTTTAAAAATTCTGAGAAAAATATATGTTCACTATGGGACTATATTATGCTAAATCCCAGAAAAGAAATATTTTTGGAACTGATTTGGTATTTTTCATGAAAATGGTCTAGTTATGAGTAAATGAATTAAATATGTTTTGTGAAGAAAGAAAATTGGAAAATAGGATTTTATGGCTTGAGAATCCTATATGAGGTATATGCAGATTTTTGATGAGGGTTTTGATTATTGATGATGAAATTGTAAGAGTTGACATTTTATGATGATTAAATGCATTAATTAGTAAAGTGTAAACAATTAAAATAAATTGTTTATAAATTTAAGTAATGTTATTCTTTCAATATCATTATACCAAAATATTGGTATGAATTTTATTGTAGAATTTTTATCTTTTTTGTCGGGGTTACTATTCATGAGTTACGAATATTACTCTTGAGATTAAAACTATATGTTGATCATATTATTTTTATCATCATATATAACATTTTTATAACCCTGATGTTGAAATTCTCTTTCACTGGAGTGTAAAGATGGGTAGATTATTGGTATGATCATGACTAGGGTTCTCTTTGGCCTGTAGTGCAAAGTTGAATTGTGACTGGTATGATCATGACCATTAAATTTATAATTGAATATCTTAAGCTTAAGTGCAAAGGTGAATTGATCAACATGGTTATAATTATTGTTTATATAAATTCTGAAATGATTATATATTTCTTTGAGATATGAATATATTTGGCCTGTAGTGCAAATATGAATTGTTGATGAATATCTTTGGCATGTAGTGCAAAGATGGCCTGTTGATGAATATCTTTGGCCTGTAGTGCAAAGATGAACTGTTGTTGAATATCTTTGGCCCGTAGTGCAAAGATGGTTTGTTGATGAATATCTTTGGCCCGTAGTGCAAAGATGGATTTGTTAGTATGATTATAAACAGGAACTGTGATTTGGTATAACCATGATCTTTGATGTTTCAGGTAAAGACAGGTGATGAAAATATTCTTCGTCCTGGGTGCGAAGAAAAATTTATAGTCACAATTATGATTATGAGTTATTCATATGATTGTGGAAAGGAACTGTTGAGTGATGTTACATGGATAAAATATTGTTGGTGGATTTTTAACATGGAGAAGATAATAGACTTTATAGTCTATTTGACTCTTCTAATGGATTGCTCGTTCCGCTGCAACTATGGTTGAAATTTTTATCATTTACCATATGTTCTAAATCTCTGATTTATTATTGATGAAGGCTATTGATAATTTAATTATCTTTAGTCATGATATTCTTTACTGAGCTAGTTGTGCTCACCCTTTTGCTTCACAATTCCTTTCAGGTAATAAGAGTGTAGCTGGGTCGAGCGGGGGTAACAAGGGAATAGAACGGTGGTCATCATTTAGTAGTTATATTTGGTGAAGAAAATAGGGTGAGGCGAACCCAACGTTGGAAGGGTGTTTTGCCACTATCATACAAGATGTCTAATGACATACAACCTCGTGTCATCATAAGACAGGATTGTGCTCATCCACTTGCTGAGTATATCTATGGCACTACCTATATAATCTTGGTGTTTGTTTGAAGTATAATTCTCAATTAGAGACAGTGGAGATAATGATAAGTCAAGAGAAGACTCACCATTGGGAAGAATATGATAGTAATCTTCTCGTTTTTCTTTGGGGTCTATTGGGTCAACCAAGGATAATTCTGTGGCCATATGATATCTATCATAACCTAGACGCATGGCCTCCCATGTACGAAGGTTTCCTTGAGCACTTCCCAAAGATTCTAATTTCTAAAACAGTTTTTGACTATACCTTTATGTAAGGTGTCATTGTGAGGTGATGTCCACGGTTGGAACATGAGTCACATTTGGTATATATTTGTATCCAAACTCACAGCATATGTGTTGTTGTATTTTGCACGACAATTGTTGTAATAAAGTTGTAGTTGTTTTCTGTACCATGTATTTGGCGACTCAGAATAGGTTGGATGGAATGGACCTATTTTGGGATCGTTACATTTGGTATCAGAGCTTGGGGATATGATCTCTGGCGGAGATCGGGGAATACAACTAGGAGGGGAGAGATGAGTAAATCCTTCGCTAGTGTGTCCTACCTAAGCTTATTTGTTGGTCAGTCATAATATCGGGATATTATGTGATATGTTAATTTGTTAAATTAACACTTGTTTTGAAGCTGTATTCTAGAATGTTATTTGAAATACAGGAGATGAGCAATGGAGAAATTATGATGACAGAGAAGATGGAATTTGAAATGAAAGGAAGGTATTCTCAACTCTTTGAAATACCAGGTACGTAAATTTCGGGGACGAAATTTCATAAGGAGGGGAGATTGTAAGACCCCGAATTTTATGAAATAAAAGTATTCAATTTTTCTTATAATTACTATTCAGTAAATGGTTAAATTGATAAATGTTAAAGTTAAGGGTGATATATGATTTTTTTTCAAAATACACAAGTGGTTATAAAATAATCATTGTTGTCGGGGAATATTCGTTTGGTCGTGGAATATTCTTTCTGTCGGGGAATATTCGTACGACGGCGCAGCTATTTGTGGGCCCCATAACGAATAACTGTCGGGTGAAGAAAACGACAAATTTGAGTTTTTACAAATAACGGCGTAGTTGTTACCGTTAACACTGTTGGAATACCCGGTGGTTAAAATACAGTAATACGCGTTATTGCACAGTAGCACACGGTATTGCATAGTATTTTTGAAATTATTGATTCTTACGTAAGAAGGCACTACTCAATAATTGTTACAGTAATTACTGTTCAATATTTTATTTTATTGATTCAATAATTGCTACGTTGAAATTTTATATTATTGTTGTTCAATAATTGTTGCTGCACAGTATTTTCTATTATCAGATCAATAATTCATATTATTTGAATAGTATTATTAGATAGCATTATTGGCAATGTCTAGAAAGTTCTGTCTAAGGAGAGGTTTGGTCATCTAATTGCGCGCCAGTAAGGAGAAATCCTTATTGGAAAGCCCCCTCTTTCCTGGGAACGGCCTGGTTGTCATAAATGTGATTCTGTAATATTATTTGTGAATAATTAATTATTGATTCATATGATAAGAAAATATTTATTTTATGTGGATATAAATGAGGGATATATTTTTGTGGTTAAAAATGAAGGAGTTAATGTTGAGGTTTTTATCAGTATTTTTGTCGGAATGGAGGTATTAAAAATCAGGGTTTTTGAGATATTTTGCGGGGGTTATAATTTTTAATCCGACCGTTGGATCGTGGTAATTTTTGGATATGTTATACATATATAAGTTGAGTATATGTCCACAAATTTTGAACCGTTAAAAATGAACGTATGATTTGTTATGAATTTTACGAGATGACTGGTTCAGAAATTGTTGAATTTTCGGAGTTTATCATTTTGGTGGAAAATTCTAGAATTGGTGGGCCCCACTTGTGGTTGGTGAAGAAATGTGCTGAATTATATTTCAAATGTGGTGGGTGGGAATAGTAGCAGGTAAAGCCATCAGGTTGCAGGTCAAACCTACCAAAATTTTCCTATAAATAGAGGGCTAAGTTAGAATTGAAAATCACACCAAAAACATAAGCTTTCTCTCTTTCTCTCTCTATATTATGAAGCATATTTTGTGAGTATTTAGATACTTTGAGAGTTGCTATTCAGTGCAAGTTTCCTTCAGCTTTGCATTTCAGTCAGAAGTACTGCTCTTTTGAGGTAAGGGATAGTAAGGGATATTAAGGGATTTTAAGGGTTGTTATGATTTTCAGTTTCGTAATTTTTCTGAACTTCAAAAATTCTGGAAAAATTTGAAATGATATTTTGATGAGTTTTATTGATTGTGTCCAAAAATGGTGATTTTTGGATGTATAGATTGAGAGTTATGAATTTTATGAGAAAAGACTATTTTAAAAGTAACCGCTTATAATTCCTTGTGGTTAACTCCAAAATTGATGAAATTTTTATTGGGAGTACATGTATATGATAGAAGTATACTCTGTAAATTTCAGAATTTTTAGACAAAAGTACAATTTTTGATAAATGTCTAAATATTCGGCTATTTTGGCCATATGAAAAATAGTAAATGACTTTTAAAAATTCTGAGAAAAATATATGTTCACTATGGGACTATATTATGCTAAATCCCAGAAAAGAAATATTTTTGGAACTGATTTGGTATTTTTCATGAAAATGGTCTAGTTATGAGTAAATGAATTAAATATGTTTTGTGAAGAAAGAAAATTGGAAAATAGGATTTTATGGCTTGAGAATCCTATATGAGGTATATGCAGATTTTTGATGAGGGTTTTGGTTATTGATGATGAAATTGTAAGAGTTGGCATTTTATGATGATTAAATGCATTAATTAGTAAAGTGTAAACAATTAAAATAAATTGTTTATAAATTTAAGTAATGTTATTCTTTCAATATCATTATACCGAAATATTGGTATGAATTTTATTGTAGAATTTCTATCTTTTGTGTCGGGGTTACTATTCATGAGTTACGAATATTACTCTTGAGATTAAAACTATATGTTGATCATATTATTTTTATCATCATATATAACATTTTTATAACCCTGATGTTGAAATTCTCTTTCACTGGAGTGTAAAGATGGGTAGATTATTGGTATGATCATGACTAGGGTTCTCTTTGGCCTGTAGTGCAAAGTTGAATTGTGACTGGTATGATCATGACCATTGAATTTATAATTGAATATCTTAAGCTTAAGTGCAAAGGTGAATTGATCAACATGGTTATAATTATTGTTTATATAAATTCTGAAATGATTATATATTTCTTTGAGATATGAATATATTTGGCCTGTAGTGCAAATATGAATTGTTGATGAATATCTTTGGCATGTAGTGCAAAGATGGCCTGTTGATGAATATCTTTGGCCTGTAGTGCAAAGATGAACTGTTGTTGAATATCTTTGGCCCGTAGTGCAAAGATGGTTTGTTGATGAATATCTTTGGCCCGTAGTGCAAAGATGGATTTGTTAGTATGATTATAAACAGGAACTGTGATTTGGTATAACCATGATCTTTGATGTTTCAGGTAAAGACAGGTGATGAAAATATTCTTCGTCCTGGGTGCGAAGAAAAATTTATAGTCACAATTATGATTATGAGTTATTCATATGATTGTGGAAAGGAACTGTTGAGTGATGTTACATGGATAAAATATTGTTGGTGGATTTTTAACATGGAGAAGATAATAGACTTTATAGTCTATTTGACTCTTCTAATGGATTGCTCGTTCCGCTGCAACTATGGTTGAAATTTTTATCATTTACCATATGTTCTAAATCTCTGATTTATTATTGATGAAGGCTATTGATAATTTAATTATCTTTAGTCATGATATTCTTTACTGAGCTAGTTGTGCTCACCCTTTTGCTTCACAATTCCTTTCAGGTAATAAGAGTGTAGCTGGGTCGAGCGGGGGTAACAAGGGAATAGAACGGTGGTCATCATTTAGTAGTTATATTTGGTGAAGAAAATAGGGTGAGGCGAACCCAACGTTGGAAGGGTGTTTTGTCACTATCATACAAGATGTCTAATGACATACAACCTCGTGTCATCATAAGACAGGGTTGTGCTCATCCACTTGCTGAGTATATCTACAAGCACTACCTATATAATCTTGGTGTTTGTTTGAAGTATAATTCTCAATTAGAGACAGTGGAGATAATGATAAGTCAAGAGAAGACTCACCATTGGGAAGAATATGATAGTAATCTTCTCGTTTTTCTTTGGGGTCTATTGGGTCAACCAAGGATAATTCTGTGGCCATATGATATCTATCATAACCTAGACGCGTGGCCTCCCATGTACGAAGGTTTCCTTGAGCACTTCCCAAAGATTCTAATTTCTAAAACAGTTTTTGACTATACCTTTATGTAAGGTGTTATTGTGAGGTGATGTCCACGGTTGGAACATGAGTCACATTTGGTATATATTTGTATCCAAACTCACAGCATATGTGTTGTTGTATTTTGCACGACAATTGTTGTAATAAAGTTGTAGTTGTTTTCTGTACCATGTATTTGGCGACTCAGAATGGGTTGGATGGAATGGACCTATTTTGGGGTCGTTACATTTGGTATCAGAGCTTGGGGATATGATCTCTGGCGGAGATCGGGGAATACAACTAGGAGGGGAGAGATGAGTAAATCCTTCGCTAGTGTGTCCTACCTAAGCTTATTTGTTGGTCAGTCATAATATCGGATATTATGTGATATGTTAATTTGTTAAATTAACACTTGTTTTGAAGCTGTATTCTAGAATGTTATTTGAAATACAGGAGATGAGCAATGGAGAAATTATGATGACAGAGAAGATGGAATTTGAAATGAAAGGAAGGTATTCTCAACTCTTTGAAATACCAGGTACGTAAATTTCGGGGACGAAATTTCATAAGGAGGGGAGATTGTAAGACCCCGAATTTTATGAAATAAAAGTATTCAATTTTTCTTATAATTACTATTCAGTAAATGGTTAAATTGATAAATGTTAAAGTTAAGGGTGATATATGATTTTTTTTCAAAATACACAAGTGGTTATAAAATAATCATTGTTGTCGGGGAATATTCGTTTGGTCGTGGAATATTCTTTCTGTCGGGGAATATTCGTACGACGGCGCAGCTATTTGTGGGCCCCATAACGAATAACTGTCGGGTGAAGAAAACGACAAATTTGAGTTTTTACAAATAACGGCGTAGTTGTTACCGTTAACACTGTTGGAATACCCGGTGGTTAAAATACAGTAATACGCGTTATTGCACAGTAGCACACGGTATTGCATAGTATTTTTGAAATTATTGATTCTTACGTAAGAAGGCACTACTCAATAATTGTTACAGTAATTACTGTTCAATATTTTATTTTATTGATTCAATAATTGCTACGTTGAAATTTTATATTATTGTTGTTCAATAATTGTTGCTGCACAGTATTTTCTATTATCAGATCAATAATTCATATTATTTGAATAGTATTATTAGATAGCATTATTGGCAATGTCTAGAAAGTTCTGTCTAAGGAGAGGTTTGGTCATCTAATTGCGCGCCAGTAAGGAGAAATCCTTATTGGAAAGCCCCCTCTTTCCTGGGAACGGCCTGGTTGTCATAAATGTGATTCTGTAATATTATTTGTGAATAATTAATTATTGATTTATATGATAAGAAAATATTTATTTTATGTGGATATAAATGAGGGATATATTTTTGTGGTTAAAAATGAAGGAGTTAATGTTGAGGTTTTTATCAGTATTTTTGTCGGAATGGAGGTATTAAAAATCAGGGTTTTTGAGATATTTTGCGGGGGTTATAATTTTTAATCCGACCGTTGGATCGTGGTAATTTTTGGATATGTTATACATATATAAGTTGAGTATATGTCCACAAATTTTGAACCGTTAAAAATGAACGTATGATTTGTTATGAATTTTACGAGATGACTGGTTCAGAAATTGTTGAATTTTCGGAGTTTATCATTTTGGTGGAAAATTCTAGAATTGGTGGGCCCCACTTGTGGTTGGTGAAGAAATGTGCTGAATTATATTTCAAATGTGGTGGGTGGGAATAGTAGCAGGTAAAGCCATCAGGTTGCAGGTCAAACCTACCAAAATTTTCCTATAAATAGAGGGCTAAGTTAGAATTGAAAATCACACCAAAAACATAAGCTTTCTCTCTTTCTCTCTCTATATTATGAAGCATATTTTGTGAGTATTTAGATACTTTGAGAGTTGCTATTCAGTGCAAGTTTCCTTCAGCTTTGCATTCCAGTCAGAAGTACTGCTCTTTTGAGGTAAGGGATAGTAAGGGATATTAAGGGATTTTAAGGGTTGTTATGATTTTCAGTTTCGTAATTTTTCTGAACTTCAAAAATTCTGGAAAAATTTGAAATGATATTTTGATGAGTTTTATTGATTGTGTCCAAAAATGGTGATTTTTGGATGTATAGATTGAGAGTTATGAATTTTATGAGAAAAGACTATTTTAAAAGTAACCGCTTATAATTCCTTGTGGTTAACTCCAAAATTGATGAAATTTTTATTGGGAGTACATGTATATGATAGAAGTATACTCTGTAAATTTCAGAATTTTTAGACAAAAGTACAATTTTTGATAAATGTCTAAATATTCGGCTATTTTGGCCATATGAAAAATAGTAAATGACTTTTAAAAATTCTGAGAAAAATATATGTTCACTATGGGACTATATTATGCTAAATTCCAGAAAAGAAATATTTTTGGAACTGATTTGGTATTTTTCATGAAAATATTCTAGTTATGAGTAAATGAATTAAATATGTTTTGTGAAGAAAGAAAATTGGAAAATAGGATTTTATGGCTTGAGAATCCTATATGAGGTATATGCAGATTTTTGATGAGGGTTTTGGTTATTGATGATGAAATTGTAAGAGTTGGCATTTTATGATGATTAAATGCATTAATTAGTAAAGTGTAAACAATTAAAATAAATTGTTTATAAATTTAAGTAATGTTATTCTTTCAATATCATTATACCGAAATATTGGTATGAATTTTATTGTAGAATTTTTATCTTTTGTGTCGGGGTTACTATTCATGAGTTACGAATATTACTCTTGAGATTAAAACTATATGTTGATCATATTATTTTTATCATCATATATAACATTTTTATAACCCTGATGTTGAAATTCTCTTTCACTGGAGTGTAAAGATGGGTAGATTATTGGTATGATCATGACTAGGGTTCTCTTTGGCCTGTAGTGCAAAGTTGAATTGTGACTGGTATGATCATGACCATTGAATTTATAATTGAATATCTTAAGCTTAAGTGCAAAGGTGAATTGATCAACATGGTTATAATTATTGTTTATATAAATTCTGAAATGATTATATATTTCTTTGAGATATGAATATATTTGGCCTGTAGTGCAAATATGAATTGTTGATGAATATCTTTGGCATGTAGTGCAAAGATGGCCTGTTGATGAATATCTTTGGCCTGTAGTGCAAAGATGAACTGTTGTTGAATATCTTTGGCCCGTAGTGCAAAGATGGTTTGTTGATGAATATCTTTGGCCCGTAGTGCAAAGATGGATTTGTTAGTATGATTATAAACAGGAACTGTGATTTGGTATAACCATGATCTTTGATGTTTCAGGTAAAGACAGGTGATGAAAATATTCTTCGTCCTGGGTGCGAAGAAAAATTTATAGTCACAATTATGATTATGAGTTATTCATATGATTGTGGAAAGGAACTGTTGAGTGATGTTACATGGATAAAATATTGTTGGTGGATTTTTAACATGGAGAAGATAATAGACTTTATAGTCTATTTGACTCTTCTAATGGATTGCTCGTTCCGCTGCAACTATGGTTGAAATTTTTATCATTTACCATATGTTCTAAATCTCTGATTTATTATTGATGAAGGCTATTGATAATTTAATTATCTTTAGTCATGATATTCTTTACTGAGCTAGTTGTGCTCACCCTTTTGCTTCACAATTCCTTTCAGGTAATAAGAGTGTAGCTGGGTCGAGCGGGGGTAACAAGGGAATAGAACGGTGGTCATCATTTAGTAGTTATATTTGGTGAAGAAAATAGGGTGAGGCGAAACCAACGTTGGAAGGGTGTTTTGCCACTATAATACAAGATGTCTAATGACATACAACCTCGTGTCATCATAAGACATGATTGTGCACATCCGCTTGCCGAGTATATCTACAAGCACTACCTATATAATCTTGGTGTTTGTTTGAAGTAAAATTCTCAGTTAGATACAGTGGAGATAATGATAAGTCAAGAGAAGACTCACCATTGGGAAGAATATGATAGTAATCTTCTCGTTTTTCTTTGGGGTCTATTGGGTCAACCAAGGATAATTCTGTGGCCATATGATATCTATCATAACCTAGACGCATGGCCTCCCATGTACGAAGGTTTCCTTGAGCACTTCCCAAAGATTCTAATTTCTAAAACAGTTTTTGACTATACCTTTATGTAAGGTGTCATTGTGAGGTGATGTCCACGGTTAGAACATGAGTCACATTTGGTATATATTTGTATCCAAACTCACAGCATATGTGTTGTTGTATTTTGCACGGCAATTGTTGTAATAAAGTTATAGTTGTTTTCTGTACCATGTATTTGGCGACTCAGAATAGGTTGGATGGAATGGATCTATTTTGGGATCGTTACAGAAATTATATAAGTTGTAACATTCAAAGATATTTAGAATATCGAACGTCGCCTTCTAGCATGATAAAAATAATAGAGCATTGAGTATTTAATATGAGTTTGTTGTGCACACACAAGACAAATATTAAATATTTGAGATGTTATTTTTATTACATATGATGTTTATAAGGAATTGAACATTATCGCTTTGTTGTGCACACATAAGGGCTGTAGTTTTCTCTTCACTTATATGAAAATTTTGGGTCTGACTTAACTTAAATCATTTTAGTTCGGATGTGCACACACTTGACCATTATGATTTAAGAGGCAAAATACAAGGAGTTACATGATGATGTAATTGACAAAAGTTGTCTACCTGTTTATTTATATATAGTTTGTTGTGCACACACAAGGCTATATACATTTGAAATGAGATCCTTATTCTCATTAGCATATTTTTAATTAGATATTGTCGAACTATATAATAAGGGTAATATAGTTTGAAGAAAATAGTGGGAGATACCAATTTAAAATAAGATCTAATTTATTTTGGTAATTAATTAAATGAATGTTTGCTAAAAATGTTATTTTTCACATACAGAAATTTAAAAATGTCACACTCACTAATTTCACCGCGTAGCATACTTGATGCTAACAAACTGACCAGACCAATTTTAACGAACTGGTTAAGGAATCTGAGAATTGTTCTCACTGCTAAAAAGATTTCTTATGTCCTAAATTCACCCGTCCCTCAAAAACTTGCTGAAGCAGTCTCTGAAGAAGAGATTGC
The DNA here is from genome assembly GCA_016801055.1 of Panax notoginseng. Lineage (NCBI taxonomy): Eukaryota > Viridiplantae > Streptophyta > Magnoliopsida > Apiales > Araliaceae > Panax > Panax notoginseng. The sequence continues at coordinate 12,515,338 of CM029016.1, forward strand.
TACTTTTAAATAGTGGCAAGATGATGCATCTGTGGATCAATGCATCATGCTCGTATCCATGAGTAATGAGGTTCAGCGTCAGCATGAAACCATAGATGCTCCTACTATACTGCTACAACTTGCAAGAGTAGTATGATGAGCAAAGTAGGACTGCAAGATATGAGATATCTAAGGAGATCTTCCGATTTTGGATGACCGAGGGCACTGCTGTTGAGACTCATGTCCTAAAGATGATCAATCTGATTGAACGTCTTGGACAAGTTGGGTTCGTCATGGATGGGGAGTTGAGTTAAGATTTATTCTTGCAGTCACTCCTTAACACCTTCTCACAATTTGTTGTGAATTTCCACATGAATAATTTGGACGTAAGCTTGCCTGAGTTACTTACATGTTGAAAACGACTGAAGGTCACTTCCCATCCAAGAAGAACCAAGTCTTACTAGTGGATGATTCTTCTAAGAAAAGGAAGAGGCCCAATGTATCTTCTGAAAAGAAGAAATCTAAGAAAGCTAAGGGAAAGGCGAAAGGAAAGAATAATAAGAAACCTAAACTAGATAGCAAAGGAATCTGCTTCCATTGCAACAAATTGGGTCACTGGAAGAGGAACTGCAAGGAGTTCCTTGCAGAACAAAAGCAGAAGAAGCTTGTAGAACCTTTAAATTCTAATCAAGGTTTGTTTATGATTGAAATTAAATTTTCTGAAAGTCAATCTTCTACTTGGGTATCGAATACCGGCTGTGGTTCTCACATATGTAATAATATGCAGGGACTGGTCAGAAATAGAAAGCTAAGCAAGGATGACGTCGTCCTACAAGTGAAAATGGAGCAAAGGTTGCTGCATTAGCTGTAGGGACTTATTGTTTGCACTGCATACGAGCAAGTTCATTAATTTAAATAATTGTTATTTTGTTCCATCACTTATTAGAAATAATATTTCAATTTTTGTATTGGATATGGATGGTTTTGATATTATAATAAAGAACAACAATTGTTCTATTTATAATAATAATCTTTTATATGGTGTTGGTAATTTGCTAAATGGACTTTACATATTTGACTTGCATGAAAATATACTTCAAATTGAACAAACTAAGAAAAGGAAAAGAGAGATGATGTTAATTATACCTATATGTGGCACTTAGCCTTGGTCATATTAATGAAATAAGATTATCCAAGTTACATAATGATGAGGTCCTAGAGCTATCTGATTATGAATCATATCCAACTTGTGAATCTTGTCTCATGAGAAAAATGACTAAATCTCTTTTTAGTGGAAAAGGAGAAAGAGTTACAGAGTTTGTTAGCGTTGGTTCA
>CM029016.1:12516751-12950803 GCA_016801055.1 Panax notoginseng
TAAATAAAAAGATATATATATGGATATTGTTTTAAAAGACATGAGAGCTTTTGACGCAGAACGTAAGCACAAACAAATTACCAACGTAAATTCTTAGAACATAAACTGGAATCCACCAGAGATTCAAACGATATCAATCGTAAAAGAAAATAATATTATCAATGATGATATCCTTCAACCCACAAGCCAGGTTATATAGCCTAACAAAATTTTTTCTCCAAGTCATATCTCTATCCCAATTCTTAACAGAATTCTAGAGATCTGGAAACAAATCTTCCTAGAGATACAGAAACAAATCCTAATAAATAACAACTTATTTTAAAAATTTTTAACCTAATAAAATACTATTACTATAAAAAAATAATGAACAATTCAGTTTTCCTGAAGTCATAACGCCATTCCTGAACCTGAAGAGCTCTCCCCAAAACCGATAGAACCCAGCTGTTCGGAAACAACTCCAATCCTTCGAAAATTATAATCGTTTCCTCAGACTATTTCTCATTCCCCGTTTCATATCTAACTCTCCTCAAATTCCAAAGTCAGCTGTCCTACATCAGTCCTTCCCACAAGCAAAGAACTCGACCTCGAGTGACATCTGGATAAAGCAAAACATCTTCACAGAACTCATAAAAGTCGATACATTAAAAGTACAAGAGATGTTCATTTCGCAGGCAAGTTGATCACAAAGCATTATCATTGATCTTCTTGATTACTTTGTATGGGCCATACGTTCGTGACATCAACTTATTATAGGAACCAACGAGAAACCTTTCCTTTCGCAAAAATATTATAACCTGATCACCTTCTTTAAAAATATTTCGAACGCCTTTTGGTATCGGCCACGACTTTATAACTTCATATTCTTTTCCTCCAATCTAGCTTTTACTTCGGCCTGAATATCTCGAATTTGCTCAGCCAGATTTTCAGCAGCAACACTGTTTCCAACAACCTTGGGAAGACGTGCCAAAACCAAACGCATGTTTAAGGAGACTGCCGATACACTAAAGCAAAAGGAGACTGACCTGTAGCAGTGTGAGTAGCATTATTATATGCGAACTCAGCCTGTGCTAGCGCCACATCCCACTGCTTCGGCTTAATCACCCCAATTACTCCGAATCAAATTCCCTAGCGTTCGGTTCAGATTTTTAGTCTGTTCATCAGTCTGTGGATGTGCAATGCAACTGAACTTCAAGGTAGTATCCATCCGTCGCCAACAGTGTGATCCAAAAATGGCTAAGGAACTTCGAATCTTCTATCAGGGTAATAGATTGAGGACTCCATATAGACGAACTACTTTCCCGAAAGAACAACTGAGCCACATAGGATGCATCCGAGGTCTTTTGACAAGGAATGAAATGTCCCATCTTTGAGAACCGATCAACCATAATAAACATAAAGTCCACTACCTGTTAGTCTCCGAGAAGACCTAAAATAAAATACATCGATAGATCTTCCCAAATAGCACTCGGTACTGGTAGAGGCATGCAGAGGCCTGTATTCTGAGCTTGACCCTTCGCAGTCTGACACACATAACACTTGCGAACTAAGTTTCCTACATCGCGCTTCAACTGAGGCCAATAATACCGTTCAGCTACTCCACTGATGGTCTTGTCACGTCTCAAATGACCACTTCAAACCTCCTCCGTGCAGTTTCTGAATCAATCTTTCCCTTAACGAACCTGAGGTATACATAACTGATTTCTACGGAACAAATAACCATCAACTACATGAAACTCTCCCTCAGTTTTACTTTGAGCACACTTCTCCCATACTTCGCCGAAGTCTTCAATCATTTAAATACATCTCTTTCAGAAACTCAAACCCAATGATCTCTTGCTACATAGTGGCTAACAGACTCGCCCTCCAACTCAATTCGTCTACTACCTTATTTAGAACACCCGATTTTTACTTCAGAACAAAAGGAAATTTTCCTGCAAAAAGGTTGTCCATCGAGCGTGCATATTACTCAAGCTTCTCTGGCTGTTCAGGTAACTTCAACGCTTGATGATCAATATATACAAATAAACTCACGTTGAATCAGATAGTTTTTCCATTGTTTTAAGGCTCAAATAATAGCATAAAACTCTTGGTCATATGTACTCCACTTTCGCCTTGCATCACTAAGTTTTTCACTGAAAAATGCCCACTGATTTATTCTCTTGAGACAAAACTGCCCCAACGCCAATACCACTAGCATCACACTACAACTCGAATAGCTTCTCGAAACTAGGTTGAGCCAGAACATGATAGTACACAGCTTTTCCTTGATAACCGCAAAGGTCGTGTCACTGAAATTTACTCTTCTTTAAACACTCGATAATATGTGCTACAATGCTACTAAAATCTTTAATAAATTGGTGATAAAACGTTGCCACCCCCATGAAAACTTCTCACTTCTCCTACGGTCTTAGGCGCAGGCCAATCTCGAATAGCCCCACCTTCCCTTCGTCAACCATGATACCTTCTGAACTGAACATATATCCAAGGAATAACAGACGTTCGTCCAGCCAATTACACTTCTTAAAGTTAATGAAGAGTTTGTTTTCGGCCAAAACCTCCATCACAGCCCGAAGGTGTTCCATATGGTCTTCCTTGTTATGACTATAAATCAGTATATCATCAAAATATACGACAACATTGGACAATCCGAAAGGCATGACTACCCACTTCGTAGAGTCCCTCCTTTGTTTTTGAACACCGTCTTCCATTCATCACCAAGCTTGATCGAATTTGATGATCCGAATATGATGATATCTGCTCCGAAGATCTATTTTCGAGAATAACTTGGACCCTTCCTGAAAGTAGTATGCATACAAGCCAATCATATTCATTTATTAATAAAAGTGTTATTTATTAAAGGCATTTAATTATCTATATGGTCTTGTTTTTAATAATATGTGATAACCCCATAGTTTTAAGCAATGATTTTAGAATCATGATGAGATCATGCAAATGAGATCTAAATTTTCAGATAGCTTAAAAACTAAAATGTTCCCAATCAATGGATTACTAAAAAGGGGATTAGTGAAATCGAATAGATTGGTACATACTTGCTTGCTCATTGGAAGAAGATGATTGATCTCATGATCATTGTGTGGAGACACTAAAGTAAGTATGTAGGTGCTTATTGGAGAATAAGTTCACTGAACGTGACTCGTTAAGGAATACATAATAGAATTTTACTTGTCTGTCAATAGGAATTCCTGAAGTGATAGTAGTACAAGTGATCCTTAGACTTGAGTTCATCATAGTATATTGTATATAATGATTTATACTTTGACTTATTCCTTAAAACCCTTAGGGTATATCAAATGTATGCTTGGGTATAATGATTATATATGGAGATAATGAATGAGCAATTAATAATTACGAATCTACCGCTTCTAGTAAAAGAAGAGATATATTCTATGTGATTCGATAAATGACAACCCATGAATCCTTGGCCAAGGTGGAATGAAATTAGAAAGGTGTTTCTAATTTGCATTTATTCAGAGTTATGCATTAGGAAATCAAAATACATATAATTTAATAAAATAAGACTTGACATTAATTCTATGTCTTATATTTAATTGACACATTGTATGGTGGAAGATTGAAATTTACGATATTTACTCAAAGGTTCTTTTATGTTGAAATCTATATTATCTGAAAAATCGTTGATCGCTAAAGAGGCTTATCCTTATTGTAGGATAAATATTATTTATTTAAATAAATTAATAGCTTAATTTATTTATTTAAATGAGATTAGAATTATTCTAATTGATTTATTCACAACCGGTTAATATGGATGGAGAACCTAAAGGGTCATACCATAAAAGAAAGAATAAATATTTAAGAAGTTAATGACATAATCGTAATAAATATTAAGTGTATAATTTAATATATGGTGATAGAGTAAATTAAATAGCTTAATTTATTATTTAATATTTTGGAAATATTAAATATTAATTAATAAGAAGAGTCTTATTAGTATTATTGTAATTATAATTATTTTAATTTCTAAGGAGTTTGAAATTAATTTAATATTAGTACTCTCATTTAGTCCTAATAAGATTATGAGACAAATTAATTAAAAAGTTTAATTAATTATTCCTAATAATATTAGGAGCTTAATTAATTAAAAAAATTATAATTAAATAATACCCTAATTTCTAACTAGATTAAAAGGTTAACTACTATGTGACGCCCCCAAAAATATATACATCACCCATCTTGGGTCGTCAGATACATAGTACAGAATACAAATACAGCTTACTAATACAACTGTCGTGTACAATACGACAAAACATAAACTGTGAGTTTGAATACAAATATTAATCTTCTAGAGAGTATTCATACTTACCAAAAGGATCCTCATTACAATTTATTAACACACTATTTACATAGAATATGAGGACTACTAACTATATACTGAATCATCGAACCATCACTATCGTTTCCCGACCTGCCCGCCCCAGCTACTTTCACATTTCCTAATGATCAGTGAAAAGAAAGGGTGAGCTCAATGCACTACGAGCCAATGATGACTTTTACCACATCATTTGTAACATTACGGTCATGATTATACCGAATAATCCCTGGTCATAATCATACCAAGTCCATCTATGCACTACATGCCACAGATGACTTTCAACATTTTATAAACATGAGGATGATGACAATGATATAAGAATTCAATAAAACAAGTTCAAGAATTAATTTATCCAAGAATTAACAACGTCCAAATTGTCAACATGATACTGCTTTGTGGAGTAAAATTCAAGAATGCTTAGAAGAATATTTTCATGAAAAGATACTGGATGAAACACAATTATCAAGGATATTCACAAAATTATGGAGTATAGAAGTCAAAACTTAACCAACTGAGTATAATAAAGAATGGAATAACAAAAGAAATCACCATGCATGCGATAGACCGCACAGACAGGTTATTCCAACAGAAATAATAAATAATGGAACCAGGTCCGGCGTAAACGCACAGACAGGATATTCCGACAGAATAATAAATAATGGAACCAGGTCCGGCGTAAAACGCACAGACAGGATATTCCGACAGAATAATAATAATGGAACCAGTTCCAGTGTAAAACACACAGACAGATGTTCCAACAGAATAATAACAAAAGGAACCAGGTCCGGTGTAAAACACACAGACAGGATGTTCCAACAGAATAATAGAAGAATGTCACCAAGTATAGGGTAGACCGCGTATACAGGTTATTCCAACAGAATAATAAGAAATGGAATAACAACAGTTCTCTTCATGAATAAGAAAGAATAACACCCCTTACCATTTTAAAGAAGAGCTGAAATAAGGAAGTAGTTAAGTAGCAGAATACTCTTCTTCTCTCTCTCTATAGTTTCTCTCTATAGTTTCTCTCTCTAGAGTTCAGTGAATTCGTAAGAAATAATGAAGGAATGAGCTGCTATTTATAGAAAAATTGAATGCATAGTAACTAATCCATGAACGGTCCAGATTGATTACTTTAATCTGACGGTCCATATTTAAAGAAAAATCTTTTAAATAAAAATATAATATATTCTATTTATAGAATAACTTTAATAAAGTATTCTATTTTATATAAAAAGATGTTTCAGTTTTATTACGTTAATAATACAATAAAACAAAACGTCATTATCGCTAAATAATTCATATTATTAACTAACAATAATTGAATCAAACTGAGCGACTTCTCACATAAGCGTTAATAATCAATACCGTGTGCTACTATGCAACCACACGTATTACTGTACTTTTACTACCGAGTAGTTCAACAGTAACAATGGAAAACTTCTGCCGTTATTTTTAATAAAATATTTTTGTCGTTTTCTCAATCCGACAATAATTCGTTGTGGGGTCCACCAATGATTGTGTCGTTGTACGAATATTCCCTGTTAAAACGAATATTCCCCGACCAATCGAATATTATATAACAACTTGCGTATTTTGCAAAATTTATAAATATTACCCACAACTATAACATTATATCAAATTAACTCCATAATATTCAAAAATGATATTTATAGAAATTCATCTTTATATAAAAGTTGGGGTCTTACAACCTCCCCTCTTATGAAATTTTGCCCTCGAAATTAGGGTACGTACCTGGTACGTCGAAGAGATAAGGATACCTTGATTTCATTTCAGATTCTAACTCCCAAGTCATTTCCTCAACATCGTGGTTTCTCCACAAAACTTTGACTTGAGGTATAACCTTGGAGCATAAAATATGTTCCTTCTTATCCAAGATTTGAACAGGAACTTCTTCATACGTCAAATCTTCCGCTATTTCGTCCGGTTCTAACTCAATAATATGGTTCGGGTCTTCCACATATTTGCGTAACATGGATATGTGAAAAACGTTATGAACATGAGACATACTTGGCGGTAAAGCGAGTCTATAAGCCACAGTTCCTACTCGATCGAGGATTAAAAATGGACCGATGAATTGAGGATTGAGCTTTCCTCTCTTTCCAAATCTCGTAACTCCTTTCCATGGAGCAACACGTAAGAACACATGATCTCCTACATCAAATTCCACGTCCTTTCGATGAAGTTCAGCATAACTCTTTTGTCGATCTTGTGAGGTTTTTATACGTTGTCGGATCGTTTGAATCTTTTCTGTAGTCATACGTACCAACTCCGGTCCCAACAACGTTGCTTCACCCACCTCATCCCAACATACTGGAGAACGACATTTTCTTCCATACAATGCTTCGAATGGAGCCATGCCAATACTTGCTTGATAACTGTTGTTGTAGGAAAACTCCACCAATGGTAAGAACTTGTCCCAACTTCTCTTGAAGTCAAAGACACAGAGTCTTAATAGATCTTCAAGAGTTTGAATAGTCCTCTCTGATTGTCCGTCCGTCTGAGGATGATATGCGAACTAAATCGTAAATCCGTGCTCATAGCTTTTTGTAAACTAACCCAAAATCGTGAAGTGAATCTTGGGTCTCGGTCAGAAACTATGGATACTGGCATACCATGCAGTCTTACAATCTCGTTTATGTACATACGAGCAAGACGTTCAAGTGTATAAGTTTCTCGTATCGGTAAGAAATGAGCAGACTTGGTCAATCTATCAACAATGACCCAAATCGCATCAATACCTTGAGAAACCCTAGGAAGACCGGTAACGAAATCCATGGTAATGTGCTCCCACTTCCATTCTGGAATTTCAAGTGGTTGCAATGGACCTTTTGGTACTTGATGCTCCGCTTTGACTCGTTGACAAGTTAGACACCTTGAGATAAACAACGCTATCTCTCTCTTCATATTGCTTCACCAAAATGTATGACGAAGATCATGATACATTTTGGTACTTCCAGGATGGATTGCAAACTGTGTGTTGTGCGCCTCCATCATGATTTCATACTTTAAATCAGGGTTGTTAGGAACACAAAGTCTGGAGTTGACTCGAAGTATTCCTTCTTCATCGATTCTTGCTTCCGGCATAGCACCTTCTTGCACTTTCTTCCTTATACGCATCAGCTCCAGGTTTGTAGATTGAGCAGCTTTAACTTTATCGATTAAAGTCGTTTCTACTCGTATATTCGTCATCATCACATGGGTCCCTGAAGTCTTTAACTCTATCTCCATCCTTTGCAAATCACACAAAATGGGCCTTTGTGTTGACAATATCGCACTCGTACTTGCATATGATCTTCTACTCAATGCGTCAGCTACCACGTTCGCTTTTCCAGGATGGTATTGAATGGTATGATCATAATCTTTCAACAGTTCAAGCCAACGTCGTTGTCGCATGTTGAGTTCCTTTTGAGTGAAGAAATATTTAAGGCTTTTATGATCCATAAAGATCTCCACCTTCTCCCCATACAAGTAATGCCTCCAAATTTTAAGTGCAAAGACAACAGCTGCCAACTCTAGATCATGAGTAGGATAATTCCTCTCATATTCCTTGAGTTGTCTTGATGCATAGGCTATGACTTTTCCATGTTGCATGAGAACACATCCCAACCCTTTGCTCGAAGCATCATTGTAGATGACAAATCCCTCCGAGCCAGATGGTATTATTAGAACAGTGCTGAAATGAGTCTCCTCTTAAGTTCTTGAAAACTCTGCTCACATTCTTCGCTCCAACCGAACTTTGTATCTTTTCGAGTCAGCTGAGTTAATGGAGTAGCGATTCGAGAAAATCCTTCCACGAATCTCCGATAATAACCAGCCAAACCAAGAAAGCTACGTACTTCAGTCACTGATTTAGGTTGCTCCCAGCTTTGAATAGCTTCAATCTTTGCCGGGTCAACCGATATTCCACGACTTGATACTACGTGCCCAAGGAATGCTACCTCTTCCAGCCAGAACTCACATTTCTTCAACTTGGCATAAAGTTTGTATTCACGAAGCTTTTAGAGTACCAACCTCAAGTGTTGCTCATGATCTTCACGGCTTTTGGAATAAACAAGGATGTCATCGATAAAGACGACCACAAAGTGATCCAAATATTCCTTGAATACCCTGTTCATCATATCCATGAAGGCAGCAGGAGCATTAGTCAATCCAAAAGACATAACTAAGAATTCATAATGCCCATACCGAGTTCTGAAGGCAGTCTTTAAATATCCTCAGTTCTAACCTTCAGCTGATGATATCCAGAACGAAGATCGATCTTTGAAAAGAATTGTGCTCCTTGCAACTGGTCAAACAGGTCATCAATACGTGGCAATGGGTACCTATTTTTGATGGTGACATGATTCAACTCCCGATAATTAATACAAAGTCGCATACTCCCATCTTTCTTCTTCACGAACAGAACAGGAGCACCCCAAGGAGAAGTACTAGGACGAATAAAACCAATGTCTAACAATTCCTGCAGTTGGGTCTTTAACTCCTGAAGTTCAATAGGAGCCATTCGATATGGGGCTTTAGAAATGGGTTTTGTACCGGGTTCAAGGTCGATACAAAATTTAATTTCACGCTCTGGGGGTAGGCCAGGAAGTTCTTCGAGAAATACGTCAGGAAATTTATTAACAACAAAATATCATTCAAAGCTGACGTATTTTTGTTTAGATCTGTGACATGAGCTAAGAAAGCTTGACATCCGTTTTTCAATAAACGAATAGCTTTATGGCTTGAGATGACAGCGATTGATTTTAATGGTTTGGTTGCTTGAATTCGCATAATAGGTCGATTAGGAATATGAAAGCTAACAACCTTACGAAAACAATCAATTTTTGCATGATAAGTAGTTAACCAATCAATCCCTAGAATCACGTCAAATGCAAGTATTTTTAATGAAATAAGATCGACAGGTAATGTGTGGGTACCAACTTGAACCAAACAAGACTTATAAACCGTGGATGTAATGAAGGTTTCTCCCAATGGAGTTTCAACTGCTAAGTCAAAGTCTAATTTCTCCGGAATCAAATTTAATCGATGAGCGCAAGTAAAGAAATAAAAGAATGGGTAGAACCGGTATCAAATAAAGTATAGACTTCGTTAGAGTTTATGATAAGCTTACCCGTGATGACCTCATTCGGGTTCCTTGCTCTCTGGGAGTTCACAACAAACGCTCTCCCCTTGCACAACCGGTTTTGACTTTTCTGGGACGACCTTTGGTGCCTCCATCCTAGCTGAATTTGTCTTCGGTAAACGACAAAATCGGGCTAAATGACCTTCTCTTCCACAATTATAACATGCTTTGGACGACATCGCGCAGTTTGGACTGATGTGCCCCTTCCCTCCGCATTTGAAACATATGATAGGTGGTCGTTCTCCTTCCTTAACGACAGGTGCTGGTGCTGACGTCTTTCCATCATTGTTGAATCTCCTCTTCTTGAAATGCCCATTCTTATTGTTTTGGCCCTGATTACCACCGAAGTGGTTACCATTTCTGGCCTGTTGATTCCCTCCACGCTTGTTGTCACCGCTTCGATGACTGCTTTCACTGGTATTATCATTTTGCCGGCTGCTCTCTTTTGGTTGCGTTGTCTCGTTATCGCGCTCCACCAACTGAGCCCTATTTACAACATCTGAATACAAATACAGTTTATGAAAAATAAGGTGTTGACGTATCTCCGGCTTCAAACCTCTTAAAAACATCCGCGTCATTCTTTCTTCATTATCCACCAGGTGGGACGCAAACTGGGATAACTCCGCAAATTTTGCCTCGTACTGCGACACGTTCATATTATTCTGCTCCAATTTGATGAACTCCACCTCCTTCATGTGACGAATACTCTCGGGAAAGTATTTGTCGTTAAACAGCTCTTGGAACTTCTCCCAAGACATCTTCAGTGCGGCAGGTTGAGTACGCTTTATCGATTCCCACCAGTAATCTGCCTCTCCTCGCAACATAAAGGCGACAAAGGGAACCTTTTGCTCCTCGGAGCAACCCAAAACATCAAATATCTTGGTGATTTGCTTTATCCATGTTTCAGCTACAAGTGGTTTGGGTTCTCCCTTAAACTCCGGTGGTCCCAGCTCCTTAAACTGTTTAGCGGTGACCGCCTGAGAGTTTCCAGTATTTCCACCTACATTGTGGACAGGAGCCGCTTTCACCTGTTGTTGCATGAATTGCATAAAACCTCTGAACATTCCATCATTATCATCTGGTCAGTGTTGTTGTTTGCATGAGGATTGTCACCTTCCTGATGAACATTATCCTGATTATTGATATGTGGTGAATCAATAATCGCCTGTGCTCCATTGCTATTCTCAACATTCTCAGATGCCATTTTCAGATACTGCCACAAAATAAAAATTAATTGATATGTCATATATTATCCTTATATGATGACCGACCAATTAAATACCATGCAAATAAACTTAGGTAGGTCATACTAGCGAAGGAATTCCCCGTCTCTCCCCTCCTAGTTCTATTCTCACATCTTAGCCAGGATCATATCCCTAAGCTCTGATACCAACTGTGACGCCCCAAAAATAGGTATACATCACCTATCTTGGGTCGTCAGATACATAGTACAGAATACAAATACAACTTACTAATATAACTGTCGTGTACAATACGACAAAACATAAACTGTGAGTTTGAATACAAATATTATCTTCTAGAGAGTATTCATACTCAAAAGGAGTCCTCATTACATTTATTAACACACTATTACATAGAATAGTGAGGACTACTAACTAATACTATCATTCGAACCATCACTCCGTTCCCCGACCTGCCCAGCTACGTTCTCATTTCCTGAAGAGAACAGTGAAAGAAAGGGTGAGCTCAACTAGCTCAGTAAGAAATATTATGACTAAGATAATGCAGAATAAATTATCATTAGCCTTCAACAATGTTAAACTGATAAAATATAATAGACATCAAGTTTAACTGTAGTGGAACAAGCAATCCATTAAAAGAGTCAAGTAGAAAATAAACTCTACTATCTTTTATGATTTAAAAGGTTTTTCAACTCTGTTATCGCTGTGACTCAGCTTAATAAAATAATCCACATCATCGAATCACCCCTGCACTACGGCCAAGGATATTCGTGTATTCATTAATGGTCATGATCATGCCAACAACTGTCCATTAATGCACTACGGGCCAATGATGACTTTCACCACATCATTTGTAACATTACGGTCATGATTATACCGAATAATCCTTGGTCATAATCATACCAAGTCCATCTATGCACTACATGCCACAGATGACTTTCAACATTTTATAAACATGAGGATGCTGACAATGATATAAGAATTCAATAAAACAAGTTCAAGAATTAATTTATCCAAGAATTAACAACGTCCAAATTGTCAACATGATACTGCTTTGTGGAGTAAAATTCAAGAATGCTTAGAAGAATATTTTCATGTAAAGATACTGGATGAAACGCAATTATCAAGGATATTCCACAAATTTCATGGAGTATATAAGTCAAAACTTAACCAACTGAGTATATATAAAGAATGGAATAACAAAAGAAATCACCATGCATGCGATAGACCGTACAGACAGGTTATTCCAACATAATAATAAATAATGGAACCAGGTCCGGTGTAAAACACACAGACAGGATGTTCCAACAGAATAATAACAAAAACGAACCAGGTCCGGTGTAAAACACACAGACAGGATGTTCCAACAGAATAATAGAAGAATGTCACCAAGTATAGGGTAGACCGCGTATACAGGTTATTCCAACAGAATAATAAGAAATGATATAACAACAGTTCTCTTCATGAATAAGAAAGAATAACACCCCTTACCGTTTTAAAGAAGAGCTGAAATAAGAAAGTAGTTAAGTAGCAGAATACTCTTCTTCTCTCTCTCTATAGTTTCTCTCTATAGTTTCTCTCTCTAGTTTCAGTGAATTCGTAAGAAATAATGAAGGAATGAGCTGCTATTTATAGAAAAATTGAATGCATAGTAACTAATCCATGAACGGTCCAGATTGATTACTTTAATCTGACGGTCCATATTTAAAGAAAAATCTTTTAAATAAAATATAATATATTCTATTTATAGAATAACTTTAATAAAGTATTCTGTTTTATATAAAAAGATGTTTCTGTTTTTATTACGTTAATAATACGAATAAAACAAAACGTCATTATCGCTAAATAATTCATATTATTAACTAACAATAATTGAATCAAACTGAGTGACTTCTCACATAAGCATTAATAATCAATACCGTGTGCTACTATGCAACCACACGTATTACTGTACTTTTACTACCGAGTAGTTCAACAGTAACAATGGTAAAACTTCCGCCGTTATTTTTAATAAAATATTTTTGTCGTTTTCTCAATCCGACAATAATTTTGTTGTGGGGTCCACCAATGATTGTCGTTGTACGAATATTCCCTGTTAAAACGAATATTCCCCACCACCAATCGAATATTATATAACAACTTGCGTATTTTACAAAATTTATAAATATTACCCACAACTATGACATTATATCAAATTAACTTCATAATATTCAAAAATGATATTTATAGAAAATTTATCTTTATTTATAAAAGTTGGGGTCTTACATACTATCTTTATAAGAGGAGCCTTATATTAGATATTATGTAACGTGATTCCAATTGTTGGAGAGTACGCCATTTTTTCTACAGATATAGGAAAACTAGGGTTTGAGCCAAAACACCCTTCTTCTTGATTCTTGTTCTTCCTTGGTGGATCACCTTTAGAGGCCAAACGCTTGGGTGGCTAACGTTGATCAAAGGAAAGAATCAAACCCGCGTATTCAAGGAGAGCACGAAGGACAAGGAGTTGAACTTGTACCTGAGGAAGCTCATATCTTCAAGGGTATGATTTGATTCTCATACTCTTTTATAGATTGATAATTAAGCACAAAAATGATCTTGGTTTATGGTTAGTAAGAAAAAATTTAATATCCGTTTTTACTTCGTTTTCGCTTCGTTTATGTAATTGGATTGCATATACTTGTTTCTAGAGAACCTAACAGTGGTATCAGAGCCAATCTTGTGCTAATTGTTAGTCTTTGTGATTTCATATATGTACAATATGCGATTAGATCGGATTTCTAGGTAGACCTGGCAAACGGGCGGGCCGGGCCGGGCCAAAAAGGCCCGGGTTTTGGTGGGCTGGAAATGGCCAGCCCGTGGCGGGCGGGCCCCGGCCCACGGGCTTCGGCCATTAATTTTTTTTTTTGCAAACTCTTTGTTACAAAACCAAAATAATAATAATAAATATTAAAAATATAAATAATTAATTAATAATAAACAATAATACAAATAAACACGATTAATTAATTATATACATTAACTACATATCTCAATTAATTAAAATTGTAATAGTATTATAAATTAGTATTATTAATTAATTACCTACATTATTTATGATGATAATTTGGATTTATGTTACTGAGTGCTGCTCAGAGAGTAGAGATTGTACTTATTGAGAATGATCTTTTGCAGTAAGTGTTTAATTTGTAGTTTTGTACATTGTTACTTGTTAGGAATTATATGAATTAGATAATATCAAGGTTGAAGCTTTTGCTGTAATGACCAAACTCATATTATCTTGTGTGTAATGTCATTCTTTCCTTGTTTGCATTTGCTACTGCAATTTAAATTTGTTGTTTAAATTACATTAACTACATATCTTAATTATAATTTTCAATTATAGGTAAAATATATTGAAGATTACATTAAAAACAAATAGTTGTTGTAGCTCAGTTGGTTTAAACTCTTATTTATTTACTTACAAGTCTTGTGTTCAAGCCTCACAACCTAACACTTTATTTAAAAAAAAAATAAAAAAAATTAATGGTTGGCGGGCGGGCCGGCCGGCCCGCGGGCTTTTGGCCCGTTTGCCAGGTTTATTTCTAGGTAACAGAAAAGTTTTCTGTTTCTGCGACATGGCGCAGCTGCGCCGTTACCATATTCAGTTTCCTGGATGAACAGCGCAGCTGTGCCATGACCCAGTTCATTCTGGGCGTAGTTGCGCCCTTGGGTAGAATCTGAAAAACTTTTTTTTTCCTTTAATTAAATAATTGATTTATTTAATTAATAAAAGTTTAAAATAAAGGTGTTTATTTTATCTGGAATATGATTTAAGATTGTTAAAATTAAAGAGTTAATTTGGATTTGGTTTTTGATCGAAATAAAAGAGTTTATTTTGTTCAAAACTAAAGTTTAGCAAACTTTTGCCCATTAATTGATATTAATGCAAGTATGGAATGGATTTATTATTCATGAGATGAATGTTATTTATTGATGTATATGTTGATATGTATGATAATAAATGGGAGTGATTATGGACTATGGCCAATGTGATTGGATTTTATTTGGATGAATGCTTGAATGTATGTGTTTTATTAAATGGGGTATGCGTACCGCATCTTTTTCTGGTTTTATTCTTGTTATAAATTCTATCTCTCTCCAATGTACTTCCCCTTGACTGTTGATCAATGTTTCTATTTAAATTAAATAGTTTATGTAATAGGATTAGTTAGAATTTCTCGAAGAACAGGAGATCAAGGAGCGCTTGAAGACCTGTTTGTAATAAAGTCAAATTTAAATATAATAGTTTATATTTAAATATTAATTCTTGCACCCTAGGTTTGACCTTTTTGGTTCACTTGGTGGCTTTAGTGAACCAATCTAGAATAAAATTCATAATCAATCCGGTAGAATATAGTATTCAATATGTGCATGCTAGTATTATATATATATATATATATATATAATATATATAATATATATATATAATAATAATGCAAAAATGCTTTACATGTTTAATAATATGACACATATTTTATATATATATGTGCATGCACGCTAAATAAGATGAGAAAAATAATAACATATCTCTCAAAGAAATTGTAAGACCCCGAATTTTATGAAATAAAAGTATTCAATTTTTCTTATAATTACTATTAAGTAAATGGTTAAATTGATAAATGTTAAAGTTAAGGGTGATATATGATTTTTTTTCAAAATACACAAGTAGTTATAAAATAATCATTGTTGTCGGGAATATTCGTTTGGTCATGGAATATTCTTTCTGTCTTCGTACGACGGCGCAGCTATTTGTGGCCCCATAACGAATAACTATCGGGTGAAGAAAAACGACAAATTTGAGTTTTTACAAATAACGACGTAGTTGTTACTGTTAACACTGTTGGAAAACCCGGTGGTTAAAATACAGTAATACGCGTTATTGCACAGTAGCACACGGTATTGCATAGTATTTTTGAAAGTATTGATTCTTACGTAAGAAGGCACTACTCAATAATTGTTACAGTAATTACTGTTCAATATTTTATTTTATTGATTCAATAATTGCTACGTTTGAAATTATATTATTGTTGTTCAATAATTGTTGCTGCACAGTATTTTCTATTATCAGATCAATAATTCATATTATTTGAATAGTATTATTAGATAGCATTATTGGCAATGTCTAGAAAGTTCTGTCTAAGGAGAGGTTTGGTCATCTAATTGCGCGCTAGTAAGGAGAAATCCTTATTGGAAAGCCCCCTCTTTCCTGGGAACGGCCTGGTTTCATAAATGTGATTCTGTAATATTATTTGTGAATAAATTAATTATTGATTTATATGATAAGAAAATATTTATTTTATTGGGATATAAATGAGGATATATTTTTGTGGTTAAAAATGAAGGAGTTAATGTTGAGGTTTATCAGTATTTTTTGTCGAATATGGAGGT
This sequence comes from Panax notoginseng, assembly GCA_016801055.1. NCBI lineage: Eukaryota > Viridiplantae > Streptophyta > Magnoliopsida > Apiales > Araliaceae > Panax > Panax notoginseng. The sequence continues at coordinate 12,532,881 of CM029016.1, forward strand.
ATTAAAAATCAGGGTTTTTTGAGATATTTTGCGGGGGTTATAATTTTTAATCCGACCGTTGATCGTGGTAATTTTGGATATGTTATACATATATAAGTTGAGTATATGTCCACAAATTTTGAACCGTTAAAAATGAACGTATGATTTGTTATAATTTTACGAGAAGACTGGTTCAAAATTGTTGAATTTTTGGAGTTTAATCATTTGGTGGAAAATTCTAGAATTGGTGGGTCCCACTTGTAGTTGGTGAAGAAATGTGCTGAATTATATTTCAAATGTGGTGGGTGGGAATAGTAGCAGGTAAAGCCATCAGGTTGCACGTCAAACCTACCAAATTTTCCTATAAATAGAGGCTAAGTTAGAATTGAAAATCACACCAAAAACATAAGCTTTCTCTCTTTCTCTCTCTATATTATGAAGCAAATTTGTGAGTATTAAATACTTTGAGAGTTGCTATTCAGTGCAAGTTTTCTTTCGGCTTTGCATTTCAGTCAGAAATACTGCACTTTTGAGGTAAGGGATAGTAAGAATATTAAGGGATTTTAAGGGTGTTATGATTTTCAGTTTCGTAATTTTTCTGAACTTCAAAAATTTTGGAAAAATTTGAAATTATATTTTGATGAGTTTTATTGATTGTGTCCAAAAATGGTGATTTTTGATGTATAGATTGAGAATTATGAATTTTAAAGAAAAGACTATTTTAAAAGTAACCGCTTATAATTCCTTGTGGTTGGTGAAGAAATGTGCTGAATTATATTTTAAATGTGGTGGGTGGGAATAGTAGCAGGTAAAGCCATCAGGTTGCAGGTCAAACCTACCAAAATTTTCCTATAAATAGAGGGCTAAGTTAGAATTGAAAATCACACCAAAAACATAAGCTTTCTCTCTCTATATTATGAAGCATATTTTGTGAGTATTTAGATACTTTGAGAGTTGCTATTCAGTGCAAGTTTCCTTCAGCTTTGCATTTCAGTCAGAAATACTGCTCTTTTGAGGTAAGGGATAGTAAGGGATATTAAGGGATTTTAAGGGTTGTTATGATTTTCAGTTTCGTAATTTTTCTGAACTTCAAAAATTCTGAAAAATTTGAAATGATATTTTGATGAGTTTTATTGATTGTGTCCAAAAATGGTGATTTTTGGATGTATAGATTGAGAGTTATGAATTTTATGAGAAAAGACTATTTTAAAAGTAACTGCTTATAATTCCTTGTGGTTAACTCCAAAATTGATGAAATTTTTATTGGGAGTACATGTATATGATAGAAGTATACTCTGTAAATTTCAGAATTTTTAGACAAAAGTACAATTTTTGATAAATGTCTAAATATTCGGCTATTTTGGCCATATGAAAAATAGTAAATGACTTTTAAAAATTCTGAGAAAAATATATGTTCACTATGGGACTATATTATGCTAAATTCCAGAAAAGAAATATTTTTGGAACTGATTTGGTATTTTTCATGAAAATGTTTTAGTTATGAGTAAATGAATTAAATATGTTTTGTGAAAAAAAAAAATTGGAAAATAGGATTTTATGGCTTGAGAATCCTATATGAGGTATATGCAGATTTTTGATGAGGGTTTTGGTTATTGATGATGAAATTGTAAGAGTTGGCATTTTATGATGATTAAATGCATTAATTAGTAAAGTGTAAACAATTAAAATAAATTGTTTATAAATTTAAGTAATGTTATTCTTTCAATATCATTATACCAAAATATTGGTATGAATTTTATTGTAGAATTTCTATCTTTTGTGTCGGGGTTACTATTCATGAGTTACGAATATTACTCTTGAGATTAAAACTATATGTTGATCATATTATTTTTATCATCATATATAACATTTTTATAACCCTGATGTTGAAATTCTCTTTCACTGGAGTGTAAAGATGGGTAGATTATTGGTATGATCATGACTAGGGTTCTCTTTGGCCTGTAGTGCAAAGTTGAATTGTGACTGGTATGATCATGACCATTGAATTTATAATTGAATATCTTAAGCTTAAGTGCAAAGGTGAATTGATCAACATGGTTATAATTATTGTTTATATAAATTCTAAAATGATTATATATTTCTTTGAGATATGAATATATTTGGCCTGTAGTGCAAATATGAATTGTTGATGAATATCTTTGGCATGTAGTGCAAAGATGGCCTGTTGATGAATATCTTTGGCCTGTAGTGCAAAGATGAACTGTTGTTGAATATCTTTGGCCCGTAGTGCAAAGATGGTTTGTTGATGAATATCTTTGGCCCGTAGTGCAAAGATGGATTTGTTAGTATGATTATAAACAGGAACTGTGATTTGGTATAACCATGATCTTTGATGTTTCAGGTAAAGACAGGTGATGAAAATATTCTTTGTCCTGGGTGCGAAGAAAAATTTATAGTCACAATTATGATTATGAGTTATTCATATGATTGTGGAAAGGAACTGTTGAGTGATGTTACATGGATAAAATATTGTTGGTGGATTTTTAACATGGAGAAGATAATAGACTTTATAGTCTATTTGACTCTTCTAATGGATTGCTCGTTCCGCTGCAACTATGGTTGAAATTTTTATCATTTACCATATGTTCTAAATCTCTGATTTATTATTGATGAAGGCTATTGATAATTTAATTATCTTTAGTCATGATATTCTTTACTGAGCTAGTTGTGCTCACCCTTTTGCTTCACAATTCCTTTCAGGTAATAAGAGTGTAGCTGGGTCGAGCGGGGGTAACAAGGGAATAGAACGGTGGTCATCATTTAGTAGTTATATTTGGTGAAGAAAATAGGGTGAGGCGAACCCAACGTTGGAAGGGTGTTTTGCCACTATAATACAAGATGTCTAACGACATACAACCTCGTGTCATCATAAGACAGGATTGTGCACATCCACTTGCTGAGTATATCTACAAGCACTACCTATATAATCTTGGTGTTTGTTTGAAGTATAATTCTCAATTAGAGACAGTGGAGATAATGATAAGTCAAGAGAAGACTCACCATTGGGAAGAATATGATAGTAATCTTCTCGTTTTTCTTTGGGGTCTATTGGGTCAACCAAGGATAATTCTGTGGCCATATGATATCTATCATAACCTAGACGCATGGCCTCCCATGTACGAAGGTTTCCTTGAGCACTTCCCAAAGATTCTAATTTCTAAAACAGTTTTTGACTATACCTTTATGTAAGGTGTCATTGTGAGGTGATGTCCACGGTTGGAACATGAGTCACATTTGGTATATATTTGTATCCAAACTCACAGCATATGTGTTGTTGTATTTTGCACGACAATTGTTGTAATAAAGTTATAGTTGTTTTCTGTACCATGTATTTGGCGACTCAGAATAGGTTGGATGGAATGGATCTATTTTGGGATCGTTACATTTGGTATCAGAGTTTGGGGATATGATCTCTGGCGGAGATCGGGAATACAACTAGGAGGGGAGAGATGAGTAAATCCTTCGCTAGTGTGTCCTACCTAAGCTTATTTGTTGGTCAGTCATAATATCGGGATATTATGTGATATGTTAATTTGTTAAATTAACACTTGTTTTGAAGCTGTATTCTAGAATGTTATTTGAAATACAGGAGATGAGCAATGGAGAAATTATGATGACAGAGAAGATGGAATTTGAAATGAAAGGAAGGTATTCTCAACTCTTTGAAATACCAGGTACGTAAATTTCGGGGACGAAATTTCATAAGGAGGGGAGATTGTAAGACCCCGAATTTTATGAAATAAAAGTATTCAATTTTTCTTATAATTACTATTCAGTAAATGGTTAAATTGATAAATGTTAAAGTTAAGGGTGATATATGATTTTTTTTCAAAATACACAAGTGGTTATAAAATAATCATTGTTGTCGGGGAATATTCGTTTGGTCGTGGAATATTCTTTCTGTCGGGGAATATTCGTACGACGGCGCAGCTATTTGTGGGCCCCATAACGAATAACTGTCGGGTGAAGAAAACGACAAATTTGAGTTTTTACAAATAACGGCGTAGTTGTTACCGTTAACACTGTTGGAATACCCGGTGGTTAAAATACAGTAATACGCGTTATTGCACAGTAGCACACGGTATTGCATAGTATTTTTGAAATTATTGATTCTTACGTAAGAAGGCACTACTCAATAATTGTTACAGTAATTACTGTTCAATATTTTATTTTATTGATTCAATAATTGCTACGTTGAAATTTTATATTATTGTTGTTCAATAATTGTTGCTGCACAGTATTTTCTATTATCAGATCAATAATTCATATTATTTGAATAATATTATTAGATAGCATTATTGGCAATGTCTAGAAAGTTCTGTCTAAGGAGAGGTTTGGTCATCTAATTGCGCGCTAGTAAGGAGAAATCCTTATTGGAAAGCCCCCTCTTTCCTGGGAACGGCCTGGTTGTCATAAATGTGATTCTGTAATATTATTTGTGAATAATTAATTATTGATTCATATGATAAGAAAATATTTATTTTATGTGGATATAAATGAGGGATATATTTTTGTGGTTAAAAATGAAGGAGTTAATGTTGAGGTTTTTATCAGTATTTTTGTCGGAATGGAGGTATTAAAAATCAGGGTTTTTGAGATATTTTGCGGGGGTTATAATTTTTAATCCGACCGTTGGATCGTGGTAATTTTTGGATATGTTATACATATATAAGTTGAGTATATGTCCACAAATTTTGAACCGTTAAAAATGAACGTATGATTTGTTATGAATTTTACGAGATGACTGGTTCAGAAATTGTTGAATTTTCGGAGTTTATCATTTTGGTGGAAAATTCTAGAATTGGTGGGCCCCACTTGTGGTTGGTGAAGAAATGTGCTGAATTATATTTCAAATGTGGTGGGTGGGAATAGTAGCAGGTAAAGCCATCAGGTTGCAGGTCAAACCTACCAAAATTTTCCTATAAATAGAGGGCTAAGTTAGAATTGAAAATCACACCAGAAACATAAGCTTTCTCTCTTTCTCTCTCTATATTATGAAGCATATTTTGTGAGTATTTAGATACTTTGTGAGTTGCTATTCAGTGCAAGTTTCCTTCAGCTTTGCATATCAGTCAGAAGTACTGCTCTTTTGAGGTAAGGGATAGTAAGGGATATTAAGGGATTTTAAGGGTTGTTATGATTTTCAGTTTCGTAATTTTTCTGAACTTCAAAAATTCTGGAAAAATTTGAAATGATATTTTGATGAGTTTTATTGATTGTGTCCAAAAATGGTGATTTTTGGATGTATAGATTGAGAGTTATGAATTTTATGAGAAAAGACTATTTTAAAAGTAACCGCTTATAATTCCTTGTGGTTAACTCCAAAATTGATGAAATTTTTATTGGGAGTACATGTATATGATAGAAGTATACTCTGTAAATTTCAGAATTTTTAGACAAAAGTACAATTTTTGATAAATGTCTAAATATTCGGCTATTTTGGCCATATGAAAAATAGTAAATGACTTTTAAAAATTCTGAGAAAAATATATGTTCACTATGGGACTATATTATGCTAAATCCCAGAAAAGAAATATTTTTGGAACTGATTTGGTATTTTTCATGAAAATGGTCTAGTTATGAGTAAATGAATTAAATATGTTTTGTGAAGAAAGAAAATTGGAAAATAGGATTTTATGGCTTGAGAATCCTATATGAGGTATATGCAGATTTTTGATGAGGGTTTTGGTTATTGATGATGAAATTGTAAGAGTTGGCATTTTATGATGATTAAATGCATTAATTAGTAAAGTGTAAACAATTAAAATAAATTGTTTATAAATTTAAGTAATGTTATTCTTTCAATATCATTATACCGAAATATTGGTATGAATTTTATTGTAGAATTTCTATCTTTTGTGTCGGGGTTACTATTCATGAGTTACGAATATTACTCTTGAGATTAAAACTATATGTTGATCATATTATTTTTATCATCATATATAACATTTTTATAACCCTGATGTTGAAATTCTCTTTCACTGGAGTGTAAAGATGGGTAGATTATTGGTATGATCATGACTAGGGTTCTCTTTGGCCTGTAGTGCAAAGTTGAATTGTGACTGGTATGATCATGACCATTGAATTTATAATTGAATATCTTAAGCTTAAGTGCAAAGGTGAATTGATCAACATGGTTATAATTATTGTTTATATAAATTCTGAAATGATTATATATTTCTTTGAGATATGAATATATTTGGCCTGTAGTGCAAATATGAATTGTTGATGAATATCTTTGGCATGTAGTGCAAAGATGGCCTGTTGATGAATATCTTTGGCCTGTAGTGCAAAGATGAACTGTTGTTGAATATCTTTGGCCCGTAGTGCAAAGATGGTTTGTTGATGAATATCTTTGGCCCGTAGTGCAAAGATGGATTTGTTAGTATGATTATAAACAGGAACTGTGATTTGGTATAACCATGATCTTTGATGTTTCAGGTAAAGACAGGTGATGAAAATATTCTTCGTCCTGGGTGCGAAGAAAAATTTATAGTCACAATTATGATTATGAGTTATTCATATGATTGTGGAAAGGAACTGTTGAGTGATGTTACATGGATAAAATATTGTTGGTGGATTTTTAACATGGAGAAGATAATAGACTTTATAGTCTATTTGACTCTTCTAATGGATTGCTCGTTCCGCTGCAACTATGGTTGAAATTTTTATCATTTACCATATGTTCTAAATCTCTGATTTATTATTGATGAAGGCTATTGATAATTTAATTATCTTTAGTCATGATATTCTTTACTGAGCTAGTTGTGCTCACCCTTTTGCTTCACAATTCCTTTCAGGTAATAAGAGTGTAGCTGGGTCGAGCGGGGGTAACAAGGGAATAGAACGGTGGTCATCATTTAGTAGTTATATTTGGTGAAGAAAATAGGGTGAGGCGAACCCAACGTTGGAAGGGTGTTTTGCCACTATCATACAAGATGTCTAACGACATACAACCTCGTGTCATCATAAGACATGATTGTGCTCATCCACTTGCTGAGTATATCTACAAGCACTACCTATATAATCTTGGTGTTTGTTTGAAGTATAATTCTCAATTAGAGACAGTGGAGATAATGATAAGTCAAGAGAAGACTCACCATTGGGAAGAATATGATAGTAATCTTCTCGTTTTTCTTTGGGGTCTATTGGGTCAACCAAGGATAATTCTGTGGCCATATGATATCTATCATAACCTAGACGCATGGCCTCCCATGTACGAAGGTTTCCTTGAGCACTTCCCAAAGATTCTAATTTCTAAAACAGTTTTTGACTATACCTTTATGTAAGGTGTCATTGTGAGGTGATGTCCACGGTTGGAACATGAGTCACATTTGGTATATATTTGTATCCAAACTCACAGCATATGTGTTGTTGTATTTTGCACGACAATTGTTGTAATAAAGTTATAGTTGTTTTCTGTACCATGTATTTGGCGACTCAGAATAGGTTGGATGGAATGGATCTATTTTGGGATCGTTACATTTGGTATCAGAGCTTGGGGATATGATCTCTGGCGGAGATCGGGGAATACAACTAGGAGGGGAGAGATGAGTAAATCCTTCGCTAGTGTGTCCTACCTAAGCTTATTTGTTGGTCAGTCATAATATCAGGATATTATGTGATATGTTAATTTTTTAAATTAACACTTGTTTTGAAGCTGTATTCTGGAATGTTATTTGAAATACAGGAGATGAGCAATGGAGAAATTATGATGACAGAGAAGATGGAATTTGAAATGAAAGGAAGGTATTCTCAACTCTTTGAAATACCAGGTACGTAAATTTCGGGGACGAAATTTCATAAGGAGGGGAGATTGTAAGACCCCGAATTTTATGAAATAAAAGTATTCAATTTTTCTTATAATTACTATTAAGTAAATGGTTAAATTGATAAATGTTAAAGTTAAGGGTGATATATGATTTTTTTTCAAAATACACAAGTGGTTATAAAATAATCATTGTTGTCGGGGAATATTCGTTTGGTCGTGGAATATTCTTTCTGTCTTCGTACGACGGCGCAGCTATTTGTGGGCCCCATAACGAATAACTATCGGGTGAAGAAAACGACAAATTTGAGTTTTTACAAATAACGACGTAGTTGTTACTGTTAACACTGTTGGAATACCCGGTGGTTAAAATACAGTAATACGCGTTATTGCACAGTAGCACACGGTATTGCATAGTATTTTTGAAAGTATTGATTCTTACGTAAGAAGGCACTACTCAATAATTGTTACAGTAATTACTGTTCAATATTTTATTTTATTGATTCAATAATTGCTACGTTGAAATTTTATATTATTGTTGTTCAATAATTGTTGCTGCACAGTATTTTCTATTATCAGATCAATAATTCATATTATTTGAATAGTATTATTAGATAGCATTATTGGCAATGTCTAGAAAGTTCTGTCTAAGGAGAGGTTTGGTCATCTAATTGCGCGCTAGTAAGGAGAAATCCTTATTGGAAAGCCCCCTCTTTCCTGGGAACGGCCTGGTTGTCATAAATGTGATTCTGTAATATTATTTGTGAATAATTAATTATTGATTTATATGATAAGAAAATATTTATTTTATGTGGATATAAATGAGGGATATATTTTTGTGGTTAAAAATGAAGGAGTTAATGTTGAGGTTTTTATCAGTATTTTTGTCGGAATGGAGGTATTAAAAATCAGGGTTTTTGAGATATTTTGCGGGGGTTATAATTTTTAATCCGACCGTTGGATCGTGGTAATTTTTGGATATGTTATACATATTTAAGTTGAGTATATGTCCACAAATTTTGAACCGTTAAAAATGAACGTATGATTTGTTATGAATTTTACGAGATGACTGGTTCAGAAATTGTTGAATTTTCGGAGTTTATCATTTTGGTGGAAAATTCTAGAATTGGTGGGCCCCACTTGTGGTTGGTGAAGAAATGTGCTGAATTATATTTTAAATGTGGTGGGTGGGAATAGTAGCAGGTAAAGCCATCAGGTTGCAGGTCAAACCTACCAAAATTTTCCTATAAATAGAGGGCTAAGTTAGAATTGAAAATCACACCAAAAACATAAGCTTTCTCTCTTTCTCTCTCTATATTATGAAGCATATTTTGTGAGTATTTAGATACTTTGAGAGTTGCTATTCAGTGCAAGTTTCCTTCGGCTTTGCATTTCAGTCAGAAATACTGCACTTTTGAGGTAAGGGATAGTAAGGGATATTAAGGGATTTTAAGGGTTGTTATGATTTTCAGTTTCGTAATTTTTCTGAACTTCAAAAATTCTGGAAAAATTTGAAATGATATTTTGATGAGTTTTATTGATTGTGTCCAAAAATGGTGATTTTTGGATGTATAGATTGAGAGTTATGAATTTTATGAGAAAAGACTATTTTAAAAGTAACCGCCTATAATTCCTTGTGGTTAACTCCAAAATTGATGAAATTTTTATTGGGAGTACATGTATATGATAGAAGTATACTCTGTAAATTTCAGAATTTTTAGACAAAAGTATAATTTTTGATAAATGTCTAAATATTCGGCTATTTTGGCCATATGAAAAATAGTAAATGACTTTTAAAAATTCTGAGAAAAATATATGTTCACTATGGGACTATATTATGCTAAATTCCAGAAAAGAAATATTTTTGGAACTGATTTGGTATTTTTCATGAAAATGTTTTAGTTATGAGTAAATGAATTAAATATGTTTTGTGAAGAAAGAAAATTGAAAAATAGGATTTTATGGCTTGAGAATCCTATATGAGGTATATGCAGATTTTTGATGAGGGTTTTGGTTATTGATGATGAAATTGTAAGAGTTGGCATTTTATGATGATTAAATGCATTAATTAGTAAAGTGTAAACAATTAAAATAAATTGTTTATAAATTTAAGTAATGTTATTCTTTCAATATCATTATACCAAAATATTGGTATGAATTTTATTGTAGAATTTTTATCTTTTGTGTCGGGGTTACTATTCATGAGTTACGAATATTACTCTTGAGATTAAAACTATATGTTGATCATATTATTTTTATCATCATATATAACATTTTTATAACCCTGATGTTGAAATTCTCTTTCACTGGAGTGTAAAGATGGGTAGATTATTGGTATGATCATGACTAGGGTTCTCTTTGGCCTGTAGTGCAAAGTTGAATTGTGACTGGTATGATCATGACCATTAAATTTATAATTGAATATCTTAAGCTTAAGTGCAAAGGTGAATTGATCAACATGGTTATAATTATTGTTTATATAAATTCTAAAATGATTATATATTTCTTTGAGATATGAATATATTTGGCCTGTAGTGCAAATATGAATTGTTGATGAATATCTTTGGCATGTAGTGCAAAGATGGCCTGTTGATGAATATCTTTGGCCTGTAGTGCAAAGATGAACTATTGTTGAATATCTTTGGCCCGTAGTGCAAAGATGGTTTGTTGATGAATATCTTTGGCCCGTAGTGCAAAGATGGATTTGTTAGTATGATTATAAACAGGAACTGTGATTTGGTATAACCATGATCTTTGATGTTTCAGGTAAAGACAGGTGATGAAAATATTCTTTGTCCTGGGTGCGAAGAAAAATTTATAGTCACAATTATGATTATGAGTTATTCATATGATTGTGGAAAGGAACTCTTGAGTGATGTTACATGGATAAAATATTGTTGGTGGATTTTTAACATGGAGAAGATAATAGACTTTATAGTCTATTTGACTCTTCTAATGGATTGCTCGTTCCGCTGCAACTATGGTTGAAATTTTTATCATTTACCATATGTTCTAAATCTCTGATTTATTATTGATGAAGGCTATTGATAATTTAATTATCTTTAGTCATGATATTCTTTACTGAGCTAGTTGTGCTCACCCTTTTGCTTCACAATTCCTTTCAGGTAATAAGAGTGTAGCTGGGTCGAGCGGGGGTAACAAGGGAATAGAACGGTGGTCATCATTTAGTAGTTATATTTGGTGAAGAAAATAGGGTGAGGCGAACCCAACGTTAGAAGGATGTTTTGCCACTATAATACAAGATGGCTAACGACATACAACCTTGTGTCATCATAAGACATGATTGTGCACATCCGCTTGCCGAGTATATCTACAAGCACTACCTATATAATCTTGGTGTTTGTTTGAAGTAAAATTCTCAGTTAGATACAGTGGAGATAATGATAAGTCAAGAGAAGACTCACCATTGGGAAGAATATGCTAGTAATCTTCTCGTTTTTCTTTGGGGTCTATTGGGTCAACCAAGGATAATTCTGTGGCCATATGATATCTATCATAACCTAGACGCATGGCCTCCCATGTACGAAGGTTTCCTTGAGCACTTTCCAAAGATTCTAATTTCTAAAACAGTTTTTGACTATACCTTTATGTAAGGTGTCATTGTGAGGTGATGTCCACGGTTGGAACATGAGTCACATTTGGTATATATTTGTATCCAAACTCACAGCATATGTGTTGTTGTATTTTGCACGACAATTGTTGTAATAAAGTTATAGTTGTTTTCTGTACCATGTATTTGGCGACTCAGAATAGGTTGGATGGAATGGATCTATTTTGGGATCGTTACAGAAATTATATAAGTTGTAACATTCAAAGATATTTAGAATATCGAACGTCGCCTTCTAGCATGATAAAAATAATAGAGCATTGAGTATTTAATATGAGTTTGTTGTGCACACACAAGACAAATATTAAATATTTGAGATGTTATTTTTATTACATATGATGTTTATAAGGAATTGAACATTATCGCTTTGTTGTGCACACATAAGGGCTGTAGTTTTCTCTTCACTTATATGAAAATTTTGGGTCTGACTTAACTTAAATCATTTTAGTTCGGATGTGCACACACTTGACCATTATGATTTAAGAGGCAAAATACAAGGAGTTACATGATGATGTAATTGACAAAAGTTGTCTACCTGTTTATTTATATATAGTTTGTTGTGCACACACAAGGCTATATACATTTGAAATGAGATCCTTATTCTCATTAGCATATTTTTAATTAGATATTGTCGAACTATATAATAAGGGTAATATAGTTTGAAGAAAATAGTGGGAGATACCAATTTAAAATAAGATCTAATTTATTTTGGTAATTAATTAAATGAATGTTTGCTAAAAATATTATTTTTCACATACAGAAATTTAAAAATGTCACACTCACTAATTTCACCGCGTAGCATACTTGATGCTAACAAACTGACCAGACCAATTTTAACGAACTGGTTAAGGAATCTGAGAATTGTTCTCACTGCTAAAAAGATTTCTTATGTCCTAAATTCACCCGTCCCTCAAAAACTTGCTGAAGCAGTCTCTGAAGAAGAGATTGCTACTTTTAAATAGTGGCAAGATGATGCATCTGTGGATCAATGCATCATGCTCGTATCCATGAGTAATGAGGTTCAGCGTCAGCATGAAACCATAGATGCTCCTACTATACTGCTACAACTTGCAAGAGTAGTATGATGAGCAAAGTAGGACTGCTAGATATGAGATATCTAAGGAGATCTTCCGATTTTGGATGACCGAGGGCACTGCTGTTGAGACTCATGTCCTAAAGATGATCAATCTGATTGAACGTCTTGGACAAGTTGGGTTCGTCATGGATGGGGAGTTGAGTTAAGATTTATTCTTGCAGTCACTCCTTAACACCTTCTCACAATTTGTTGTGAATTTCCACATGAATAATTTGGACGTAAGCTTGCCTGAGTTACTTAACATGTTGAAAACGACTGAAGGTCACTTCCCATCCAAGAAGAACCAAGTCTTACTAGTGGATGATTCTTCTAAGAAAAGGAAGAGGCCCAATGTATCTTCTGAAAAGAAGAAATCTAAGAAAGCTAAGGGAAAGGCGAAAGGAAAGAATAATAAGAAACCTAAACTAGATAGCAAAGGAATCTGCTTCCATTGCAACAAATTGGGTCACTGGAAGAGGAACTGCAAGGAGTTCCTTGCAGAACAAAAGTAGAAGAAGCTTGTAGAACCTTTAAATTCTAATCAAGGTTTGTTTATGATTGAAATTAAATTTTCTGAAAGTCAATCTTCTACTTGGGTATCGAATACCGGCTGTGGTTCTCACATATGTAATAATATGCAGGGACTGGTCAGAAATAGAAAGCTAAGCAAGGATGACGTCGTCCTACAAGTGGAAAATGGAGCAAAGGTTGCTGCATTAGCTGTAGGGACTTATTGTTTAGCACTGCATACGAGCAAGTTCATTAATTTAAATAATTGTTATTTTGTTCCATCACTTATTAGAAATAATATTTCAATTTTTGTATTGGATATGGATGGTTTTGATATTATAATAAAGAACAACAATTGTTCTATTTATAATAATAATCTTTTATATGGTGTTGGTAATTTGCTAAATGGACTTTACATATTTGACTTGCATGAAAATATACTTCAAATTGAACAAACTAAGAAAAGGAAAAGAGAGATGATGTTAATTATACCTATATGTGGCACTTAGCCTTGGTCATATTAATGAAATAAGATTATCCAAGTTACATAATGATGAGGTCCTAGAGCTATCTGATTATGAATCATATCCAACTTGTGAATCTTGTCTCATGAGAAAAATGACTAAATCTCTTTTTAGTGGAAAAGGAGAAAGAGTTACAGAGTTGTTAGCGTTGGTTCACACAAATGTATGTGAACGTATGACAGCGAATGCACGAGGAGGGTATTCTTATTTTATTACATTCACTGATGATCACTCAAGATTTGGATAAGTGTATTTAATGAAATATAAATCTGAATCATTTGAAAAGTTCAAAGAGTTAAGAAGTGAAGTAGAAAAATAAACTGGCAAAAGTATTAAAATTCTTCAATCAGATCAAGGAGGTGAATACTTAAGCAGTGAGTTTCTCAATTATCTCAAAAAAAAATGGTATAATCTCACAATGAACTCCACCAGGAACACCATAGTTGAATGATGTATCTGAAAGGAAAAAATCAAACACTGTTGGACATGGTTCGTTCCATTATGAGTTTTACTGATCTTTCGGTGTCATTCTGAGGATATGCATTAGAAGCGGCTACATATATACTAAATAAGGTTCCCTCGAAATCCATCCCTAAGACTCCATATGAGATGTGGACAGGGAGGAAACTCGGTCTTAAGCATGTTAAGATTTGGGGATGTCCAACTTATGTGAAAAAGTTTCAAAATGATAAGCTCGGGACGAGATCTGATAAGTGTACATTTGTGGAATATCCTAAAGAAAGTTTAGGATACTATTTTTACAATCCTACTGAGCAAAAGGTGCTTGTTGCCAAACATGCAGCCTTCTTGGAAAAGGAGTTTATCCTTGAAGGGGCCAGTGGGAGGAAAATAGATCTTGAAGAAATTCAAGAACCACAAACCACTACAGGTCAAATGGATGAACCTATTCAAGTAGAGATACCTTATATGCCACACCCTATTCGTAAATCTGGAAGAGTGCCGAAGATACCTGATAGGTATAGATTTGTTATAGAGGATGACGATGAGGTATACATCATAGATGATGATGATCCATTGAATTACGAACAGGCTACGAGTAGTAAAGACTCAGAGAAGTGGCAAGAAGCCATGAAATCCGAAATAGACTCCATGTATGAAAACCAAGTATGGACTTTGGTTTCACCACCTGAAGGTATTAAACCTATTGGGTGTAAATGGGTCTTTAAAAGAAAGACTAGAGCAGACGGCAAGGTAGAGACCTATAAGGTCCGACTAGTCGCAAAAAGTTTCAAACAAAGACAAGGAGTTGACTATGACGAAACCTTCTCACCAGTAGCGATGCTCAAGTCCATTCGGATTTTTCTTGCGATTGCAGCTTACCACGACTACGAAATCTTGCAGATGGACGTGAAAATGACCTTCCTCAATGGTCAACTTGAGGAGGATGTGTATATGACACATCCAGAGAGATTTATTTTAACAGTTGAAACAAATCAAGTCTGTAAGATACAACAATCCATTTATGGATTGAAGCAAGCTTCTCGTAGGTGGAACATCCGTTTTGATGAGACAATCAAAGAGTTTGATTTTATCAAAAATGAGGATGAACCATGTGTGTACAAGAAGGTTAGTGGGAGCGCTGTTTCATTCCTTGTATTATATGTTGATGATATATTACTGATAGGGAATGATGTTCATATGCTTCAATCGATAAAAATCTAGTTATCTAAACACTTCTCCATGAAAGAATTGGGAGAAGCATCCTATATTTTGGGGATAAAGATCTAAAGAGATAGATCTAAAATAATGCTTGGCTTGTCCCAAGGTACATACATTGACTCGATGCTAAAGAGGTTTAACATGGAAGATTCCAAGAGAGGTCTCATGCCGATGAGCCATGGAATACATCTCTTCAAGATACAGGCCCCAAAGACACCTGAGGAGAGAGACCGTATGAATAAAATTCCTTATGCTTCAGCAATAGGATCTATCATGTACATGATGATATGTACTAGACCCAATGTTGCTCATGCACTAAGTGTGA
Organism: Panax notoginseng; assembly: GCA_016801055.1. Taxonomy (NCBI): domain Eukaryota; kingdom Viridiplantae; phylum Streptophyta; class Magnoliopsida; order Apiales; family Araliaceae; genus Panax; species Panax notoginseng. The sequence continues at coordinate 12,548,391 of CM029016.1, forward strand.
CAAGCAGATAATCAGTCGAATCCAGGAGAAGAACACTAGAAGGCAGTGAAAAATATTCTAAAGTACTTAAGAAGAATTAAGGATGTATTTCTTGTCTACGGTGGGTCTAAATTGAAACTAGAGGGCTTCACGGACTCAAGTTTTCAAATGGACCAAGATGATAGTAAATCCGTTTCAGGGTATGTGTTTACCTTAAACGATAGCGCAGTGACTTGGAAAAGTTCCAAACAGCAAATAATTACTGATTCAGTGACAGAGGCAGAGTACATAGCTGCAAGTGAAGCTGCAAAGGAGGCTATTTGGATGAAGAAGTTCATAACTGAACTTAGTGTGGTTCCTAGCATTAGAGGAATAGTACCTTTATTCTGTGACAACACCGGAGCTATTGTGCAGACTAAGGAACCCAAGTCTCATCAGAAATCCAAACATGTGTTGCGGCAGTTTCATTTGATCAGAGAGATCATTGAAAGAGGAGATGTCACCTTGGAGCGTGTGGACTCTCAAGACAACATTGCAGATCCATTTACTAAAGCGTTAACACAATAACAATTTTATCGTCACTTAGAGAAGATGGGCATGACGATTGACTTTAGTGCAAGTGAGAGATTAAAAGTAGTACGCATACAAGCCAATCATGTATGATGATAAAGCATATACTTTATAAACAATCATATTCATTTATTAATAAAAGTGATATTTATTAAAGACATTTAATTATCTATATTGTGCTGTTTTTAATAATATGTGATAACCCTATAGTTTTAAGCAATGCTTTTAGAATCATGATGAGATCATGCTAATGAGATCTAAATTTTTAGATAGCTTAAAAACTAAAATGTTCTCAATTAATGGATTACTAAAAAAGGGATTAGTGAATTCGAATAGATTGGTACATACGTTACTTGCTCATTGGATGAGGATGATTGATCTCATGATCATTTGTGTGGAGACACTAAAGCAAGTATGTAGGTGCTTATTGGATAATAAGTTCACTAAACGTGACTCGTTAAGGAATACATAATGGAATTTTACTTGTCTGTCAATAGGAATTCCTGAAGTGATAATAGTATAAGTGATCCTTAGACTTGAGATCATCATAGTATCTTGTATATAATGATTTATACTTTGACTTATTCCTTAAAACCCTTAGGGTATATCAAAGGGTATGCTTGAGTATGATGAGTTATATATGGAGATAATGAATGAGCAATAATTACGAATCTACCGCTTCTAGTAAAAGAAGAGATATATTCTATGTGATTCGATAAATGACAACTCAGGAATCCTTGGCCAAGGTGGAATGAAATTAGAAAGGTATTTTTAATTTGCATTTATTCAGAGTTATGCATTTGGGAATCGAAATATACATAATAAAATAAAATAAGACTTGACAGTAATTTCATGTCTTATATTTAATTGGGACATTGTATGGTGGAATGATTGAATTGTACGGTAACTATTTACTCAAAGGTTCTTTTATGATTAATGTTGAAATCTATATTATTTGGAAAGTCGTTGATCGCTAATGAGGCTTATCCTTATTGTAGAATAAATGTTATTTATTTAAATAAATTAATAGCTTAATTTATTTATTTAAATGAGATTAGAATTGTTCTAATTGATTTATTCACAACCAGTTTAATATGGAGAACCTAAAGTGTCATACCATAAAAGGAAGAATAATTATTTAAGAAGTTAATGACATAATCGTAATAATGTGTTAAGTGTATTTAATTTAATCTATGGTGATAGAGTAAATTAAATAGCTTAATATTTATTATTTAATATTTTGGAAATATTAAATATTAATTAATAAGAGGAGTCTTATTAATATTATTACAATTACAATTATTTTAATTATTAAAAGAGTTTGGGAATTAATTTAATATTAGTACTCTCATTTATTCCTAATAAGATTAGGAGGCAAATTAATTAAAATAATTTAATTAATTATCCCTAATAAGATTAGAGAGCTTAATTAATTAAAAGAATTTAATTAATTAAATAATACCCTAATTTCTAATTAGATTAGAAGGGTACTGATATTTTTATAAGATGAGTCTTATATCAGGAATTATGTAACGTGATTCCAATTGTTCGAGAGTACACTCCTTTTTCTACAAAGATTGGAAAAACTAGGGTTTGAGCCAAAACACCCTTCTTCTTTATTCTTGTTCTTCTTCCTTGGTGGATCACCTCTAGAGGCCAAACGCTTGGGTGGCTAACGTTGATCAAAGGAAGGAATCAAACCCGCGTATTCAAGGAGAGCACAAAGGACTAGGAGTTGAACTTGTACCTGAGGAAGCTCATATCTTCAAGGGTATGATTCTGATTCTCCTACTCTTTTATAGATTGATAATAAAGCACAAGAATGATGAAGCACAATAATACAATAGAAAACAAGTTTTAGATCAACAACTACAGCGGAAACAACAATCCATTAGAAGTGTCAAGTAGAGCATGATGTCTACTATCTTCTATTATTTAAAATTCCATCATCAATATTTTATCTCTGTAACACCAATCAATAATTATTTCTAATCAACAAATTATCTATGCACTATGGGCCAAAGAAAATGGTTTGCATCACCAGTGGTCATGATCATGTCATACATCTGTCCATCTATGCACTACAGGCCAAAGAGGATTTTCATCACAAACCTTTATCTGTAACATTAAATGTTATGATTATACCAATACGTAATTCCTGGTCATAATCATACCAATCAACCGTTCATCTTTGCACTAAGAGCCAAACATGACTTTCACCACAATATAAGGATGAGGATGATGATAATGATTTAAAGAATCAATCAAGTGAGATCAAGGATAAATATTAGAGATTTATAATTCAATTTATCCAGAGTTCAAAATGTCCAAATTGTCAACATGATAACTAATTGTGGAGTAAAATTCAAGAATGATATTCATGTATCAAAAATAATTTGGACAGAAAAGAAAATTAAATTCTATTGTGAACAGTACTCATAAATAGTACCGTATGAATAATACCCATGAATGGTACCGTATAAATAGTACACATGAATAGTATCGTATGAATAGTACCCATGAAAAGTACCTCGACATGAAAAGATTAAAATTTAATAAAAAAGTTTAGACCAATATTCTAGTGAAATCATATTAGCTGAAGCTCAAACCTTAAAGAATTTTTAATAATTTTAGGAATTATAGAAGCAATATTGACCATAGTAAGTTTAAATTTAGGAATATGAAATGAAATAATATCAATTACATAATATAGAGTATGAAAGAAAATGATATTTCTTACGAGTATTGAAATAAAATAATATCCTTTACCTTAGTAGAAACTAGACCTGACTTGAAATATCGGATATTATCCTGAGAAAATCTTGCACTAAAAGCTACACTCAAAGTATTCTTATACTCAAAAGAAATACTCACAATATTATATGGGAAGAATTTCTGATATTTTGATGGTGTGTTTAGGATGGAGGATTACCTCCCCTTTTATAGTAGTGCAGCACGGAGGAAAATTTAAACAATCCAGCCAAATCTTCTACCTACTTCCATGCCTAACTCACATTTTATTGGTTGAGGGCCCACTAATTTGGAAAGTATCACTTTGCAGGAGAAGGTTTCAAGCAAGCCTCCACTTTGGAAAAAAACGTGCAGGAGAGAAAAAAATTCAAAATGTGCACGAAAAGGTTTTGGAAAGAAAGAATTCAAAATCAAAATGTTAACTTTCACTCTACTTTTATTCACATGTTTAAAATTATACTTTATAATAATAATATTACCATTTAAATTATAAAAAATTATATTATTATATTATCACATTATACTATTATAATGTAATATTATAATAATATATTTGAATAAATATTTTATCGTAGAAGATAATTGTGATTCCATAGAAAAATATGCCAAACTTTCAACAAATGTTTCTTGCTAAATTCCTTCATTTATATCAAAATTGAACCAATATCCACCACATAATAATTATTCATAATTAATATTATAAGCTCACAATATTAACGACCAGATCATTTCCAAAAAAGAGGGGGCTTTCTGATAAGTATTTATCTTTATTGGCACGTAATTATATAACCTAACCCCTTTCCTCGGCAGAACTTTCTAGACATTTTTAATAATGCTAACTAATAATATTATTCAAATAATATAAAATATTATGCAGATGTTACTGTAACAATTATTGAATCAATGATATGCGATACTATGTAGCAACTACTGTGGTAATTATTGAATACTGAGTGACTTCTTATGTAAGAATCAATAATTAGAGATAATGTACAATACCGTGTGCTACTGTGCAACCACGCGTATTATTGTATTTTTATCACCGGGTATTTCAACAGTTAACGGTAAAAGTTTTGCCGTTATTTTTTATAGAAAGGTTATTTCTGTCGTTTTCTATATCCGACAGTTATTCCGTTATGTGTTCCACCAATGATTGCGCCGTCATACGAATATTCCCCGACAAAACGAATAATTTATGACAACTTGCCTACTTTGTAAAATTTGCACATATCACCCATAACTATAACATTTATTAAATCAACACCGTACTATTCAAAATAATATTTAGAGAAAATGAAATATTTATTCATAAAAGTTGGGGTCTTACATAAAATTTGATTTTCCTTGGGACTCATCCAAAAAAGCGGCAAATTAGGCAAGCTTGCGTCTGGAATTAAATCAATATGATGTTGAATATCCCTCAGTGGTGGAAGATCATTTGGTAAATCGTCAGATACCAATTCGCTAAACTCGCCTAAAAGGGATTGCACCCTCTTTGGTAGCATAATTTTCGACTTTTATTTCTCTTCTATAAGAGCTTGAACCACCACTACATGTACTTCTTGTGCCTCCTTAATTTTAGTCTCCAAATCAGTTACCGAAGTGATCAAGGATAATAAAGAGCGTTCTTGTTTCGAGCTATTAATTATGCCTCCACCTGAGTTTAGTTTTGGAACCATTGCAATCTTCCTGCCACCCCAATTGAAGACAAACACGTTATCTCGTCCTCTATAAATGACATCCACATCAAACTGCCATGGTCGACCCAATAGCAAATGACTAGGATCCATGTCGACTACGTTGCAGACCACTTCGTCCCGGTAGTGTTGTCCGATCGCAATATTTGCACACTTCGGTCATGTTCACCTTGGGGCCTATCTGAATCCACCCAATTACATAGGGCTTCGGGTGTTTCTCTACCCACAGCTTCAGGTGTTCTACCAACTTCTTCGACACAAAATTTTCGCATGCCTTAAAAATATTGTTTCTTTGCGAGGAATCTTCTACCTTCGTCGAGCACATGAATTGCTGAATCACGCAATTTACATGTTCTCCATGTTCCTCGGCTATTTCTGCACCATCCCAGAATTCGCCCAAGTTTGTCTCTTCTTTGGCATACTGATCGTTCTCATCTTCCTTTCCAGCTTCCATGAAATTCACCAATTTTCGCATCGAACACTCACTGGAGCGATGAACAGGTTGAGCGCATCTGTAACACTTAAACATGCTTGATTTAGCATACGGGTTCGGTGCCTGAGGCATTTCCTTTGTAGCCGATGTTATAGGTTGTGTACTATTAGGAGTATTAGTAGGTCCCGAACCCTTTTGTGACTGAACTACCTGAGTTGTGAGCTGGTTCTTCCCATCATTTGTCGAAAATCTACTTCTGCTGGCGACTGCGTTGGGCGTCTCTGTTATGTCCTTCTTATGATAGGTAAATTGATTGGATGTTTTCTCCATTAATTCTGCTTTTCCAAGCCATGTTATGCGCTTAATTCATCTACCGTCCACATGACTTGTAGTTCAAACCTGTCTCAGATAGAAGGCTTCAATCCCTCCAAATACCTTGAGACTTGTTATGCCTTGGTCTCGTTCAAGTTGTTACGCACTGACAGCCTGGACTACTCCTCTGTATACTTGGCCACAGTCCTATTACCCTGTGCATAATTCTAATAACTCCGAAAAATGAATTGTTCATAATCTGGGGGTAAAAACCTACTCATCAAAAATTGTTTCATCCGTCTCCATGATCGTATAAGAGTCTTGCCTTGTCATCGTCGTTCCATTTGTAACTTCTCCCACCAAACTGCAGCTTTGCTTCTCAACTTGTACGCTGCTAGATTAACTTGTCAATCTGCCGTAACCTTCGTCAACTCGAAAAATCTCTTGACCTCATAGAGCTAATCCAGAAACTCTTCAATCTGCAACTTACCATGAAATAATGGTATATCTGCGTGGATTCTATTGTTAGATTGATTTTTGTTTCGATTTTGGTGTTGATGAGGATTTCTTTGTCCACCTGCAACATCCCCATCGGAATCTTCCTCACTGAATTCTTTGAACTATTCTCGTCTTGCTAATTTATGCTGACGTTCACCACCAAGGTGGCCAGGGGCAAATCCCTTTCCTTCGTCTCAATTGCTGTTAGGGTGGGGTCGTTGCACCAACAATTATTGTATCATGGCTTCTACCCTTGCCATCGACTGTCGTTGCTCATGAACAATTGCCACCAATAATTCGGCATCCCTACGACCAACGTCGTCAAGGATATTTCTTCCACCTTCGTTGTTGGCCATTGACAAGGCAAAATCCTTGGCTTTGATACCAATTGAGGCAGAACGGTAAGCACAAACAATTTACCAATGTAAATTCTTAGAACATATATAAACTAGAATCCACCAGAGATTTAAACGATATCAATCGTAAAAGGAAATAATATTATCAATGATGATATCCTTCAACCCATAAGCTAGGTTATATAGCCTAACAAAAATTTCTCTCCAAGTCATATCTCTCTACCCTAGTTGCCCAAGCTGCCCAATTCATAATAGAATTCCTAGAGATATGGAAACAAATCTTTCTAGAAATACGAAAACAAATCCTAACAAATAAAAACTTATTTTAAAAGGTTTTTCACCTAATAAAATACTATTACTATAAAAGAAAAATAATAAAAATAATGAACAATTCAGTTTTCCCGAAGTCATGACGCCATTCCCGAAACCGATCGAACCTAGCTGTTCGGGAAATAACACCAATCCTTCGGGAATTATAATCATTTCCTCAAACCATTTCTCCTTCCCCATTTCTTATCTAACTCTTCGTCAAACTTCAAAGTCAGCTGTCCTACATCAGCTTTTTAACGATATATAAAATAATAATTTTGGATTTGTAACAAAAAAGTTGTTGAATTTTAAAATTTGATTAAAGAAAAAGAAAAAATTAGGTTACGAATGAGAATGAATGTTCTGACATTTTTTAACATAAACTATTCGCAATAAGTTTCTGTGGATACTAATTAGTATCCGCAAAAATTTCTTCCAGATACTTAATCTTCCCTTTTAATCTTGATCATCCATGATTACAATAAATGATTGATGATGAATTTACTAGAAATGACCTATAATCAGCGGTAGCCATGGATCAGGTCCCCCCCCCCCACACACACAAACACACATACACACACACACACACACACACACACACACACACACACATATATATATATATATATATATATATATATATATATTGTCACTTGTAATAAGCATGTTACACTAATTTTTTTTGCTTTTACCCTTATAAGTTTAATTATATTACTATATTATCCTTTTTATATTAATTCTTTTGTATTTTGTCCTTTAAATTTTATAAATTTTTTTATCTTACCGTATATAATTTAAAATACAAAATTTGTGTTTTATACACATATATTTGACCTTTGACTAATGGATGGAAAAGGAAAAAAGTTGGGTGAAAATATGTATTTTTATTGTTTGATTATGTTGTTTATAAGTTTTCTAACAAAAATTTTTTATTTAAAAAAAATTGAATTTTTCTACATCAAAGTTTTCTCTCCATAAATGGGCTAATTAGGATTGATAGAAAAATGGTACAAGTAAATCTTTGCAAATTTTAAAGTTTAAAGATTGGATATTCTATTTGTGTTATATTTTATATTGCATTTAAAAAAATAGTTGAACTTAATTGTTTTAATTATTAGGGGCAGGGACTTAGAGATGCACAAAAAGTTTAGGGGCCCGAAGCCTAGTCTGGGTAGGTTTCAACTTGGTTTGGCTTGAACAAACCTGACCTGATATGGTCAAAGTTTTATCTGAAAGTGCCCGAAAGACGACATATTTTAGCTCAATGTCTTGTTTAGCCTAGCCTGACTTGAAAAAAACTTGAATCTGGTCTAGCATAATGACTAGTTTGGACTAACTTGATCTAGGCCTAAGTCAACAGGCAAGCTTGCCCAACTCCCCAAACTTGGCTTGAATGTGCATGAGTCTGTTAGGTTTGTATTTAGCACGTACATGTAATCAAATTACATAAACAAAGCGAAAGCTTGATAAAATCGTATTTTAAAATTTTAATACAAATCATTAAAATGATTATCCTTATTCACAATTATCAATTAAACGAAAGAGACAGAGATATATAATCATACCATCGTAAAACCGTGCTTCCTCAGGTAAGAACTAGTTCACCTCTAATTACTTCGCTTTCTCCTTGAATTCATCGGGTTAGATTCATTTATTTGATCAACGTTAGCCACCCAAGTGTTTGACCTCTATAGGTGATCCACCAAAGAAGTATGCATTTAAGAATTACGGGTCTTGGAAAAAACCTAATTTCTATCTCTATAGAATATGTAAGTACTTTCTCAATTCTTGGAAGTTTGTGTAACCCTAACCCATAATAAGACTCCTCTTATTAATTTATATTTAATATTTTTTAAATATTAAATAATAAATATTAAGCTATTTAATTTATTTTATCACGATATATTAAATTAAATATACTTAATTTATTATTATGATTATGTCATTTATTTCTTAAATAAATATTTTTCTTTTATGGTGTGACCCTTTAGGTTCTCCATATTAAACCGGTTGTGAATAAATCAATTAGAAAAATTCTAATCATATTTAAATAAATAAATTAAACTATTTAATTTATTTAAATAAATAATATTTATTTTACAATAAGAATAAATCTCTTTAGCGATCAACGACTTTCCAGATAATATAGATTTTTAACATTAATCATAAAAGAACTGTTTAGTGAATAGTTATCGTACAATTCAATCCTTCTACCATAAAATTTCTAATTAAATATAAGACATAGAATTACTGTCAAATCTTAATTTTATTTAATTATATGTATTTCGATTCTCAAATGTACAACTCTAAATAATGCAAATTAAAAACTCTTTTCTAATTTCATTCTACCTTGGCCAATGATTCTTGAACTGTCATTTATTGAATCACATATGACATTCTCTCCTTTTACTAGAAGCGGTAGATTCTTTGTTAATCATTCATTATCTCCATGTATAACTTATTATACCCAAGCATACCTTTTGATATACCCTACGGGTCTTAAGGGACATGTCAAAGTATAACTCATCATACACAAGATAATATGATGATCTCAAGTCCAAAGATCACTTGTACTACTATCACTAGAGGAATTTCCATTGACAGATAATTAAAACTCCATTAGGTATTCCTGTAGCGAGACATACACATTCAGTGAATTTATTCTTCAATAAGCACCTACATACTTATTTTAGTGTATCCACACAAATGATTATGAGATCAATTATCTTCTTTATAAGAGCAAACAAAGTATGTACCAATCTATCTGGATTCACTAATCCCCTTTTTAGTAATCCAACGATTGTGAATAATTTTTGTTTCAAGCTATCTAAGAATTTAGATCTTATTAACATGAGCATCATCATGATTCTAAAAACATTGCTATGGGTTTATCACATATAATATATCAGCACCATGCAGATAAAGTAAAACGCCTTTAATAAATGAATTCTTTTATTAATAAATGAATAAGATTATAAAGTACATGCTACATCATATCAAATATGATCGACTTGTGTGCATACTACTTTCAGAGTCCCCCTTCTACAATGGCTCAACCTAAATATTTTTCTTTTTTTAAAATGAAGGTAATAACCCAACTCGTGCACTAGCCTAACCCTAACCCTAACTCCTAGCGTTGTGCACGCCCTTAACCTAATCTCAGCCCCATCCCTAGCCCCAACCCACGCTCCCAACCCTAGCACACGTGCACCCTAAGTGGAAGGCGAAGGCTACAAGCCCACGAGGTATCACATTTACATGTTGGTAGAGCATAACAAGTGAAATTGGTGACAACATCCAATTTATAACTTAATAGTTTTTAGCTTTGTATTTTTATATAAATATTATTTAATATTTTAAATTTAAAAACTATAAATAAAAAATAGAGATCCAGCCTAAGTCTGGATCAACTTGGTTAGCCCGATTAGAATAGGGCATAGGTTGGCTTGGTCAACGATCAAGACATAAAAAACTTGAATTAGGTCAGATTCAACATCCTGAATGTACAAGCCTATGCAAGATGGTAAAATGTTGGAATAAATAGGAGCATGCGCATGTAGTAAGTGTTTAGTGCAAACATATAATTGAAAATAATACTAGTTTCTAGGTAAATCTCCCTAACTGTCTGCATAAATTTTGTTAGACTGTACTTTTCTCAACTGGACAACCACACATCTATAAGTATTTTAAATTAGGTTTTCTACCTGTCCAAATTTCATAACTAGTGTTAGGAACAAATTTGCTAGGAACCCGATTTTAAATATGAACAACTATTTTTAATGCCTCAGTCCACAAAAATATAGGTAAGCTGGAATTGCATAGCATACTATGTACCATATCCATAAGGGTACGATTTCGCCTCTCAGCTACACCATTCTGTTGTTATGCATCATACATTGTATACTAAGTGACGATGTCATTTTTTTGACAAAATAAGGCAAATGGACCAGGATTATATATGACCTATATTAGAGTGTTTACCATAATACTATCTGCCTATGATCTCAATACTTTAATTTTTCGATCAAATTAATTTCAACTTCAGCCTTGAAAACTTTAAACATATTTAGTGATTCAGATTTTTCATTAATTAGGTAGACATAAGTATAACGAGAATAGTCATCAATGAATGTAATGAAAGATTTGTGTCCACTAATTTCAGAAGAAAATGGTTCACATATATTAGTGTGAATCACCTCAAGAAGTTCACCACTTCTAGTAGCTCCTTTCTTATTACCTTTCACAAATTTTCCTTTTATACATTCAATACAATGGTCAAGATCAAAAAAATTCGGTGAACGAAGAATTTCATCCTTTATAAGACGTTACATTCTGTCTTTTAAAATATGGCCTAAACGTTTATGCCACAATTTTGAAAAATTCTCATTATCTAGTTTTCTCTTATTTCTACTTTTAGAGGTATTTTATGTCACATTCATTATTAACAAGGATTCAACAAAGACATTATCCAAAATTTTCTTATAGAGGTTTCCCTCTAAAGAGCCAAAACCAATAACATGAGAGTAATAATAAATAATTATTTTATTATTCCTAAAGATGCCCCTAAGATAGCTTAGCCACAACCTAATATTGAACTCCACATTATTGAAAATCATGCATATTCTTGAAATTATGCAACCATTACGTAGGTCCAAAAGATCTAGAAAGCCTGTTATTTTGGATGATTTTATAACCTATCTTGATGAGATTGACTATGATTCAAGTAAGATTAATGATCTTATCTCCTATAAAGATGCCATTACGAGTGCTCAATCAACTCAATAGCTTGAAGCCATGAATGATGAGTTGAAATCAATGAAGCTTAATAATGTTTGGGATCTTAAAGAGTTACCAAAAGGTGTTAAACCTGTTGGTTGCAAGTGGGTCTATAAGACCAAATTAGATCCTAAAGGAAAGGTGTAAATGTATAAAGCTCGATTGGTAGCTAAGGGTTTTACTCAAAAGGAAGGTGTGAATTATAATGAAATTTTCTCTCCCATATCCAGGAATAATTCATTTAGAATAGTCATGACTCTAGTACCTCATTACGATTTGGAGTTAATCTGATGGATGTTAAAACTGCATTCCTTAATGGTAACTTGCATGAAAATGTATATATGGCACAACCAGAAGATTTTCTAGTTAAAGGCAAGGAACATATGGTATGTAGACTTAAGAAATCCATCTATGGGTTAAAACAGGCTTCTCAACAATGGTATCTTAAGTTTCATGAGGTGATGAATAATTTTGATTTTAAGAAAAATATAGTGGATCAATGCATATACTTGAAGGTTAGTGGGAGTAAATTTGTTATTCTTATTTTATATGTTGATGATATACTACTTGCAAGTAATAACTTAGACATGTTGCATGAGACCAAACGCTTTCTTTTTGGAAATTTTGATATGGAGGATCTCGGTGAAGCCTTTTGATATGATATGTCTCGCGGGATATTAGGATTGTCCCAAAGAATTTATATTGATAAAGTTCTTAACAAATACAACATGCAAAATTCCTCCCCTACTCTCGCCCCCTGTTGTTAAGGGTGACAAATTTGGCTCATATCAATATCCTAAAAATCAGCTTGAACGTGATCAAATGAATCTTATTCCCTATAATTTTGTGGTTGGGAGTCTTATGTACACTCAAGTTTGTACACGTTCAGATATAGCGTATGTAATTGGTATGCTTAGACGGTACCAGTCAAATCCAGGTGTGGATCACTGGAAAACAACCAAAAAGGTTTTACGCTACTTATAGGGTACTAAGGATTTTATGCTTACATTTAGGAAAATAGATAACCTTGAAGTTGTTGGTTATTCTGATTCTGATTTTGCTAAGTGTAAAGACGAAAAGAAATCTACATCAAGATACATCTTTATACTTTTAGGAGGCCCTATTTCGTGGAGAAGTCATAAGCAGCAGTTAACTACCACTTCCACGATGATGACAGAATATGCGACTTATTATCATGCTACTTGTCACATTGTATTATTGAGAAATCTTATTTTAGGACTTAAGGTTTTAGATTCCATTTCAAGGTCATTGAAAGTATTTTGTGATAATAATTTTGCTATTAGTTTTTCCAACAGCACCAGTTCGAGTGGTGTTGGATTGTACCTCGACACTAAGTACTTATTTGTCAAGAAAAAGTTGAAGATCAAAGCTTTGTCATGTATATTAGTAAGCATGCTATGTTAGTGGATCCACTTACAAAAGGCTTACCACCCAAGCTTTTTTTAGAGCATGTTGCCAGTATATATGGGTTTAACTGGTAGTCTTAATTAGTGAGTTAATTATTTTGATGTAAGACAACATTTTTGAGTTCATTGTTTTGAACTTCACATTACGTTTACGATTTGTTATTCTTTTTATTGTGCACACATGAGAACTTATGAGCAAACAATATTATTTTGGACCATATGAATGAGTTTAATTAATTTATTACTACTTATGTAAACTCTATTCATTCCTATTATGCTTAATGTTAATCTTTGTTATAATAAAAGTACTAATTGTGTAACTAATGGGGATCATGTGTTAATAGTGACACAAAGATTGTATTAATTCGCATTGGTGCTTTTATTTGAATAGGATGTAAATATTAAATTAATGCTTGACCAAATTAATGATTGTAAGGGTTATATATAAATAGTATTTCGGCCAAGTGGGAGAATGTTAGAATATTTTATTTCCTTATGTGAACTTAACTATTTATGGAATTATTGGCTTACATATTGCATTAATTTAATTACATTATTTATGGGTTTGGTAATTATGTGTCTCATTAATATTATTACTAATATTAATTTGACATAATGGACTCTAGAGTTTCATAATCTTGATGGACGATTTTGACCATTAATTATTTTATAAATAAAATAGTTAGGATTTAGTCCCAATTGTCGTCTCAAGAACTTTATACACACTTTTACATTCATCATAAAATTTCGAGAGACAATTGAAAATTTTCACCCTTGAGCGCCCCAAAAACATGATACATATAAGATGTCTTCTCTCAATTTATATAAATACCTAATGTAATGATTAATTTAATTATTTTTATTCAATGTAATAATACGTTACGATATAATTTATCTAAAATATACTTTTAGGATGCTAAAAAGTTGCTTCTGATTATGATTCACTATAAGTTGTTTAGTAATGTTTTTTAAATAAATTCTGCTTTTCTAAAAGATTTGAAGGATTGTTTCTAAAATAACCTCAATAAGATATAAGGTTAGTGAATTGTTTATATCAATAAAGTACAAGCAACTTTTCAAAAGTAACATCACTATTTTAGAGAATTAACATTAACAAAATAAAACATTAATTATATTTGTTTTACAAACAATAATCATATTTCACGTTTTAACAAAATAAACTTTAGTTATACATTACAATTTGAACGCAAATTGATCTCTAATTGTAAAATAAGAGTCATATTAATTATACACACATTTAATATAAATGTTTCCTATAACATATACACAATAAATATAAATTACCTCTAATTGGCTTCAGAGGAAGATTAATTCTATTATCTCGAATAGTAGAATATTGCTCTTTGTGGGTAAGAAAATCGTACCTTGCTAGGGTTAGGGTTTCGTGTTGGCTGAGGAGGAGAGAAATCCACGAAGAGTACGGAATTGATTGATGATATGAAGAGGAGAGAAGAACAGGTGATCGATTACTCTAATGACACGTGGCATAACTCTTAGAATCCGAGAACCTTGTTAGGTTTCTTGAGTGCTTGTTAGATTTCATTCAGAGAGAATCTTCAAGTCTTTAGTTTCTCCAAAAGTCCAAAGGTCCAAAGAGAGGTCCCTTTCCCAATGAAATGAAAGGGGTTTTTATAGGGTTTTTTAGAGAGTGGTCATGTGCCAGGCACATGTCCTAGGGTAAATTTTAGAAATACCCTTAGTCATCAGAGTAATGCCCAAATCGTCCTGCCTTTCTAGCCACCAATCTAATCCCTCAATCAATTCCCAAAATGAGTCACATCCACGTGTCTTCTACCTCAGGACACGTACGTGAAAGATTCTCTCAAGTCTTGCTTCTTTATTTTTGGCTCTTCCGTCTTTTCATTTAATCATAATGTGAACCCTAATTTGTGTATTTAATTCAATTATGTCAAGTGAACCCTAATTTGCACTTGGGCCCACACTCTTTTAAATATAATTGTTATTGTTCCATTCATTCTAATGTAGATGTTCTAATTAGAAAAATCTAATAGTAAAATAGATAATATATAGTTGCAATACAACTCTAATATAGTTTAAGAGTAGTGTTAGGAGTCTCAAATGACATGACATTGAATATTTTAATAATAATTTATGGCATAACCAATCAAATGATATCTATCTAACCAATTGTATATATGGTGACAATCATTTGAGATATTTTTTTATTTGAGACAAAATTTGAGACCCCTATCATCACCCATAATTTAATATTTGGTAAGGTGTTACTAATCCTTATTTACGAATCAACTGAGTACCAACCAAATTGTCTTATTTTCTTGTAAAACACTAAATTACTAATCCTTATTTTTAACTCGGGTAATTGTGTTTTAAATTATAGTTTCCTTTTAAAAATATTATTGTATAGTTAATACTAATAAAATACTACTTAAATTTGAAATATAATTATACTTATATTGTAGTAATAATAACAAAATAATACTAAGTAAGATGACCATATATTTGTTTTATTATAGAATTATATTACTAATCTTTGTTTTTAATTGTCTCGTTGCACAATTATGATATTGTAAATAAATTTATTTTTATAAAGAAATTATTGACTCCAATAATTAATTTTTAATTTAATAAATGAATCTTCTTATTGGTCAATTTATCATATGTATACTTATACATATGTTTTAATTACAGTATAGTTTATTATTTGGTAAGGTAATTTTATTTTATTAGAAGATTTAGAAGATGATGTGAAAAGCTTCTCAAAGGGTTGTTTAAATTTATTGTGATGGTTTAATATAATATATTCAGTTGTTTTCAGGAAAGAATTTTTTTTAAAAAACTTCAAGTGTTTTTGATACATCTATAGGTATTTGTCCTCAACTTTTTGCTTTTGAATCCAAAATTTGAAACAAACACAACCTATATAGCTTCTTAAAAGTTAGAACTTAGAAGCTATCAAAAAAAGCTAAAACAAATAGGATTGTAAATAGAACTAGCAAACAGGTCGGGCGAGTGGCAGGTCGAGCGAAAAACGGGCGGGCCAAAATGGCCTGGTTTTTATTGGGCCAAAAATCTGCAACCCAAACCCCGGCCTGTGGCGGGCGGGCCTAGACCAATTTTGTGCCTATTTTATACTATTTTTTTGGGTTTAGCCCAAACGGGCCGGGCCAGTGGCGGGCCGAGTCAAAAACGGGCGGGCCAAAAAGGCCCGAATTTTACTGGGCTAAAAAACTGTAGCCCAAAGCCCAGCTTGTGGCGGGTGAGCTGGCCCGGCCCGCGGGCTTGGGCCATGTTTGCCAGGTCTAATTGTAAACTTATTAACTTTTTCAAAAAGAGTCACTTTATCAATTAATTATAGTACTCTATGTTCTAAATTATAGGATTAATATTTATTTTTTAAAATTAATTTGTGATAATTTGTAATTCGAAATTAATACTCACTCTTTCCCAAGATAATACTCATGCTAGGTATGGAAGTTATTAATCCCCTTGAAGACGACACCGTTTTTGATCATACGGCTTGTCTGCAGAACTAAATTGCAAACTCTGAGTCTATTAATAATATAATACAGATGGTGTCGTTTTTGGTGAACCATCAGTCCGTAGAACTAAACTGCGGACTCTAAGTTTAATATAAAAAGTCAAGTACTACGCTCTGTAAGACCCCAACTTTTATAAATAAAGATGAATTTTCTATAAATATCATTTTTGATTATTATGGAGTTAATTTGATATAATGTTATAGTTGTGGGTAATATTTATAAATTTTGCAAAGTACGCAAGTTGTTATATAATATTCGATTGGTCGGGGAATATTCATTTTAACAGAGAATATTCGTACAACGGCACAATCATTGGTGGACCTCACAACGAAATTATTGTCGGATTGAGAAAACGATAAAAATATTTTATTTAAAATAACGGCGGAAGTTTTACCATTGATACTGTTGAACTACTCGGTAGTAAAAGTACAGTAATACGTGTGGTTGCATAGTAGCACACGGTATTGATTATTAATGCTTATGTGAGAAGTCACTCAGTTTGATTCAATTATTGTCAGTTAATAATATGAATTATTTAGCGATAATGAAGTTTTGTTTTATTCGTATTATTAACGTAATAAAACAAAAACATCTTTTTATATTAAACAGAATACTTTATTAAAGTTATTCTATAAATAGAATATATTATATTTTATTTAAAAGATTTTTATTTAAATATGGACCGTTAGATTAAAGTAATCAATCTGGACCGTTCATGGATTAGTTACTGTTCATTCTATTTTTCTATAAGTAGCAGCTCATTCCTTCATTATTTCTTACGAATTCACTGAACTCTAGAGAGAGAAACTATAGAGAGAGAGAGAAGAAAAGTATTCTGCTACTTAACTACTTCCTTATTTCAGTTTTTCTTTAAAACGGTAAGGGGTATTATTTCTTTTGTATTAATGAAGAGAACTTCTGTTATTCTATTATTTATTATTCTGTTAGAATAACCTGTATACGCAGTCTACCCTATACTTGGTGACATTCTTCTATTATTCTGTTGGAACATCCTGTCTATGTGTTTTACACCGGACCTGGTTCCGTCTTTATTATTATTCTGTTGGAACATCATGTCTGTGCGTTTTACGCCGGACCTGGTTCCATTATTTATTATTCTGTTGGAATAACCTGTATGTGCGGTCTATCGCATGCATGGTGATTTCTTTTGTTATTCCATTCTTTATTATACTCAGTTGGTTAAGTTTTGACTTCTATACTCCATGAAATTTGTGAAATATCCTTGATAATTGTGTTTCATCCAGTATCTTTTCATGAAAATATTCTTCAAAGCATTCTTGAATTTTACTCCACAAAGCAGTATCATGTTGACAATTTGGACGTTGTTAATTCTTGGATAAATTAATTCTTGAACTTGTTTTATTGAATTCTTATATCATTGTCATCATCCTCATGTTTATAAAATGTTGAAAGTCATCTGTGGCCTGTAGTGCATAGATGGACTTGGTATGATTATGACCAGGGATTATTCGGTATAATCATGACCGTAATGTTACAAATGATGTGGTAAAAGTCCTCATTGGCCCGTAGTGCATTGATGGACAGTTGTTGGCATGATCATGACCATTAATGAATACACGAATATCCTTGGTCGTAGTGCAGGGGTGATTCGATGATGTGGATTATTTTATTAAGCTGAGTCCCTGCGATAACAATGTTGAAAAATCTTTTAAATCATAGAAGATAGTAGATTTTATTTTCTACTTGACTCTTTTAATGGATTGCTTGTTCCGCTGCATTTAAACTTGATGCTCGTTATATTTTATCAGTTTAACACTGTTGAAGGCTAATGATAATTTATTCTGCATTATCTTAGTCATAATATTTCTTACTGGGCTAGTTGAGCTCACCCTTTCTTTCACTGTTCTCTTCAGGAAATGAGAATATAGCTGGGGCGAGTCGGGGAACGGAGTGATGGACCAGATGATAGTATTAGTAGTCCTCACTATTCTGTTAAATAGTGTGACAATAATTATAATGAGAACTCCTTTTGAGTTTGTACAGTCTCTAGTAGACAATAATTGTATTCAAACTCACAGTTATGTTTTGTCGTATTGTACACGACAGTTGTATTAGTAAGTTGTATTTGTATTCTGTACCATGTATCTGACGACCCAAGATGGGTGATGTATACCTAATTTTGGGGGCGTCACACGCTCTAACTGCATTCTTCATTTCATGACTTTGGATCTCATCTCATTTTGGCAATATTATTATTATTCTTACCGATTCATGTGATTTGAGCTGATGATAAACATGCATAGGTAAACAATTGTAAGGATATATATATACCGCAATATGTTATCTCCCATACTTCATACTATGATAAAACACTTCAACCCATTGCTAGATTATAATTGTTTACCCACACATGTTTCTCATCATCCTAGATGACATGAATTTGCAACGAGAATGTGCAAAAATGACTGAATGGAAGATCGATAGCTTTAAATCGAACTTTTTTGGTTTGAGGCCTAATCCGCATAACAAAAGTGCGGACTATATAAAAGTTATTATTTTACCTGTTTGCAAAAATAAAGTGCGGACGGACTCTAGAACAAATCTAGTTACCCTACTTGATCCATTTTTCTTGTAAAAGGTTCAATCAACTTGAGGGATCAGAACAAGTACTGAGCATACCAAATCACTTTTATTTCTTCCTTTCTCATATGCTCATATGATTGAGAGAGCATAACCTACTAGCAAGCAAAGCAAGAGATAAATATCAACAAAAATTGATAATTTGTAATTTAATTTTTACAAGCGATTCATTTGTTTTAACATGGATTTGTTTGCTGAATAATTATTTCATTCAATTTCAAGTACTGAGGAAGACTTGTATGATAATAATGATGTAACAAGTTTAGTTGATGAAACATTTTCTTATGTTGGTCAATTTTTTGATACGTTGGAAGATGCTGAATTTTTTTATAGAAATATGTGAAACATGTTGGATTTGAAGTAAGAATAACAACTAGCAGAAAACATGTCAATTCTGAAGATTTTTGTTCTAGATTGTATGTATCAGTGTCGTAAAACTAAATATATGGTTGTTAAGAAAAATGAGGTTGTTACTGATGATGAAGATAATAATACTAAGGGAAAGAGGAGGAGGAACTCTATTGATAGAACAGAATGTAGAAAAAAATTTTATGTTGTGCATGATAAGAGTATAGATAATTAGTTTGTGTTTACTCTTGAATTGAATTACAATCATGAATTTGTGTCCCCAAGTAACGTTTCACAAATTCAAACACACGAAATATTTCAGGAGTTGCTAGGGATTTGATTGAAACCCTTAATAATGATGGGATTGGTCCAAGTAGGATGATGAATGTTTTTAACTCATTGAGATGAGGTATGAGCAATGTTGGGTTCTCTAAAATGGATCTACGAAATATAGTTAGAGATATTAGAGGTGATAATATCGATTTGAATGATGCACATGCTGCAATAGATTACTAGAGAAAGTTAAAGGTTGAGAGCCCTAGTAAATTTTATTTTAGTGTCAAACTAGACGTGAATAATCGTATAGGATGTATTATGTGGGTACATTATCGGTTAATACTTGCTTATCAAAATTTTAGTTACGTTGTTACTTTTTATACCACATACCGAACAAACAAATATTCTATGTCATTTGCTCCATTCAAGTGTGTAAATCATCATTACCATTCTGTAATATTTGGATGTGCATTATTGAGCGATGAGACTGATGATACATTTGCATGGTTGTTTGAGCAATGACTTGAAGCAATAAATTTCAAACATCTCATAACCATTGTCACTGATCAAAATGCGATTGCTAGTGTTTTTCCTAATACACACCATGCATAGTGTACATGACACATTAGCAAAAAATTATTCTGAAAAACTTGGTCATGTCTGTTCTTCGCATCCGACTTTTAAGTCAGAGTTTAACTACTATTGTAAGACTCCGACTTTTATGAATAAAGATTGATTTTCTCAAAATATATTTTT
This sequence comes from Panax notoginseng, assembly GCA_016801055.1. Taxonomy (NCBI): domain Eukaryota; kingdom Viridiplantae; phylum Streptophyta; class Magnoliopsida; order Apiales; family Araliaceae; genus Panax; species Panax notoginseng. Next base: position 12,569,043 of record CM029016.1, read on the forward strand.
GAATATTATGGTGTGGATTTGATATAATGTTATAGTTGTGGGTAATATTTACAAATTTTACAAAGTAAGTAAGTTGTTTTATAAAATATTCGATTGGTCGGGGAATAGTCTTCTTTATTAGGAAATATTCGTACGACGACACAATCATTGGTGGACCCCACAACAGAATTATTGTTGAAGTTAGAAAACGACAGAAATATCTTTTTATAAAAATAACGGCAAAATTTTTACCGTTAACTGTTGAAATACACGGTGATAAAAGTACAGTAATACGCGTGGTTGCATAGTAGCACACGGTATTGATTATTGATGCTTACGAGAGAAGTCACTTAGTTATACTCAATTATTGCTACAGTAATTGCTGTATAGTATCTCACGTTATTAATTCAATTATATATTGTCATAATAATTTTTTATTATTAAATCAATAATTGAGATGACAAAGTTATTCATATTATTATTTGTATTATTGACGATGTCTGTAAGACCCCGAATTTTATGAAATAAAAGTATTCAATTTTTCTTATAATTACTATTCAGTAAATGGTTAAATTGATAAAAGTTTAAAGTTATGAGTGAAATATGATTTTTTTTTTTAAAATAAGCAAGTGGTTATAAAATAATCATTGTTGTCGGGGAATATTCTTTCTGTCGGGGAATATTCGTACGACGGCGCAGCCATTTGTGGGCCCCATAACAGAATAACTGTCGGGAGAAGAAAACGATAAATTTGAGTTTTTACAAATAACGGCGTAGTTGTTACCGTTAACACTGTTGGAATACCCGGTGGTTAAAATACAGTAATACGCGTTATTGCACAGTAGCACACGGTATTGCATAGTATTTTTGAAATTATTGATTCTTACGTAAGAAGGCACTACTCAATAATTGTTACAGTAATTACTGTTCAATATTTTATTTTATTGATTCAATAATTTCTACGTTGAAATTTTGTATTATTGTTGTTCAATAATTGTTGCTGCACAGTATTTCCCATTATCAGATCAATAATTCATATTATTTGAATAGTATTATTAGATAGCATTATTGGCAATGTCTAGAAAGTTCTGTCTAAGGAGAGGTTTGGTCATCTAATTGCGCGCCAGTAAGGAAAAATCCTTATTGGAAAGCCCCCTCTTTCCTGGGAACGGCCTGGTTGTCATAAATGTGATTCTGTAATATTATTTGTGAATAATTAATTATTGATTCATATGATAAGGAAATATTTATTTTATGTGGATATAAACGAGGGATATATTTTTGTGGTTAAAAATGAAGGAGTTAATGTTGAGATTTTTATCCGTATTTTTGTCGGAATGGAGGTATTAAAAATCAGGGTTTTTGAGATAGTTTGCGGGGGTTATAATTTTTAATCCGACCGTTGGATCGTGGTAATTTTTGGATATGTTATACATATATAAGTTGAGTATATGCCCACAAATTTTGAACCGTTAAAAATGAACGTATGATTTATTATGAATTTTACGATATGACTGGTTCAGAAATTGTTGAATTTTCGGAGTTTATCATTTTGGTGGAAAATTCTAGAATTGGTGGGCCCCACTTATGGTTGGTGAAGAAATGTGCTGAATTATATTTCAAATGTGGTGGGTGGGAATAGTAGCAGGTAAAGCCATCAGGTTGCAGGTCAAACCTACCAAAATTTTCCTATAAATAGAGGGCTAAGTTAGAATTGAAAATCACACCAGAAACATAAGCTTTCTCTCTTTCTCTCTCTATATTATGAAGCATATTTTGTGAGTTTTTAGATACTTAGTGAGTTGCTATTCATTAGTGCAAGTTTCCTTCAGCATCATATCCGATATCCAGTCAGAAGTACTGCTCTTTTGAGGTAAGGGATAGTAATGGATTTTAAGGGTTGTTATGATTTTCAGTTTCGTAATTTTTCTGATCTTCAAAAATTATGGAAAAATTTGAAATGATATTTTGATGAGTTTTATTGATTGTGTCCAAAAATGGTAATTTTTGGATGTATAGATTAAGAGTTATGAATCTTACGGGAAAAGACTATTTTAAAAGTAACCGCTTATAATTCCTTGTGGTTAACTCCAAAATTGATGAAATTTTTATTGGGAGTACATGTGTATGATAGAAGTATACTCTGTAAATTTCAGAATTTTTGGACAAAAGTACAATTTTTGATAAATGTCTAAATATTCGGTGGTTTTGGCCATATGAAAAATAGTAAATGAGTTTTAAAAATTCTGAGAAAAATATATGTTCAATATGGGACTATATTATGCTAAATCCCAGAAAAGAAATATTTTTGGAACTGATTTGGTATTTTTCATGAAAATAGAATAGTTATGAGTAAATGAATTAAATATGTTATGTGAAGTAAGAAAATTGAAAATAGGATTTTATGGCTTGAGAATCCTATATGAGGTATATGCAGATTTTTGATGAGGGTTTTGATTATTGGTGATAAAATCTTATGAGTTTGGTATTTTAGAATGATTAAATGCATTATTTAGTAAAGTGTAAATAATTTAAATAAATTGTTTATAAGCTTAAGAAATATTATTCTTTCAATATCATTATACCGAAATACTGGTATGGATTTTATTGTGGAATTTCTACCTTTTTGTGTCGAGTTACTATTCATGAGTTACTATTCACGAGTTACTATTCACGATAAAAATTGGTTTCTTTTTCTAACCAAATTATAGTTGAGTTATGAATATTACTCTTGAGATTAAAACTATGTATTGATTATATTGATTTTATTATCATATATAACATTTTTATAACCCTGATGTTGAAATTCTCTTTCACTAGAGTGTAAAGATGGGTAGATTATTGGTATGATCATGACTAGGGTTCTCTTTGGCCTGTAGTGCAAAGTTGAATTGTGACTGGTATGATCATGACCATTGAATTTATAAGTGAATATCTTTAGCTTAAGTGCAAAGGTGAATTGATCAACATGGTTATAATTATTGTTTATATAAATTCTGAAATGATTATATATTTCTTTGAGATATTAATATCTTTGGCCTGTAGTGCAAAGATGAAATATTGATGAATATCTTTGGCCTGTAGTGCAAAAATGAATTGTTGATGAATATCTTTGGCCCGTAGTGCAAAGATGACATGTTGTTGAATATCTTTGGCCAGTAGTGCAAAGATGAACAGATGTTGAGATAAACATGACCAACTGGTGATACAAATGAATATCTTTGGACGTAGTGCAAAGATGAAGTTATTAGTATGATTATGAACAGGAAATGTGATTTGGTGTAACCATGATCTTTGATGTTTCAGGTAAGATAGGTGATGAAAATTATCATCGTCCTGGATGAGAAGAGGAATTTAGAACTACAGTTATGATTATGAGTTATTCATATGATTGTGGACCAGAATTGTTGATTGATGTTACAGGGATAAAACATTGTTGGTGGATTTTTAACATGGAGAAGATAATAGACTTTATAGTCTATTTGACTCTTCTAATGGATTGCTCGTTCCGCTGCAACTATGGTTGAAATTTTTATCATTTACCATATGTTCTAAATCTCTGATTTATTGTTGATGAAGGCTATTGATAATTGAATTATCTTTAGTCATGATATTCTTTACTGAGCTAGTTGTGCTCACCCTTTTGCTTCACAATTCCTTTCAGGTAATAAGAGTGTAGCTGGGTCGAGCGGGGGTAACAAGGGAATAGAACGGTGGTCATCATTTAGTAGTTATATTTGGTGAAGAAAATAGGGTGAGGCGAACCCAACGTTGGAAGGGTGTTTTGTTACTATCATACAAGATGTCTAATGACATACAACCTCGTGTCATCATAAGACAGGGTTGTGCTCATCCACTTGCTGAGTATATCTATGGGCACTACCTATATAATCTTGGTGTTTGTTTGAAGTATAATTCTCAATTAGAGACAGTGGAGATAATGATAAGTCAAGAGAAGACTCACCATTGGGAAGAATATGATAGTAATCTTCTCGTTTTTCTTTGGGGTCTATTGGGTCAACCAAGGATAATTCTGTGGCCATATGATATCTATCATAACCTAGATGCGTGGCCTCCCATGTACGAAGGTTTCCTTGAGCACTTCCCAAAAATTCTAATTTCTAAAACAGTTTTTGACTATACCTTTATGTAAGGTGTTATTGTGAGGTGATGTCCACGGTTGGAACATGAGTCACATTTGGTATATATTTGTATCCAAACTCACAGCATATGTGTTGTTGTATTTTGCACGATAATTGTTGTAATAAAGTTGTAGTTGTTTTCTGTACCATGTATTTGGCGACTCAGAATAGGTTGGATGGAATGAACCTATTTTGGGGTTGTCACAGTTGGTATCAGAGCTTAGGGATATGATCTCTGGCGGAGATCGGGGAATACAACTAGGAGGGGAGAGATGAGTAAATCCTTCGCTAGTGTGTCCTACCTAAGCTTATTTGTTGGTCAGACATAATATTGGGATATTATGTGATATGTTAATTTGTTTAATTAACCCTTGTTTTATGGCAGTATTTGAGAATGGCAGCTGAGAATGCTAATAATAGAGTGAATGAGACTGTGGGGATACCTCTAATCACTAACCGTGATAATGTGATGTCAGACGAAGAAGGAATTAGAGATATCCATGTGGTGAGTGAAGAATTGATAGTTACACCCGAGATAGTCGCAGAGGTAACAGCTGAGACTGAGGAAGAAGAGGAAGAAGAAGTACCAGAGGAGAGTTTATTAGAGGTATTATATGATCAAAATGTAGAATTTCAAAATCGTATTCATGAGTTAGAAGAGCAGGCAGAAGAACGACAGGCGGTCGTGGAACAAAAGGATGCAACAATTCAAGCTTGTGTTACCCGATATGTGATGCTTGAACAGAAGCATTCTTTGGCAGAGTATAAGATGATAAAAATAGAATCTGAGCTGAGAGAAGAAAAAACTGAACGAGTGAGAATAAGTGATGCATGGGCAAAAGCCGCACGACACGTGGATATTGTGGAAAGAGATGTTCGATCTAAGAAGGCTAAAATAGATGATATGAATTTCTCTTTTTGAAAAACAATTGGGAGAACCCAACATCGAGTTTTGAATTATCCTGCACATAGCGGTCAACCTGAATCCGATATGGATCGAAGATTGATGATTCAGATCATGAATGAGGAGTACGAAGAGGCAGTTGAGGGAGGAATATGTCCTATAGAAAGGTATATTCCAACGGTAATGATGACGCCAAATGCTACTCCAGACAAGTCAAAGCCGAGTAGTTCGAGGGATGGCGGTTGTCATGACTTCCCAACAAATGAGGAACCCAAATAAAGTTATCATGGGAGATGAGCAATGGAGAAATCATGATGATCTGAGAGATAGAATCTGAAATAGAAGCAAGGTATTCTCAACTCTTCGAAATACCAGGTACGTAAATTTCGGGGACGAAATTTCGTAAGGAGGGGAGATTGTAAGACCCCGAATTTTATGAAATAAAAGTATTCAATTTTTCTTATAATTACTATTCAGTAAATGGTTAAATTGATAAAAGTTTAAAGTTATGAGTGAAATATGATTTTTTTTTCAAAATAAGCAAGTGGTTATAAAATAATCATTGTTGTCGGGGAATATTCTTTCTGTCGGGGAATATTCGTACGACGGCGCAGCCATTTGTGGGCCCCATAACAGAATAACTGTCGGGTGAAGAAAACGATAAATTTGAGTTTTTACAAATAACGGCGTAGTTGTTACCGTTAACACTGTTGGAATACCCGGTGGTTAAAATACAGTAATACGCATTATTGCACAGTAGCACACGGTATTGCATAGTATTTTTGAAATTATTGATTCTTACGTAAGAAGGCACTACTCAATAATTGTTACAGTAATTACTGTTCAATATTTTATTTTATTGATTCAATAATTGCTACGTTGAAATTTTGTATTATTGTTGTTTAATAATTATTGCTGCACAGTATTTCCCATTATCAGATCAATAATTCATATTATTTGAATAGTATTATTAGATAGCATTATTGGCAATGTCTAGAAAGTTCTGTCTAAGGAGAGGTTTGGTCATCTAATTGCGCGCCAGTAAGGAAAAATCCTTATTGGAAAGCCCCCTCTTTCCTGGGAACGGCCTGGTTGTCATAAATGTGATTCTGTAATATTATTTGTGAATAATTAATTATTGATTCATATGATAAGAAAATATTTATTTTATGTGGATATAAACGAGGGATATATTTTTGTGGTTAAAAATGAAGGAGTTAATGTTGAGATTTTTATCCGTATTTTTGTCGGAATGGAGGTATTAAAAATCAGGGTTTTTGAGATATTTTGCGGGGGTTATAATTTTTAATCCGACCGTTGGATCGTGGTAATTTTTGGATATGTTATACATATATAAGTTGAGTATATGCCCACAAATTTTGAACCGTTAAAAATGAACGTATGATTTATTATGAATTTTACGAGATGACTGGTTCAGAAATTGTTGAATTTTCGGAGTTTATCATTTTGGTGGAAAATTCTAGAATTGGTGGGCCCCACTTGTGGTTGGTGAAGAAATGTGCTGAATTATATTTCAAATGTGGTGGGTGGGAATAGTAGCAGGTAAAGCCATCAGGTTGCAGGTCAAACCTACCAAAATTTTCCTATAAATAGAGGGCTAAGTTAGAATTGAAAATCACACCAGAAACATAAGCTTTCTCTCTTTCTCTCTCTATATGATGAAGCATATTTTGTGAGTTTTTAGATACTTGGTGAGTTGCTATTCATTAGTGCAAGTTTCCTTCAGCATCATATCCGATATCCAGTCAGAAGTACTGCTCTTTTGAGGTAAGGGATAGTAATGGATTTTAAGGGTTGTTATGATTTTCAGTTTCGTAATTTTTCTGATCTTCAAAAATTATGGAAAAATTTGAAATGATATTTTGATGAGTTTTATTGATTGTGTCCAAAAATGGTGATTTTTGGATGTATAGATTAAGAGTTATGAATCTTACGGGAAAAGACTATTTTAAAAGTAACCGCTTATAATTCCTTGTGGTTAACTCCAAAATTGATGAAATTTTTATTGGGAGTACATGTGTATGATAGAAGTATACTCTGTAAATTTCAGAATTTTTGGACAAAAGTACAATTTTTGATAAATGTCTAAATATTCGGTGGTTTTGGCCATATGAAAAATAGTAAATGAGTTTTAAAAATTCTGAGAAAAATATATGTTCAATATGGGACTATATTATGCTAAATCCCAGAAAAGAAATATTTTTGGAACTGATTTGGTATTTTTCATGAAAATAGAATAGTTATGAGTAAATGAATTAAATATGTTATGTGAAGTAAGAAAATTGGAAAATAGGATTTTATGGCTTGAGAATCCTATATGAGGTATATGCAGATTTTTGATGAGGGTTTTGATTATTGGTGATAAAATCTTATGAGTTTGGTATTTTAGAATGATTAAATGCATTATTTAGTAAAGTGTAAACAATTTAAATAAATTGTTTATAAGCTTAAGAAATATTATTCTTTCAATATCATTATACCGAAATACTGGTATGGATTTTATTGTGGAATTTCTACCTTTTTGTGTCGAGTTACTATTCATGAGTTACTATTCACGAGTTACTATTCACGATCAAAATTGGTTTCTTTTTCTAACCAAATTATAGTTGAGTTATGAATATTACTCTTGAGATTAAAACTATGTATTGATTATATTGATTTTATTATCATATATAACATTTTTATAACCCTGATGTTGAAATTCTCTTTCACTAGAGTGTAAAGATGGGTAGATTATTGGTATGATCATGACTAGGGTTCTCTTTGGCCTGTAGTGCAAAGTTGAATTGTGACTGGTATGATCATGACCATTGAATTTATAAGTGAATATCTTTAGCTTAAGTGCAAAGGTGAATTGATCAACATGGTTATAATTATTGTTTATATAAATTCTGAAATGATTATATATTTCTTTGAGATATTAATATCTTTGGCCTGTAGTGCAAATATGAAATATTGATTAATATCTTTGGCCTGTAGTGCAAAGATGAATTGTTGATGAATATCTTTGGCCCGTAGTGCAAAGATGACATGGTGTTGAATATCTTTGGCCAGTAGTGCAAAGATGAACAGATGTTGAGATAAACATGACCAACTGGTGATACAAATGAATATCTTTGGACGTAGTGCAAAGATGAAGTTATTAGTATGATTATGAACAGGAAATGTGATTTGGTGTAACCATGATCTTTGATGTTTCAGGTAAAGATAGGTGATGAAAATTATCATCGTCCTGGATGAGAAGAGGAATTTAGAACTACAGTTATGATTATGAGTTATTCATATGATTGTGAACCAGAATTGTTGATTGATGTTACAGGGATAAAACATTGTTGGTGGATTTTTAACATGGAGAAGATAATAGACTTTATAGTCTATTTGACTCTTCTAATGGATTGCTCGTTCCGCTGCAACTATGGTTGAAATTTTTATCATTTACCATATGTTCTAAATCTCTGATTTATTGTTGATGAAGGCTATTGATAATTGAATTATCTTTAGTCATGATATTCTTTACTGAGCTAGTTGTGCTCACCCTTTTGCTTCACAATTCCTTTCAGGTAATAAGAGTGTAGCTGGGTCGAGCGGGGGTAACAAGGGAATAGAACGGTGGTCATCATTTAGTAGTTATATTTGGTGAAGAAAATAGGGTGAGGCGAACCCAACGTTGGAAGGGTGTTTTGTTACTATCATACAAGATGTCTAATGACATACAACCTCGTGTCATCATAAGACAGGATTGTGCTCATCCACTTGCTGAGTATATCTATGGGCATTACCTATATAATCTTGGTGTTTGTTTGAAGTATAATTCTCAATTAGAGACAGTGGAGATAATGATAAGTCAAGAGAAGACTCACCATTGGGAAGAATATGATAGTAATCTTCTCGTTTTTCTTTGGGGTCTATTGGGTCAACCAAGAATAATTCTGTGGCCATATGATATCTATCATAACCTAGATGCGTGGCCTCCCATGTACGAAGGTTTCCTTGAGCACTTCCCAAAGATTCTAATTTCTAAAACAGTTTTTGACTATACCTTTATGTAAGGTGTTATTGTGAGGTGATGTCCACGGTTGGAACATGAGTCACATTTGGTATATATTTGTATCCAAACTCACAGCATATGTGTTGTTGTATTTTGCACGACAATTGTTGTAATAAAGTTGTAGTTATTTTCTGTACCATGTATTTGGCGACTCAGAATAGGTTGGATGGAATGAACCTATTTTGGGGTTGTCACAATGTCTAGAAAGTTCTGTCGAAGAAATGGATTTGGTCACCTAATTGTGCGCCAATAGGGAGAAATTCTTATCGGAAAGCCCCCTCTTTCCTGGGAATGATCTGATTGTTAATATTGCGAGTTATAAATGATGAATATATGTTGTTAAAAATATTGAGGGGATTTTTATGAAGTATTTGTTGTAAATTTGACTGATTGCATGGACCCCCACTTAACCATTTTTTAAAATAGTCGGTAGAAAGTTATCTCAGTGTTTGTTATATATATATATATATATATATATATATATATATATATATATATATATATATATATATATATATTGAGGCTAGCCCCTATTGCTATTATGATTATATTGAGGCTTGGTTCAAAATCATGCTTCACCAGAATGATGATCATAGTCATTCTTGGTTTTTCCAATTTGATCAAAAGTTCAAGAGTCAGTTTCCCAAGTGGTTCATTCTCTGGTGGACTAGGCATGGTCTTATATATATATATATATATATATATATATATATATATATATATATATATATATATATATATATATGATCATAGGTGGGGGGGAATCACGGGTGGAATATTGGTGGAATGGTGGAATGGAGTATTATTATTATTATTATTAGTGTATATATATATATATATATATATATATATATATATATATATATATATATATATATATAATTTTGTTTTTTATAAAAAATAGAATATATTATATTTTATTATGCATAGTATTTGCATAGTAAAAATTCTAAAAATTGTCCGTGATTGCGTTACTATTCACCCGTGAATTTTGTTTACTATGCATCTAAATAGTATCATGTCATTCTCCTTTAAATAAGACGCTCAGTTTAGAAATGAAAATCACACCAGAATTAGAGAATTCTTCTTCTACAATATTGAGTGTATTTCTTTGAGTGAAGAAAACAGTGCAAGTTTTCTTCAAGAATATTCATGCCCTACCAGTTAGAAGTACTCTCTTTTTGAGGTAAGTGATATTAATTATTTCATATTCGCTTATGATATTATTTTTTGTATTCGTAAGAAATTTTATTTTTGTTCAATATTATTAAGGAATATTATTTTTGTTCAATATTCGAAAGGAATATTATCTTCATTCAATATTCGTAAGGAATATTATTTTCGTTCAACAGTTGTAAGAGATGTTATTTTTGTTCAATATTTGTAAGAAATAATATTTTATTCCATACTCTGTAGTATGTAAGTAATATTATTTCGTTTCAGATTCTGAATTCTACACTCATTTTGTTAAGTATTGTTTCTATACTCCTTGAAATTATTAGAATATCCTTGAAATTTGCACTTCATCTAGTATCGCTTCACAAGAATATTTTTCTGAACATTTTTGTTAAATTTTATGCTTTTCATGCCGGAGTACTATTCATGGGTACTATTCATCCGTACGACACTATTCATATGACGACACTATTCAAACGTACGGTACTATTCACGAAGTACTATTCGTTCGGATACTATTCACCCGGGGTACTATTCACGACGAAAAATTTATTCTTTTCTGTCTAAATTATTTTTGATACGTGAATATTATTCTTGAATTTTACTCCACAAAATAGTTGTCATGTTGACAATTTGGACATTTTTAAACTCTGGATAAATTTAAAGTCTTTAATATTTATCCTTGATTTCGTTTAATTAAATGTTTATATCATTGTCATCATCCTCATGCTTATATTGTGATGAAAGTCATCTTTGGCCCATAGTGCATAAATGGACTGTTGATTGGTATGATTATGACCATGAATTATTCAGTATAATCATGACTTGTAATGTTACAAATGATGTGGTAAAAGTCCTCATTGGCCCGTAGTGCATTGATGGATATTTGTTGGTATGATCATGACCATGTGTTCTCTTCGGCCAAGGGTGCAAAGATGAATTGTTGTTTGGCATGATTATGATCATTGGTGATAACACGAATATCATTGACCCGTAGTGCATGGATAATTCGTGGATATGATACTAATGAATATCCTTGGCCCATAGTGCATAGATAATTCAGTGATGTGGATTATTTATTGAGCTGAGTCTCAGCGATAAAATTGATGATAAACTTTTTAAATCATAGAAGATAGTAGATATCATGCTTTACTGGACTCTTCTAATGGATTGCTTGTTCCGCTGCTATTAAACTTGTTGTTTATTGTATTCTATCAATTTAACACTGTTGAATGCTAACAATAATTTTTTCTGCATTATCTTAGTTATAATATTTCTTACTGGGCTAGTTGAGCTCACCCTTTTGCTTTCATTGTTCTCTTCAAAAAATGAGAACGTAGCCAGGACTAGTCGAGGAATGGAGTGACGGTCCGAGATAGTGGCTGTAGTAGTCATCACTATTTTATAAAATAGTGTGATAATAATTGTAATGAGGACTTCATTTGAGTTTGGATATTGTCTAGAAGACAATATCCGTGTTAAAACTCTCAGCTTATGTTACACGATAGTTGTATAATTAAGTTTGTATTTGTATTCTGTACCATGTATGTGGCGACTCAGAATGAGTTATGTATACCTATTTTGGGGGCGTCACAATATTGACTCCATATAACTCAGATAGCACCATGATATCAATTTCCAACTCAATTAACAAGTAGTTCAAGAAATTTCTAAGAATTTGTAAAAACTTGAAATTAAGAACATGGTTTAGGATATTATCTCTGTTGAAGTTGAAATGCTAATTCTTGCTTCTAGCTTCAATTTTCTCTCAAATTTAGGAACCCTCACACTCTAATTTGAACTTATTAGAAAATTAGCAACTTGAAGAATGAAGGGGAAGGCTTCCATTTATAACCAAGTTATTAACCAATTGGTGGATTTTGCCCAAGAAATCAAACTAACAGTAGGAACCATTGGACAAGGAAGGTTTGGTAGAAGGCTTCTACTGCTACCATTGAACCCACACCCCCGACCATCATCACCATGAATTCTAGCCTTTTTGGTTTCTCAGCAAGGTAAGGGATTAAGCCATTTTGTTCACGTGATTGCAATTCTAAATCTCATCATTTGTTTTAATTGGGACAATGATTTTGTGGCAAGGCCTTTTAATACACTGGATTCTAAATTTAGACCATCGCATTATCTAAGTGATTTTCTTTTTGGGCTCACAAGGTCACATTTAATGACTTAATGTTATTACCTTATGTTAAGTTATGGATACACATACAAATACATATAATCCATGTACATTGAGTTAGTCCAAATAATATTTAAATGGATAAATTACATATAGTAGTACATTTTTAAAAATAATTACAAAAATCATACACCTATAAAATAATTACAAAAGTATTACACTTTTTTGTTTTTATTTTCAATCTTAACATAATTAAAGGTCCTTAAATTAAGGGATTAATATGTAATGACTGACATGGCAATCTCAGTGTAATTAGGATTCCTTAATTTAGAGGATTAATTTTGGTAAGTGCCATTTTCTCTCTCATCTCCTCCTACTGCCATTTTATGTACGCCACTGCAATTCTATTCTTCTATTTTCATATTTAAAGACAAAAGCTGAAGAGTGAAGAGAGAAGATGAAGACACCAGTGAAGAGAGAAGATGAAGACGATATTTTGCCATTTTCTCTCTCATTTTCTTCTATTCTGTCATTTTTTCTTCAAAAGATGAAGACGCCATTTCTGCCATTTTTGTATAAAAGATGAAGACATCATTTCTTCTATTTTCTTTTATTCTGTCATTTTTTTCTCTCTCTTTCATTCTTCCAATTGTTCTTCATATTTTTTTGTACTCTGTTTTTGTAAGTACTTCTATTTTACCCCTCTCTCTCTCTCTCTCTCGAGCACCAATTTTTAAGGTTTTATCTTTAATTTTATTCATTTGGGGTTTATGATCTTAATTTTATGCAAAATGTGCGTTTGATTATGAATTTATGATCACTTTTTTTGTTGATTGGTGTTTACCTTAGTATAAAAGTTTGGTTACATCAGTATAAAAGTTTGGTAACCAAACTTTTATATTAAGGTAACCAAACTGTCATACCAAGGTAACCAATCCACCTCCACACCATTAGTTTTTTCATAGTGCAGTTGGTAACCAAACCTTCACACCAAGGTAACCAAACCTTCATACCAAGGTAACCTTGGTATAAATGTTTGGTTACCTTGGTATGACAGTTTGGTTACCTTGGTATAAAAGTTTGGTTACCTTAGTATAAAAGTTTGGTTACCTTAGTATAAAAGTTTTGGTTACCTTGGTATAAAAGTTTGGTTACCTCAGTATAAAAGTTTGGTTAGCTTGGTAATTACCAAGGTTTGGTTACCTTGGTATAAAAGTTTGGTTACCTTAGTATAAAAGTTTTGGTTATCTTGTTATAAAAGTTTGGCTACCATGACATTACTAACGATCTTCTCATCTGCAGTATCTTGAGAATTTCCTTTTACTACCAAAAAATGGTTGCTCCCGCCACTACCGCCCCAGCCTCCACCTCCACCGTCTCTGTAACCACCACTTGAGCCACCACCGCCATCTCAGCCACCACCGCCATTGTTACCTCCTCCATAGTCATCACCGTCGCCTCTGAAGCCACCATTACCACCTCCTCCGACACTGTCACCTCCTCCAAAGCTTCCACCTCCTCTGAAATTTGCCTCCGCCACCTCCTACAAAGTACAAAATTTGTGCAGTCTTTCCTATAAAATTTGAATTTGAATATTTGAATTTGTTTTTGTGGTTAGATCCCAGATATTTGAATTTGAATGATTTGTTATGGCAGATATTTCTCCTTAATTTTAGGTTTCTTTATTAATATGAATTGCGTTATTTTTGTAATTATTTTGTGTATGTTTTATTTTTGTAATTACTTTCTAATTATTGTATATTAGTGTTAAGGACCCTATTTAAATTGTGCTAGAATATAATTTAGTTGGGTACGCACAACCCATTATTTTTCTTAAAAACTTATTATTCTAATTAAACCCAAATAACATAATAATAATTAATATCAATATTTATTTCCTTAAAATTTATTTTCTTCCATAAATTAAGAATACACATTTCATTTATTTTCCATGAACCATTATGCCACATAAGGCTCATATATTCAAGCTTAGTAATTTACGTAACTTAAACTTGTTTTTACTATATAGTCTCATATAATGACTATTCACATATTATCGAAAAAAATCACTTTTACCCCATTGTGATTGTCGTGTTATAAGCAATTAGCCACTGTGCTTTTAAAATATTCAATTGACCCATTGTGGTTTTTAAAAATATACAATCATGCCATTCCGTCCATTTTTTGTAACCGACGTTAACAAATCTGCTTGGGTTTCTTACGTGTCTTTTTGAAAAAAAATAAAAAATTACGTGGTAATTACGTGATAACAGATACATATCATGTTCCTGTCTGCTCCTTTCTTTTATTTTTTAATGGATTTTCTTTATAATTTTTTCTTCTCAAACAAAAAAATAAAATAATAAAATCATTATGTGGTAAAAAAAATAATTAAAATAATAATAAAATTAAAACAAATATTTTAATTCATTTTTTTATAATTTTTCCTTTTCCTTTCATCTTTTCCTTTCTTTTAATAATTATTTTTATTTTAAAAATAAATTCCAAATAATATATCAAAATTTTTGTATCAATTAGATCTATTACAACATTACATTAATTTCAACAAAAAACTAAAAATAAAAAATCATTAATTATGTGGCAAAAAAATAATTAAAATAAATATTTTAATCCATTTTCTATATAATTTTATCTTTTCCTTTTATCTTTTCCTTTCTTTTAATAATTTAAAATTTACATGATTCATTTAAATCTATGTTAAATTATGTTAAATTAAATCATGTTAAATTAATTCTAAATAATACAAATAATATATCAAAAATTTTGTATCAATGAGATCTATTACAACATTATATTAATTTTTACAAAAATAAAAAATAATACAAATAACATAAAAAGTAAAATTAATTTTTACAAAAATTAAAAAAAAATTAGTTAAACAAATGACATAAAAATTAAAATTAATTATACAATCAAAACCTCATTATTATTTTTTATAATTTTTTCTTTTTCTTTATCTCTTTTCCTTTCTTTTAATTATTTTAATTCTAAGTAATACAAATAATCAAAATATTCATCTCCCAAGTTTCAATCATCCCCCCATTTTAATTTACAGAAGCTCTTCTTCATCTAGCCTCGCTTCCTCCACCTCTGAACAATTTCAAGATTTGAACTTCCCAGCATGGATATCATATCCAAATCCCTCTCAATAAAAGGATCAGTAGCATCATCGTCCACTTTCCTTAATAATCACATCTTGGGTTCCTTCTCTCTCTCTCTCTTCCACTTTTCTTGGCGCGAACGATAACGTCGAAGTCGCCGCCGGGGAGGGAGTGGTTAATGTTAGCGTCCCGCTTGGCTTTGGAGAAGGGGGTAGAGGAGATGAGGATGGAGGCGTCGCAGCCGTCGATGAGGCAGTCGTGGAAGAAGAGGCGGAGAGCGAGAGCGGCAGCGGCGGCGGCGACGGTGGCGGGGCTTGATCTGTTTGTTGGTGGTGGTGTCTTGCACGATTTGGTTAAATCTGGGGCAAGTTTTTTGGTAGAAGTTGGGGGTGAGGTATTTGTTGGAGGAGGGTTGAAATATTAGTGAATCGCAGTGCAGAGAGCTTCAAAATCATGGTGATCCCTTTCAGAAACCAAAGCAAACAAAGAAAAAAGTGTGGAAAAATAAAAAAGGCAACCATTTTTATTTTTATTTTTAAAATAAAACATACATATTATAATATTAATTTTTATTAATATTATACATATTATAAATATTTAGGTAAAGAAAAAGAAAAAAAATAAAACATAAAAGTATTTTTATTTTTAAAAATTTATACGTATTTTAAAACATAAAAGTATTTTTATTTTTAAAATAAAACATACATATTATAAATATTATAATATTAATTTTTATTAATAGTATACATATTATAAATATTTAGGCAAAAAAAGAAAGAAAATAAAACATAAAAGTATTTTTATTTTTAAAAATTTTTTACGTATTTTAAAACATAAAAGTATTAAAATAAAAAAAATTATTAAAAGAAAGGAAAAGAAAAAATTATAAAAAATGAATTTAAATATTTATTTTAATTTTATTATTATTTTAATTATTATTTTTCCACATAGTGACTTTATTATTTTATTTTTTTTGTTTGAGAAGAGAAAATTATAAAGAAAATCCATTAAAAAAAATAAAAGAAAGGAGCAGACAGGAACATAATATGTATCTGTTACCACATAATTACCACGTAATTTTTTATTTTTTTTCAAAAAAACACGTAAGAAACCCAAGCAGATTTGTTAACATCAGTTACGAAAAATGGACGGAATGGCCTGATTGTATATTTTTAAAAACCACAGTGGATCAATTGAATATTTTTAAAGTCTAGTGGCTAATTGCTTAAAACACGACAACCACGATGAGGTAAAAGTGTTTTTTCCCACATATTATCATATTACTCTTAACATCCCACACTATATCTTATTCATGAAGCAACTTTATTGTATTAAACATTTATATGACCACGCAATATGATTATTGCACATAACAAATAGTTAATAATAATAGTAATTAGTCCATCACATTATTTAATTATTCCCTCATTAATTTAATTAAACAATTACTTAGTCCATCATTATGCCACACTAAGCATATCACATAAGTTTAAATTAAGCTCATTATCATTTTCATCACATTACTTACTTATCACATATTTAATTCAATATAAATTGAATCATCCCAATTCAAGACACTCGTAAATATATATGTACCTCAACAAAAATATTCAAATATTTTAAATTTTGACATTAATATTATTTATAAAAATTTTGGGTATTACAAGTTTAGGTGAATAATAATAATAATAAAACTCACCATGGACATGTGAAGTACGAGTTGCTTGTGGAGTTATTTTTTTAGTTAATTATTAGACTATTCAATTGAATGTGTGTAAATATATATAGTTAAAACTTTAAAAATTCATTATTGAATTATTAAAATTTTACTACTACAACAACCACTAGCCACCCACTACTTACACTCAGAGACGAACTTGGGCCCGGGCTACCAGGACTACAGTCCGGGGCCCACAACTAAGGTGGGCCCAAAAGTTTTTATAAGTTTATGTATATATGTGTATAAAAAAATAAAAAATAACACAAAAGAACTTGTCGCCTGTACTTGTTAATGATCAAAGGGCAGCCAATCCATCCAATCAGTCTTTATATAATCAATCTCAAGAAGAAACATACTGAGTAAGTAAGTCTCATATTGATTATAAAATATAATATAAAACAAATCAACATATAGGGAATCAAAACAGACTCTTAGCCACAAAAAGAAGGAAAAACCCTTCGACCCTCTCAGTTCATAACGCAACGCAAACAATTTTTTTTTTGGCGATTCTCCTTTTCTCCAACAGAGTTGAAAATTAAATCATCCACCAATTAGACCATTGTCTTTCTTTGAAGGTAATTTTTTTAAAGATACATATAGAATCTAGATTTATAAATTTTGTAAATTGTAATACATATGTTTGTTAACTTTTTCTTATTTATTATTTGATTTAACAGAAAACTTGGTTGTGATTCTTGTTCTTTATAATTGAAAGTTTCAAGTGGAAAAAAATATGCTCAAAATCCAGGTTTTATTGTTGTTTTTTAATTAGTTTTAGTTTTTCAGTGTGTTAAGTTTATTATAATAATTAAAAAATATTTCCTAAGAAACAACTTTCCGAAAATCTCTTTTTCTTTCGTTTGGGGTTTTGTCCCATTGAGTTTTCCCCAAACAAGGTTTTAATAAGGTCTCAAAGTGTTCTTTCTTCTCTTTTGTAAATTCTTATAATTTTAATAAAATTAATTAGTTGATAATTTATTTATTTTTTTATTTACTTTATATAAAGGAACACACTTGAGAAAATTAACCCTAGACTTTAGAAAACTCAGGAACGACTCTGCTTACACTGACATGCCAACTACCACAACCACCATATTCCTTATAACACCATGCACCACCTTTAACACCATAATTGTCGCCACCATTTCACCCATACTCCTACTCATTCCTACTATAAAAATTCCAGATTTGATATTTCTCTGTAGCATGCACCACCACCCACCACCACAAAAACTTACCCGCGGTAAGAAGAAGATTCGATGAGGATTGTAAGAGAGAGCAGATCTAGGAGAAGAAGAGTCGAAGATGAGGAAAGAGAGAGTTGGTGTTCGTTTCTAAACATGTTTAACTGTTTTTTTTTTCTAATTGTATAAAGTATTTTAATTTTTAATGAAGTAATACGGTCAAATCGTATAAAACTAAATGAGTTGTCGACAAATGAAGTATTCCGGTCAATTTTTGTCAAAATGATCGATTTTGGGATCCCAATTAGTTTAGGGACTAAATTATGAATTAGGAGAAACTTAATGTAACAAAAGTGTATTTAAACCTAATTATAATATTGTTAAAATTTTACTTCGCTAAAAAAATATTATATATTAGGAGTTAATTGTATTGACAATCTAATTAGTTATGAATTTGCTTGATATACCAATCTAAATTTAACTTTAGGGTTCAAGTTTAATTGAATTTTAGAGGTTGTTTGTTTAGGACTGAATACATCTGAATGACTGAATCGTTCAACTATTAAATGCGTTTGTTTTGGAAAAAAATTATCTGAATGGCTGAATCATTCGGATGATTGAGCTGAAAGGCTAAGTCAGATTTTTTTGACTAAATGGCTGAATGAGCAGCTGAATAAAGTAAAAAAAAATTAAAAATATAAAAATTTAAAAAAAATATTAACTATTATATTAAATAAATTTACAACAACTTTGAATTTTTTCATGGGTCATATCCATAATTATTCAACAAAACGATCTAATTTAACAAGATTTCAAGTTCTATGAAATTTATTTTAATTGCAACACTAATTAATTAAGTAAAAAAATTACGATTAAAATTTATATAATTAAAACACCTACTCGTTTAATATCTTAATTAGATGCGAATGAATTTTAGTTCAGTTTAAACTAATTTAAAAAGGAAGATGCAGAACGAAGTACACAATTAAATTGTGTGATATGATAAATTTAAAGTGTTAACAAATTATAATTTAATTAGGATATTTAGTGTTATGAAAAAAAAAAATTCACTAAAGCTTGAATGTGACGCCCCCAAAACAGGTCCAATCCATCCAACCCATTCTGAGTCGTCAAATACATGGTACAGAAAACAACTACAACTTTATTAATACATTTGTCGTACAAAATACGACAACACATATACTATGAGTTTAAATACAAATATTGTCATCTAGACAGTATTCATACTCGATTAAGAACTCATTATATTTATTGATACACTATTTTACAAAATAGTGAGGACTACTAAAACAACTGTCTTGAACCATCATTCCACACCCCGACTAGTACTCGCTACATTCTCGCCTCCTGAGAAGAAAGATGGAACAACAAGGAAAAGGGTGAGCTCAACTAGCCCAGTAAAGAATATTATGACTAAGATAATATACAACAAATTATCGTTAGTCTTCAACAGGGAAAAAATTAATAGAATACAATAGACAACAAGTTTTAAATCAATATTCGCAGCGGAAACAGCAAACCATTAGAAGAGTCAAGTAGAGAATGAGTTCTACTATCTTCTAAGATTTAAAAGTCCATCATCAATATTTTATACCTGTAACAACAATCAATAACCATCTTTAATCAAATATTCATCTTTGCACTACAGGCCAAAGATATTCATTTGTATCACCAGTCGATCATGTTCATCTCAACACCTGTTCATCTTTGCACTACGGGCCAAAGATATTCATCAGAAATCATCAATCTTTGCACTACAGGCCAAAGATATTCAATTATATCATCATTTAGGACTGAGAATGATGAAAAATATTTTAAAGGAAACGAATCCAGTGAAACAAAATAATAAATATTAGGGATTCGTATTTCAGCTATTCCATGTCCAAAAATACCTCATAAACAATCATAGTAGAGTAAAATTCAAGAATGATCAAAATATGGATACAATCAAAGCTAGTATCCAGAATAGATATTTTAGACGAAAAGAAGAAAATTTTATTTTTCGGTGAATAGTAACTCGGGAATAGTAACTCGTGAATAGTAACTCATGAATAGTAACCCCGACATGAAAAGTTCCAAATTTGATAAAAAGTTCAGATCAATACTTCGGCATAATGATATTGAAGAAAATAATATCATTTAAGAAGAAATAACATCTCTTACCTCGGAAATACGGTACTTCTGACTGGAATACTAGATATAGTGCTGAAGGAAACTTGCACCGTATAGCAACACTCAAAGTATCAAATACTCACAAGAATACGCTCGATATAGAGAGAGAAAGAGAGAGAAACTTCAGTTTCTGGTGTGATTTTCAATTCTAACCTAAGCACCCTATTTATAGAAAAATGATTAGAACACCAAAGCAGAAAATTTAATAAAATAATAATATATTTATATAATTGTCAAGCCCACCTCTTGAATCTGAATTTCAGCAATTCACACATGCTAACCTTCTAGAAAAAGTAAGAAAAAACGTTTTTCTCAAAATAATTAACTTAAACTCCCAAAAATCAATTATTTCGGAACTTCGGAACTTCAATAATTCATAATAAATAGTCCTTGGATCAGAAAATTCGAATCTCGCAAATTTTTATAGGAAATTCAATTCTCTACAACTTTGCAGAAGAAAGTTTTTCCAAATTCCAAACAGAAATTGACCGAAATCCACAAACGGGCGATTTTACAGTCTATAATAAATTTTCGGTCAAGAATTGTGTCCACCAACACACAAAACATGTGTTAATCATTTAATGCCACAAAAATACTCTTCCTCCTCATATACTCATATATCCCACATTCATTGTAAAAATATCATCATCAATATATTATTAAAATAATATATTTAAATGAATTATTTTATCAGAAAAAGATAAAATATTAATTTTCAATAATTGTCACATTAAAAAAATTTCTCCATCTATATCCACATAAAATCAATATTTTCCTCATCATATAAATCAATAATTAATTATACACAAATAATATTATAGAACCACAGTACTGGCAACCAGGTCGTTCCCAGGAAAGAGGGGGCTTTCCAATAAGGATCTCTCCTTACTGGCGCGCAATTAGATGACCAAACCTCTCCTTAGACAGAACTTTCTAGACATTGCCAATAATGTTATCTAATAATATTATTCAGATAATATGAATTATTGTTCCGATAATAGAAAATACTGTGTAGTGACAATTATTAAAATAACAGTAATATAAAATATCAACGCAGCAATTATTGAATCAATAAAATACAATATTGAACAGTAATTACTGTAACAATTATTGAGTAGTGTCTTCTTACGTAAGAATCAATAATTGGTGCAATATCGTGTGCTACTGTGCAACAACGCGTATTACTGTGCTTTAACCACCGGGTATTCCAACAGTATTAACGGTAACAACTACGCCGTTATTTATAAACAACTTATTTTTGTCATTTTCTTCATCTAATCGCTTTCCGTTATGGGGCTCACACAAGACTGCGCCGTCGTACGAATATTCTCCGACAGTAAGAATATTCCACGACCAAGCGAATATTCCCCGACAACAATGAATATTTTATAACCACTTGCTTATTTAAAATATTTGCGCATTTTTCCCATAACTAACCACATTAATCAAATTAACCCTTACTATTTCAGAATAATAAATAGAGGAAATTAAATTTCATTTATTAATAATTTGGGGTCTTACAACCTCCCCTCCTTATGAAATTTCGTCCTCGAAATTGACATACGTACCTGGTGTTTCGAAAAGATGAGGATACCTCGCTTTCATTTCCGTTTCCAACTCCCAGGTCATTTCCTCAATAGCATGGTTTCTCCACAAAACTTTAACTTGTGGTAAGACCTTCGTGCGTAGGACATGCTCCTTCATATCCAAGATCTTGACAGGTACCTCTTCGTACGTTAAGTCTTCAGCTATCTCGTTTGGTTCTAACTCAATAACGTGGTTCGGGTTGTCCACATATTTACGTAACATCGATACGTAAATAACGTTATGAACACGTGACATACTTAGCGTTAAGGCGAGTATATAGGCCACAGTTCCTACTCGATCGAGGATTTCAAATAAATTGAAGGCTTGAGCTTTCTTCTCTTCATCGACTCTTACTTCTAGAATAACACATTCTTGCACCTTCTTCTTTATATTCATCAGCTCCAGGTCTGTAGCTTGAGCGGCTTTAACGTTATCGATTAAAGTCGATTTTACTCGCATATCATCACGTGGGTCCCTAGAGTCATTAACTCTATCTCTATCATTTATAAATTATACAAAATAGGTCTTTGTGTTCAACAATATCGCACTTGTACTCGCATACGATCAATGCGTCAGCTACCACGTTTACTTTTTCAGGATGGTATTGGATGGTATGATCGAAATCTTTCAACAGCTCGAGCCAACGTCGGTGTCGCATGTTGAGTTCTTTTTGAGTGAAGAAATATTTGAGGCTTTTATGGCCTGAATATATCTCCACTTTCTCCCCATATAGATAGTGCCTCCAGATCTTTAGCGCGAAAACGACTGCTGCCAACTCTAGATCATGAGTAGGATAATTCCTCTCATATTCTTTAAGTTGTCGCGAGGCATAGGCTATGACTTTTCCACGTTACATGAGAACACATCCTAACCCTTTGCCTGAAGCATCGCTACAGATAACAAATCCATCTGAACCACATGGTATTGTCAGAACAGGTGCCGAAATGAGTCTCCTCTTAAGCTCTTGGAAACTCTTCTCGCATTCTTCGCTCCATACGAATTTGATATCCTTCTTGAGTCAGCTGAGTTAATGGAGTAGCGATTCGAGAAAATCCTTTTACGAATCTCCGATAATAACCAGAAAGCTACGCATTTCGATTACTAACTTAGGTTGCTCTCAACTGTGACTCATATCCCAATCTTGGATATCACGTCACAATGACACCTATCAGTTTACTACCGCACGAATATGGCGTCCCCTACGGAGAGTCTGGATTCAGTGTATTCCACAAAGAAAGTCACCAGATAGAGGCTCGGGTACAAACTTCTACAGTTGGGTTTTTAACTCCTGAAGTTAAATAGGAGCCATTCGATATGAGATTTTAGAAGTGAGTTTTGTACCAGATTCAAAAATGATACAAAATTCAATATCACACGTAGGCCAAGAGATTCTTCAGGAAATACGTCAGGGATTTACTAACAATAGAAATGTCATTCAAATCTGACGTATTTTGTTCAAGTCCATAACATAGCTAAGAAAGCTTGACATCCGTTTTTCAATAAACGAATGACTTTACGGCTTGATATGAAAGAGTTTGACTTCAATGGTTTGGTTGCTTGAATTTGAATAACAGGTTGCTTAGGAATATGAAGACTAACAACCTTACGAAAGCAATCAATTTTGACATGATGAGTAGTTAACCAATCAATTTCTAAAATCACATCAAAAGCAAGTATCTTTAAAGAGATAAGGTCAACAGGTAATGTGTTGGTGCCAACTTGGATCAAACAAGATTTATAAACAATGGATGTGATGAAAGTTTCCCCTAACGGAGTTTCAACAGATAAGTCAAAGTCTAATTTCTCCGGAGTCAAGTTTAAACGTTGAGCACAAGCAGGAGAAATAAATGAATGGGTAGAACCGGTATCTAATAAGGTATATACTTCGCAAAAATTTATAATTAACTAACCCGTGCTAACTTCGTTCGGGTTCCTCGCATTCTGACCAGTCACGAAAAACGCTCTTCCAGGAACCGTTGACTTTGACTTTTCTGGGACAACTTTTTGAGTCACCACCCCCGTTGGACTTGGTTTCGCTACAATGCAATCTCGAGCGATATGTCCTTCCTTTCCACAGTTATAACATACCTTAAACTGTTGTGGGCAGTTTGGGCTGATATGTCCTTCTTTTCCGCATTTATAGCATATGACCGGTGGTCGTTCTCCTCGTTGGTGAGTACATGCGTCTCCACGATTTTATTTACTCCACTGTTAACATTCTCAGTCGACATTCTAAAATACTGCCATAGAACAAAGGTTAATTTAACAAATTAACATATCACATAATATCCATATATTATGATCGACCAACAAATAAGCTTAGGTAGGACACACTAGCGAAGGATTTACTCGTCTCTCCCCTCCTAGTTCTACTCCCCGATCTCCGTCAGAGATCATATCCCTAAGCTCTGATACCAACTGTGACGCCCCCAAAACAGGTCCAATCCATCTAACCCATTCTGAGTCGCCAAATACATGGTACAGAAAATAACTACAACTTTATTAATACATTTGTCGTGCAAAATACGACAACACATATACTATGAGTTTAAATACAAATATTATCATCTAGACAGTATTCATACTCGATTAAGAACTCATTATATTTATTGATACACTATTTTACAAAATAGTGAGGACTACTAAAATAACTGTCTTGAACTATCATTCCACACCCCGACTAGTACTCGCTACATTCTCGCCTCCTGAGAAGAAAGATGGAACAACAAGGAAAAGGGTGAGCTCAACTAGCCCAGTAAAGAATATTATGACTAAGATAATATACAACAAATTATCGTTAGTCTTCAACAGGGAAAAATCTAATAGAATACAATAGACAACAAGTTTTAAATCAATAACTGCAGCGGAAACAGCAAACCATTAGAAGAGTCAAGTAGAGAATGAGTTCTACTATCTTCTAAGATTTAAAAGTCCATCATCAATATTTTATCCCTGTAACAACAATCAATAACCTTCTTTAATCAAATATTCATCTTTGCACTACAGGCCAAAGATATTCATTTGTATCACCAGTCGATCATGTTCATCTCAACACCTGTTCATCTTTGCACTACGGGCCAAAGATATTCATCAGAAATCATTAATCTTTGCACTACAGGCCAAAGATATTCAATTATATCATCATTTAGGACTGAGAATGATGAAAAATATTTTAAAGGAAACGAATCCAGTGAAACAAAATAATAAATATTAAGGATTCGTATTTCAGCTATTCCATGTCCAAAAATACCTCATAAATAATCATAGTGGAGTAAAATTCAAGAATGATCAAAACATGGATACAATCAAAGCTAGTATCCAGAATAGATATTTTAGACGAAAAGAAAAAAATTTCATTTTTCGGTGAATAGTAACTCGTGAATAGTAACTCGTGAATAGTAACTCATGAATAGTAACCCCGACATGAAAAGTTTCAAATTTGATAAAAAGTTCAGATCAATACTTCGGCATAATGATATTGAAGAAAATAATATCATTTAAGAAGAAATAACATCCCTTACCTCGGAAATACGGTACTTCTGACTGGAATACTAGATATAGTACTGAAGGAAACTTGCACCGTATAGCAACACTCAAAGTATCAAATACTCACAAGAATACGCTCGATATAGAGAGAGAAAGAGAGAGAAACTTCAGTTTTTGGTGTGATTTTCAATTCTAACCTAAGCACCCTATTTATAGAAAAATGCTTAGAACACCAAAGCAGAAAATTTAATAAAATAATAATATATTTATATAATTGTCAAGCCCACCTCTTGAATCTGAATTTCAGCAATTCACACATGCTAACCTTCTAAAAAAAGTAAGAAAAAACGTTTTTCTCAAAATAATTAACTTAAACTCCCAAAAATCAATTATTTCAGAACTTCGGAACTTCAATAATTCATAATAAATAGTCCTTTGATCAGAAAATTCGAATCTGGCCAATTTTTATAGGAAATTCAATTCTCTACAACTTTGCAGAAGAAAGTTTTTCCAAATTCCAAACAGAAATTGACCGAAATCTACAAACGGGCGATTTTACAGTCTATAATAAATTTTCGGTCAAGAATTGTGTTCACCAACACACAAAATATATGTTAATCATTTAATGCCACAAAAATACTCTTCCTCCTCATATACTCATATATCCCACATTCATTGTAAAAATATCATCATCAATATATTATTAAAATAATATATTTAAATGAATTATTTTATCAGAAAAAGATAAAATATTAATTTTCAACAATTGTCACATTAAAAAATTTTCTCCATCTATATCCACATAAAATTAATATTTTCCTCATCATATAAATCAATAATTAATTATACACAAATAATATTATAGAACCACAGTACTGGCAACCAGGTCGTTCCCAGGAAAGAGGGGGCTTTCCAATAAGGATCTCTCCTTACTGGCGCGCAATTAGATGACCAAACCTCTCCTTAGACAGAACTTTCTAGATATTGCCAATAATGTTATCTAATAATATTATTCAGATAATATGAATTATTGTTCCGATAATAGAAAATACTGTGTAGTGACAATTATTAAAACAACAGTAATATAAAATATCAACGCAGCAATTATTGAATCAATAAAATACAATATTGAACAGTAATTACTGTAACAATTATTGAGTAGTGCCTTCTTACGTAAGAATCAATAATTTGTGCAATATCGTGTGCTACTGTGCAACAACGCGTATTATTGTGCTTTAACCACCGGGTATTCCAACAGTATTAACGGTAACAACTACGCCGTTATTTATAAACAACTTATTTTTGTCATTTTCTTCATCCAATCGCTTTCCGTTATGGGGCTCACACAAGACTGCGCCGTCGTACGAATATTCTCCGACAGTAAGAATATTCCATGACCAAGCGAATATTCCCCGACAACAATGAATATTTTATAACCACTTGCTTATTTAAAATATTTACGCATTTTACCCATAACTAACCACATTAATCAAATTAACCCTTACTATTTCAGAATAATAAATAGAGGAAATTAAATTTCATTTATTAATAATTTGGGGTCTTACATTGAATTTCAAATTTCTATTTACATTGGTATTTCAAGTAAATTCTTTAATTAAATTGAAAATGCAATTAAATCCTACTCTATAATTTTATTATTTACCTAAATAAAAATTTAAGAATACACTAATTATCTTTGTAGAGTCCTAATAACTTTAATCTACATTAAATTTATTATCAATATATTCCAGTGAATACAATTGTACTATACTGTTCGATTAATTACTCTAATAAAAATGTAATTATTCAATAATTATCTTCTCAAAATTTAGGTGAATTTATCTATAATACGTCTAACTGAATATCTTCATGATTAAATGAAGTAATTTCTTAAAACATCACATGTTTGAATTATATGTGTATTAATCTTGAATATTATTATTAAATTAATGTCTTAACTCACACTAATAATGAGAAATCAAATCCATCTAATTCTTTAAATCTAAAATCTCCCCACTTCCAAAAATTATAGTAATCAATCAAAACATGCATAAATGAGAGAACAATTATATGAAATTTATAATAATCAATAAAATCAACCACACATAAATGAGTAAACAAACTTCATATTAAAGGAATAAATAAACTCATACAAAAATAAGGATTAATCAAACGTGACATAAATGAGGAAACAAACTTTACATAAAGGTTAAATATATGTTAACTTACACAAAAGTGAAAACAAACTTCACATAAGGATAAGGGTATAAATAAATTCACATAAAATTAATAATCCAACCTAAAACTTAAAAATCATGAAAGCGTTTTCGTGTTAACCATCAACTCATCAAGCAAATACGTCATATATGTTAGTTCTGTAAATATAATATATATTTAATATGCAATAACAAAGTTAATTAAATTTAGTTAAGCAAATAAGATTTAGAAAATTTATTGTACTTGCTTGGAAAAATCAGAATCTGGAAATATGAAGATAAACACATCTGAATCCTTTGAATTCACAAAGTTTCCTTGAAGTAAATTTATTCTCTCACTGGTGCTAAAGGATTTTTGAATAATTACTTTCCAAGATAAAACATATTTTCAATTCTTAATTAGTAGCATTTCAAAATTAAGAATTCTTCGAATCCAATTTCTCTACTTGAACCTTACTATGAGATGAATGAAGGAAAGATATACTGCAAAACGGAAATGAATACTGCAAACTGGAAAAACAGATGAATGAAGGAATAATATACTGCAAAACTGCAGAACGGGATTGAAGAAAACATATACTGTAAAACTGCAGAACAGGAAAAACTTATGAAGGAATGCGCTCCCGGATAGAATATTTATAGAATAATTCTGTGACTGATCAGATGGGATATGACCATTGGCGCATTCATTCGTCAAAACGACGTAGTATCCGTGATGATAAAAAATTAAACATATTTTGTCCAAAAAATTATATATCACAACCCGACACTGGACTTGGGCCCGCCTACTCGATCGATCAGCGGTGGCGCGCATGTAGGTTCAAACCAAGTCTTGGCTAGGTCCTCTCCTTTTCACAAAAGTGGGGTGCCCATTTCCAACAATATATACACACACACTAGTGTTCATGGCGTACGCTATGCGTTCAGTTAAAAATTATTGGAGAGAAATTATGTGATATTCTTGATATGGTCAAGATTTCTCTTAAATAAAATTTAAAAGATGAAATAAAAGTTAGAGATTAAACCGAGTTTTAAAAGGAAATGTGTAAAAAAGTGGATTAAATTTTTTTTAGAACCTATAATGGTGCTATTAATCGTAAAGAGAGACTTTTAAAATAAAAAGCTCTAAGAGGATTATGTATGAATTTGGTAGTAAACCAAATTATGCAAATTTTGAATTAGTGAATTCTGAGGATGAGATCCTTATAATAAAAGGACCAAGAAAAAAGTGAGAAATTATAAATAAGATAATTATTTATAATGAGAACAAAGTAGTATGTGAAATTAATTCATGTTAAGATGAATATTTGTGTATTATACAAGTATGTAATAAGTTGTGTGTTAATAACTTAACGCATTATAAAATGGACCAAAAAAAGGGAATAATTAATGGAGTAAATAAATAAATAAGTTATATATATTTATTTACTAGCCAAACAAGTAATGAAATCAAATTTAACCTAAAAGTAGTTCTTTACGGGCTAAGATTGAAATTGAATTAATTAAGAGGGTACTTAATCAATATATAAGTGAAATATTATTCGTTATTTATTGAATAATGACCTAAGTTAATAATTAACAAGGGTGGGGTGTATTATGAGATAAATAATTGTATTGTTAAATGTTTACATTTATTTGTTTAAAATGAAAAGGAGGGCCAATATATATTATTTTATGTATATATATTTGAAAGGTGTATGATAATGAGGCGATGAAACTGTAATTTAATTAATAAAATAATTTAATTACATTACTTGAAATAACCCAAAGTGTAAATAACCCAAACAAAAAATAGACATGTTTGACATTAAAGGAAATAGATAGTTTACTAAATAGATGTATCCCAAAACAAAAAATAGACATGATTAGGGAAAAAGATGGTTGTTGAATTGGGAGGATTAGGTATATATTATATAATGATTTTGATACTGGCAACTTGGATATAACAAGATTTGATTGATGGCTTGATGCAGTTAAAATGGTGAGGATAAAGTTAGCACAAGCCAGTAATATGAATAACGAGTGTGCATTTTAATTAAGCAAATACTCGGAGTACTTATCATGTTGTGCTTTCAGCTTTGGCTTAAATGTTTTATACGTTGTAGTGCTGCTGGTTGTGAGTTTGAGCTAATTGATTTTTTGCCTGAACATTTCCCAAAAACTTATCCAATTAATAACAAGATTTGAACATTGCAACTCCAAATGGTCCCAAGCCTTGTACTGAACTTTTTGACAAAATGGGATGATGCAGCGAGGGTGTTGTTTGTCATCCAATCAGCCCCAAAATGGGATGATGCAGTGAGGGTGTTGTCCGGTCAAAACATACATTTAAAGAAAATCAGAACAACAAATTTCTCTTCCTAAGTATGTTGAAAAAGCCACTAGCTAGCCTATGATCATAGTAAGTCCCCTACAAGTTTTGCAAAGCAGCCTAGCTTCCTTTCCAATAAACATGACAATTAATCCCAATTCCTTATTAACAGTTCCACCTTCTAAAACAACATAAAAACAGTTTCCTACTTGTCATATGAAAATGCTTCAGATCAAATTAAGACTTGCTATAATTGTCAACGGAATTTGCTACAATGAGTTTAGCTTGGATTTCCTACTTATAAATAGCTTTAAGGAAGCTATATATGATGTACAAGAGCACTTGCATTTTCTCTTATGTTGTTCTTCTCATGTTCAGAAGTTACTGCATGACATTTTGAATGCTAAGAAATTCTAGAAGAGCAATGACTATGGTGAAGTTTATCAAGTTAAAGTAAGGAAAATGTGACCTTAAACCAAGAAATCCTGCCTCTTAGTAACTCAAGAAGATATTCCCTATTCAAGTGGAAAATAAAGTAAAACAAAATTCTATGGGAACTTGTGTCATAGTTCCATTGATGCAACACTTCTATCTTGTGATGTTTAGCCTTGAAAATAGCAAGAATGCAAACTGTGTTATAACGCTTGAATTTCAACCCACATCGATTATTCTGAACATAAGCTTTTACTTTATATATTCATATTGTCTCGATTGTTAACAGCCGGGCTTAGTAACTTGAGCCTGTAACTCAAGTGAGGGCTATAGGATGGCTGAAGGGCTGGTTTGGTTTAGAAGGTTGGGCTTAGTTTGGTTTAATGCATGGCCTGCCCATTCAAGTGAGGAGTTTGACTATGGGTTCTGAGCGAAGGCGTAGAGCTCTTGGTCACTATAGTGGAGGGTATTGCGCTAGGCTGGTTTCACAGAGCAGCGACCACTTCCCTCTCCTTTCGGTGGAAGGATTACAGGCCGGTAATCAGCTACTCCCATCAAATGACCTGATGGGCCCTCCCAATTCAACAACCATCTTTTAACATGTCTATTTTTTGTTTTGAGATACATCTCTATCTATTAAGTAAACTATCTATTTCCTTTAATGTAATGTCTATTTTTTGTTTGGGTAATTTATTTAATAAAATAAAATTAATTAAATTATTTAGTTATAAAAAGTGGTTCACTAATTATTTAAATTATTAACCAAAATTAAAATGTAAACTTGGGCATGTATGACATTAATTATGAGCCAATGGAATGAAAGGAGTGAAATCCAAAAAAGTAGGAGCAAAGTAACGTCCAAGTTGCTTATTTTTATTTACGAAAGCTTAAGCTAATTTAATCTCAGCTTTATTACTCAGTCCATAATAGCAGCCCAAACTCTTGATACTAATTGTGTATGTATGACTATCAATTTGGGACAAAAGGCCAGGGGACAGGGAACCTCTCGGCAGAGCCTGTAGGGGTGCAATAGCTGTGAAGGGAAACTTGGGCATGTATGACATTAATTATGAGCCAATGGAATGAAAGGAGTGAAATCCAAAAAAGTAGGAGCAAAGTAAGGTCCAAGTTAATTGCTTATTTTTATTTACGAAAGCTTAAGCTAATTTAATCTCAGCTTTATTACTAATTGTGTATGTATGACTATCAATTTGGGACAAAAGGCCAGGGGGCAGAGGATCTCCTCTCTCTCTCTCGGCAGAGCCTGTAGGGGTGCAATAGCTGTGATGGGAAACAACTAGGAGTTGACATGATAGGTCACTTAGGGGCTGTCTAGAGGCCAATTGTTAGGGGCCAAAGCTAATGGAAAGAGGAGGGGCTGCTATATATTGATTCAAAAGCGTTCATTTTTTTTTTCGAGGAGGAAAAAGGTGGATATCATAGATATAGAGAGAGAGATGGGGCTTGTAACTATCCCAAAAATTCGACTAATCTTATACCAAACTTTAGTGCGTTAATAAACAGTCTCGTTCTTAATTTTTACAACTTTCCCTTATCAATATTTTGATACAATTCAATTATTTAAAAGATTTCGACTTTATATAAATCTAAAATCGCAATATTTACAATTCGTTCTTTATCTTTCCAAAATCATGTATAGTATGATTTATTTAAAATATTAAGTACGAGCGTACAAAGTTTCATCTCTTAATACTTAGGAGGGTGTATTTAATTAAGATTTTTAAAGACATTAAAAGTTTGGTTGTATTCAATCAAGACATTTAAAGAGTTTATAAAAGTTTACTGGTATTCAATTACAACTTTTATAATGTCTTTAAATGTTAACTGATATTGAATTGAGACTTTTACAAAGTGTATAAAAGTATTTTGGTATTCAAAAAGTCATAGATTTTTTCAGATTTCTATCAAATGGTAGAGTTTGACAGACTTTAAATGAAGAGATACTCATATCCAAAGTCTGACCTCGTCTCTAAAGACTTCCAAAAATTTGAAAATGGGAGAAGATGAACAAAGGAGAAAGAGAAATAGATAGAGGTAGAAGAGATCAAACAAAGAAGATAAAAGAAAACTATATATATATATATATATATATATATATATATATATATATATATATATATATATATATATATATATATACAGAAAGGATCAAGAGTAGAACTCTTAAGTAGTAGAACTCCCTTAAATAATAGAATTGTATCAAAACGACGTAGTTTTGATAAGACGCGGTGGCATTTTTGTAAATACGCGGTGGCATGGTATTTACAAAAATGCCACCGCGTCTTATCAAAACTACGTCGTTTTGATTCAATTCTATTATTTAAGGGAGTTCTACTACTTAATAGTTCTACTCTTGATCCTCTCCCTATATATATATATATATATATATATATATATATATATATATATATATATATATATATATATTTTCTCACTTTCTCTTTCTCTACCTCAGTCATCTCAAAATAAAAAACCCCAAAAAGAAAAAAAGTTATTATATATACCAGGTGAGGATAGAGAAAAATTAAGGGTTTCAAATAGAATCAATAGTATAAATTGAGATAACAAATATTTTAATATCATTTTATATTTATTCTCTTCCATAAAAAAATCTCATTTATTATATTTGTAAGTATTAAGAAGATATTTCGTTTTATGTTTATTTTTAAAAGCAATAAATTTGTTATTTTTTGAAAATTACAAATTGTTAGTTTAGTAATAATGACGTGACAGGAAAACAACAATGAACAATTTTAAAATTGAAATTGTTATTTTATATTATTGTTAGTAGAAAATTATTTTTTTTATGAAACATAAAAATTATGAAATATGACATTTTCTTGTAATAGATTGGGTATGATCTAATAATTCAAATTCAACAATGCGTTTTATTTCAAATTAGGTTGTGACATGGTAAAAATATTTTAATATTATTTAATATCGCACTCATTTCATCTAAAATATAAGATCTTTGTTAACCTTTTAACAATTAATATAAGGTACAAGAAATATTAGAAGTATATCAAACGCTTGGTAAAAAATCTATAAAAGTATGTCACTTATTTCATGGAGTCTTTAAAAGTTATTAAAAGTCACAAACTCTATAAAAGTCTGTAACTTAAAAAAGTATTTAAAAGTCTTTATTGAATACACCCTCCTTAAAATTATCTTCTACACGCTTTGCTATAATCCAGTTAGCTAAACAAATTGTGAGAGCCCCAAATTCGGGTCCCAAATCACCACGGATCTGGTACAATCATTCTATCACTATTATTATTTACGGAAGATATGAACATAAATTTTTTATACAATAAACTTTACACACTATTTTTCCCATGATCGAGTAACCTTCACTTAATACACAATTCATAACTTATTTGACTTACAATAATCATTAACATACAATACTGTTACAAATCTAACTGCACAAGTATACTAAAACTGGAACTGTCTTTGACCTTTCCTTGTATCCAACGTATTCGTCTTAATCTGTAATGTTTATCATGATATAGCAAGGGTGAACATAAGTTTGCCCAACAAGTTTAAGTTTATTTAAGGATATATCATGATTGAAAGATTTGAATAATAAGCTGGCTATAATTCAACAATATAGTTGTGAATTAGCACGAACAAATTTTATGACTGAACAAGAATTTAACATGAACAAATATATCTGGACCGAATGGTAATGAAGGTGATCAGCCTTTCATACCTGATGAATACATGTCATACGCACAGGGTGCAATTTAATAATTCTTAGACATGGCAATCAAAATTGATTAACCACAAGTATAAATGAATAATACAACTCGAGGTCGAGTTAAGAAAGACTTGCCTGAACCGTTGACTACCGCTATGCAATTTAATAAGCTTTGTCTAAAAACCTAATATAAATAATACCGATCTACACATTAGAATAATATCATCACAGTATTTAAAATAACCTAAACACATTATCACATAATTCTATCCGTCTATAACACACATAAGACTTATCCTCAAGTCAAACTTTGACAGTCTGAGTTGAGTTCGATACTATTCTGACATCCCGACGGTCTAGTCGGATAAAATTTCGAGTTTAAGTTCAATTAAACTCTGTCTAAACACTTAACCATTATCCAAGATAATTTATTAACAGTCAAAATAATTTTCATAAGCTCGTAATAATTTTCAGATAATTACTATCATTTATCATGAATTTTTAATCATTAATATCTTATTTAAATGAATTAAATACCACATAATTACTTTATTATTAATATTTATTTAATATCAAACATTAATGAAATACAAGTCATAATATTATAATATATTTATAATATATCAAAGTATTTTTAATACCTTAAAATCATAAATATGATTTTTAAACACTTAAATCCATTATCCGATAATTGTCATTAATATTAAATATTAATGTTTTTCATGACAAAATATCAAAAGTTATATTTTATAACTTAAAATATTTTTATAACACTTAAATAATTTTTATATGATTTTTAAATCATTAATTCTATTTTTTCATAATTTATTTAATATATTTACTAAATAATTTATTTATCATTAATACTGATTAATTAATGAAATTCATCACAAAATATTAAAAGTCATTAAAAATAACTTAAAATATTTTCTTATACCATAATATAATTTTTCATGATTTTTCATGTATTAAAATTATTTTTAAATAATTTATTTAATATTATAATTAAATAAATTAAATACCATTTATATTCCAAAAATATTAAATATTTATGAAATATACTCAAAATAATTAAAAACTAATTTTCAGACTTTAAAATAATTTTTAGGAATTTATTTTGTATTTTTCATAATTAAAAACTATTTATTTCAATTTATTTATTAAAGTAAATAAATTTTTGAAAATTAATTATAAAAAAAGGGGCCCTATAGCGACAAAACCGTCGCTATAGGTGTTCTTGGCCTGTTCTTGAGCCTGCCCAGAAAATCCAGCCAGTTAACAAGGTGCCTTGTTTGACCGGTTCTAACTTGATGATCTTTAGGTTTCTGGTTTGTCTAAAATGTTAATGTTGTAGTATAAGTGTCATCTATCAAATTTATGGCCAAAACATAACAGATCTGCAAGATCTACTCTCCAGAAACTCTTGTCAGGTGTGTTCTTGAGTTTCTGGGCTGCCCAGAAACTCAAGTAGTGCTAGGGTCCTATTTTGCAGCCTTAAATCATAGCTTTCTAGATTTCGTTTGTGTGATCTTAAGGTTCAATCTTGTAGTCCTCATGTCAGGGTACACTACCATATCACTAACTCAACCTAACAACATCACATGATCACAATATGGCATTGTCAAACCATGTCAGAAACCTTACTCTTCACGAATCTGGGTTTTCCAGAAATTGAACAAACAGGTAGTCAACGATACTTTGACCTTGCATAACTTTGAACCAATGTATGATCCGGGAGTTCTAGAGGCAGGGATCGATAGTTCTAATGTTAGTCTACAAAACCATAACAATAACGTGGCCAAAATCATTACCAGAAGCAAGATCCGAAGCCATCAAAAAGCTTGTCAGACTTTTTGGGTTGCCTAGAAACTCAGTTGGTCATGGTCGGTCAACGACCTTTGACCCTTAATAACTTTTGATCTACTCACGATCTGGGCTTGATTCAAGTTCCAGATCCAAGACCTTACAACATACTACAAGTAAAAACCTTTAAAAACATAAAAATAAATAACAGAGACAGATCTAGGAGACCTGACATTTGACTGTCAGACACAAATTTCCAGTTTTCCCATATTTTTGAAAACTTAAATTTCGAGCACTTTGATGTTATGGATCTGGGATCTAACAAACCAGATCACTAAATGACATCCTTATACACATCTTTTAACAACAAATCATAACAAATAACATCAGATCACATGATTTTTAGGTTTAGGGTTTTTATACCTTTTTGAACTTTGATCTTAAATCTGATCTTGGGTTGCTAATCAAGACTTGCTATGAACTAATCTTAGCTTGGTTTCTCACTCTCTCTCACTCTAGATTTCGAAAATTTTGGAGAGAGAAAGTCTTGGAGAAAATGAGAATTCAAGTATGTATTTTCTCTCTCTTAATCTATATAATTGATATGATTCAATGTATTTGCTGGCAATTGAAGGCTGAAATTTGACACATGGCTAGGGCTATAGGGTTGGTCACCAACCAATTATCTTGGCAAGATTCACACACTAACCAATTAAAGAATTGAAAAAGGGCAAAATAGACATTTGATTTCTAATTTTAATGGCAACATGGTCTTTTGTCCCAACCCTTAGGGTTTAACCCTTAGGGTTAAAACCTAAGGTTTCCAAAAATCACTTTTTTAGGATTTCAAGTTTAGGTTTTAAAATAGGAAATTAATATTTCTAAGTTATAATTAAGATTCTATAATTATATAAAAATTTCCTAATCATAATTCAAGCTTGCTAATTAGGATTATTATTTCCTAATTAAAATTACTAATTTAGCAATTAGGGTCAAAATAGTACAGGGTTTATAACCCAAGAATTAGGATTTTAAATAGAAAAATAATCTTTCTAATTTAGAAATTAGGTTCCCTAATTAGATTAGTGTTTTCTAATTACTTATAACTTGAAAATTAGGATTAATGTTTCCTAATTAACTTTAAAATTATTAACTTAACAATTAGGGTTTCTAATTTACAAATTAGGGTTTCTAATAATTAGGGTTTCTAATTATCAGAATTTCTAATTAATCATTAGGGTTATCCCTAATTAGATTGTAATTAATACACGAAAGGTTTATACATAGCATTTAAATTCCCAAAATAGGGTTTCCTAATTTCGAATTAGGGTTTCGGATTCCCGAAACTGAAATTAGGGTTTTTAGAACCGGTTTTAGGATTTCTTATAAATCGTAAGAATTTTCTAGCTGAACGTTGACGTTCTTAATATAATATTAGGGTTGGCCACCGATATAGGTTATCTGGTCAACCCTCGACCCTTAACCACA
The DNA here is from genome assembly GCA_016801055.1 of Panax notoginseng. Taxonomy (NCBI): domain Eukaryota; kingdom Viridiplantae; phylum Streptophyta; class Magnoliopsida; order Apiales; family Araliaceae; genus Panax; species Panax notoginseng. Next base: position 12,606,713 of record CM029016.1, read on the forward strand.
TCATGTACACATATCATACCATATACACATAACATATTCACGTATACCCTTAATCCTGAATAATTCATCATAAAAATTTTAAATTCATAGAATTCCTTCTTGGAAATCTCAAATCCATTCACTTATTTTCTGTCTAAGTTTATTATTTAACCTTAATTCAATATTTTAAGATTTTATAAATATCCAAATTCTCGGGCTGTCACACAAATTATACGATAAGCTGGATTTCACAAGACATTCCCTAGACCACAACCTTTACATTTCATCTTACTTTTCAAAATCATATGAACAATGATTCATTTCAATATGTTAAAATAAGAGTATATAAAACTCAGTTTTTAATATACACAAATCATTTCTCATAATACATCCTTCATTTGATTGTACTTACAATATAAATGTATAGTTTACAATCAATTCTAAAATAAATAACTTTTATTCGATAACCTTAGAATTTATGCAACTTGTTATACTCGCAATACAACGCACTGTTTGACATAAATCCTATTCTTTAAAAGAAACAATATACTTTCATTTATTTAACGCTTCAATTCTTAACGGTCACGATCATCTGATGATTCTTCTATTAATCTGCAAATAAAATATTTCCAAGAATGAGCACGACGGCTCAGCAAGTCTAACAGTTTACACAATTCATGTTTCACGTAACAATCATGTTCTGCATTACATTTAATGACATACATTTCATCCTAAGCATTCTATTAGTGCAACATATTATCCATGCATTGCATTTAAATATATATGCATCATATATCCCATGTTGAGCATCAGATGAACATTTCCTTAATTTGCATATCTTAAGTTTAATCTATACATCTAATACATAATTCGCATATAATTATTTTACCAAGTTCGCACAAAGTATCAAATCTCGTTACTAACACATATTTGCAATTTCAATATCACATTATCACACACAGTTCACAAAGCAACAAAATCTCAACATTATTGAAAGAACTTACATTGCGTCCGTATTTATCGCTATGCGCGTATCATACACCATTGTATATCTTATTCCTTTTGATTTACGTAATTCTTACATTTACATTCGCCGCATAACCTAGGTATAGTTAAAACATACCATACGTTTATGGCTTTTGCTAAAAATGTAGTATAGTTTTCCAAACTATAGTCAATTTTCATATTGACCTTATCATCATATATAAATAGATTAACTTAAACTTCTACATGATGAATATTTTAATTTAATGAAAGGTACGTATAAGTATATATACATCAAGACTTCACTGTTTAAACAAATATTTTCAGAAAATCTGGAACATGGTGCGACTATATTCACAAATTAAAACACTTGAGGATTAGGGAGAAAATTTAAGACGTCATCCTCAATAATTTTCATGAGAGACAACTATCTAGGAATTGTAAGAACCGAGAATTTCATGAATAAATAAATTTCTTTATATAATAAGAAAATCAATATTTGTTGGAATATAAATATAGATGTGTTGTGAGATGAGTAATTCAATTAATGTGAATTGAATTTATATGAGAATTGAGAATTTTGGAATGCCTTGTGTGGCATGAGAATGGAAGATAAGTGGGTTAGTTTAATTAAGAGATGAATGAATGGAGAAGTAAATAATTAAATATCACATTCGTAATTAATTGATATTGTGAATAATAGAATACTAATGAGTAAAGTAAATTACATCATTATAGTATGGCAAGATAATAAAATGAGTATACTATCTATTAAGTAAAGAGATTTATTAATTTAGGATATGAATTTATTGAACAGTGGCGCAGCCGCACCACTCTTGTACTGTAAACCAGCGTAGTTGCGCCGGTAGCAAGACATGGAAAAATATTTCCACGGAGTATACGAGTATAAAGAAGGTGTATTGACATTAATGGGTAAAATAGTGGAACAGTTACCATTATTATTAAATATTATTTCATGCCACTATGTGTAATGTGGGTAGTAGTATCATATAATTATTTACTGCACAAGATTAAATGAGGTGTCACATTTAATTGTGGTTAATGATATACGAAAACTATACGGTGAAGGTAATAAAATTATAAATAAGTTTTGTTACCTCATCATGTGTGATGAGACAATTAAATGTGTACTCTAAAATATACGAATAAATAAATATGTATTATTAAAATATTTATTTCAATACTGAGGTGTAAGTAAATAATAAAAGGAGATATTAAATTGTTAGTGACCAATTAAATGGAGTCCAAACATATTATAAATATTAATTATGTGAACGCAATGTACATGAATTATATGATATGAGTATATATAAAATCCTTAACTTTCCATTTTGTAGTAGCATTAACATATTGAAATTACATTTTAGAAGTTCAAAGAACCAAACTAAGCTTTATTGCTGGGATTTAAACCGTGTCCCAAAATTAGTGACCATAATCAGTACATGAACTGTAGCCTAACTCTATATTGCGTGAAAATTAGTCGGCAGTTAAGAGCTAGGATTAGCAGTGATGATGGCTACAAAGTGGGCAGTTGGCTAACTTCAGTATACCCAATGTTTTCTTCCTTTCTCATTTGAATCAAACCATGGTGGAAGAACACTAATTGGTTATACATTTCTCTATATAAAGCACCCTTCCTTCTCATTTTTCTGTTGCTTGAAATTGTCTGCTAAGTGTAAACTGAGAGTGTGAGTTGCTGAGTAATTGAAGAAGTATAATCAGTGTGTGAGTAATTCAATTAAGCTTCAAGGAGGTATAAATTCTATTTTGTGTTCTTGAATTGGGTTTTGTTAAATTCTTGAAATCTCTTGAAATTCTCTGTCAATTACTATGAAATAACATGCTATCAAATGTTATGAAGTTTGTATGCATGAATAGAGTCTCTAAGAATGAATTAAGTGTGATTGATTGAAAGGAATTAGAAGTAGGATGACACTCTGCAAAACAGAGTATCTCACTGCTGCTGGTCCAGGAAGGGCGCAGCTGCGCCCAGTTTATACTAGGGTGCAGCGCAGCTGCGCCGGTCCCCAGAACCAGAATCTGGTTTCTGTTGGACTGTGTTGTTTCTAACTTGATATTAACACCTAGACATGCATGATAAAAAGTATAACATGTTGTTTAAAGCTTGATTCCTTAGGGGTTAAGAATTGTTTAACATGATTTAATAGGAAATTTATAACAAAAACTTGAAGTTTTGAAAACAAACTTTGATGGAACTCATGTTCTACAAATTCTGAGCTTGATGGTATATACACATGACTGATTCCGAACATAAATGAGCATGATTTAGGAGTTATAGTTCCTTTGTTCATGACCAACATGTTAGGCTTGGTGTTAGAGAACTTTTTCAAAGAAAAGCTTGACATGTCAAAGCAAATATGCATGAATATTAGATGATGTATGTTCTGACCTTGTGAAGATGTTAACATGACTTAACTACACATGATACGAGCTTTAAAGATGTCTTGTATGTGTTAAATTGCATTGTTCAAGTTTAGAATGATTTTAAAAGCAAACTCGGATGTGTTTTCAAACCAACATGCATTTGTGTGAGTAGTTAAGTACTGAATATTGAAGAAGGCATGTTTATGTTCATTGTGTCTCTAAACATGATTCTTATGTGTTAGATATAATGGAAGTAACCAAGCATGAGTATAAGCATGTTTTAAAGCGATAAACAATGCTAGTTATGAATAAATAAATAAGAACACATATGAGCATGCGTAATACAGACTATGTGATCTCTATGTGGACATATGACCAAAGTTATAAGGCATTGTAATTACATGACCTTATTGTGCTTTAATTCTGTAGAAATCATAAACTAAAACATGTAAAAGTGAACTTAAGATGGTCATACGCTTATGTAAAGTCCTTTAGCATGTATGCGTGTTAAGTGTGATTGTTTAGGTATACTAAAGAATGGGATAGAAACAGGAATTACAAGGCTCAAACCTGGTCTGGCTAGGGGACAGCACAGTTGCGCCGTCCCTAAGCCTAACCAGGGCGCAGCTGCGCCATCCTGCAGTCAGTTCTGTATTCTATTTGTAATATGAGGTTTGAGGCATGCGTATATGGTTATTTTAACTTGTATTATATAACCAGTATACTATCCAATGTGGTAAGAAGCATGCTAAATGATAGAATCGAATGTCTAGTAAGTGAGTATGAACTTTCAAAATGATAGTCCAAAAGATGTTTGCAAACTATAAAGTAATGATTAGAAACTATGTTGCTTGACTTTGTGGTGTCTTATAAACTAATGTTGTGATAGAAGTACGCAAGGTATGTGATGGAGTATGTAAAGAGTGTACAACTAAGTTAGACGTTTATGTGTGCGTTTAAACTTATATATATGAGCATATGTAACTAATGAATATCTTATACGTGTAACTATATTATGTTAGGATTTGAAAAGTGTTAATAAGCTATACTTTGGTAAACTACGATTGAGGCAAGTACTCGAACCCTACTCTTTATTGAGCATTACTTGAGCTTGTACTATTATTTGTTGTACAAGTAAATTTTTGAAAGTATGATTCATATCTCATAACTTAATACTTCGTAGTGTAAGTGGTTTCAAACCTTGATTTCGAACAATAATTGTTCCTATATATACTGTGAAAGAAAACTTTTTAAGCCATTGCTTCGGCTAGACTAGTGATCATATTTGATCGAAAGCTATCCAAACCAAATTAACTTGGTGCGGACTCTTATAGCTGAGATGAACAACCCTCTTGGTAGGGGAATTATATATTCGTCGGGAAACCGACGTGCGCACATGAGAAAGTTTAAATGCTATGTATGACATAGGGTACTTTAGGCTAATCACCTGTTATACTCGTTTTGTAGAATTATCAGTTTATTACTGTTAATTCTAGGAGAAGTTCATAGTCCTTAGTGATTGCTCAGTATTCATTATTTGAAATCTTGAATTGATTAATCGTTGAATATTATTGATATTTTCTGTCCATAGTGACTATTGTTGATAATCATTGATACTTCTTGCTATCTTTGAACTATCATTATTGTTGTACCCTTGAGAAATATGAAGCTACATTGAACACCCTTATTGCTATATTACTTGCTGGGCAAAAATTGTTGCTCATCCTTGCTTTCCTTAAAACTTTCAATTAAGGTAGAACGTGGTGAACCCTCTGGCGGTGAACCCTCTGGCAAGGACAAGGGTAAACAGAAGGCTTTGGAGTAGTTAGTTCCATAATACTAGGAATATATTATTATTATGTTGTAGAAGAACTTATTGATATTAAGCTATGTTTAATGTAAGTTGTATTGTATTAGTAACGGCTGCGAGACTTTGGGACAAGAATAATTATGTTATAACAATATAATTTATTCTATTATTCCGTTATGTGAGATTTTGAATTGTTATTAGAGTTATCACGTGACAACCAAATTTGAGACAAGTGTGGTCTGAATTTGGGGGCGTCACAAGAATTACCTGACTTCTGGTTTTAGAAGAATATTATTGTTCAAGCACTACTGAAATATTCGAATAACTTCAATGCCTATAAAACAATCGTTAACGATCCATGTTTAATAAGTGAGTCGAACTTAAATACCATCTATTGATTACTAATTAGGTGAATAGGCGAGGTCCTATGCATTTTATGAGGAGAATCAATAGATCCAAAAGAAACATTTGTACCAAACTGAGGATTCCACATGTGCAGCCAAATAGCTTATTAACAAGACTTTGGAGTTTAAACTAAGACGCCCATAATAGCAAACAAATCGCACAATAGCACATGCCTTCTAGCTCAGGTTGTTTACCAATGAATTGAAACTCTTATTAACAATGGACAGAATACACAGATATATAATAATCTATTAGTTCACGACTTTTATATCTACCATGGATCTGTCTCATAGTTAAGCATTAACACAAGACAGGCTAACCTCCAAACAATAGTTGCAAATAATTGATGTGATGGTCACTATCATCATTTGTAAACATTGATTTATGCCATAGAAACCACTTCACTTAATAACATCAACTCAGTCTCATGTTTTAGCAAAATAGCCGTATTGAGGCATTTTATCAAACACCACAAGAGCGGCTTAAATTTCCAGATTTCATAGTTATAAGCATAGTTTGGCCCAATATTTTCCAACTTTATTACTCCACACAAAGTATACTCCCATTACAACACAGATTCACAACCAACCAGAGCAATATATGATCACCATAACTAAATTTTTTTTTTTGCTAAATTGAGAGTATATAAAAGAAAAGAGGATACATAAACTGGGGGCATACCCTGCGAGAGCACTATAGCAGGCACATCAAAGACAAGTCAGTGATGCTAATGCTATAGTCAAAAGAATATAACTGCCAAACCCTAAGAGAAGGAAGTTTGTCAACATATTTACTAAATTTCTTTACAAATTAAATACAATTTGCATTTTATAATTTTAAGACAATCTTGAGCAAGAACAGAGGCAGCAGAGGGATTCTCTCCATATGTGATTGTCGATTCGCTCGTTCCAAATTTTATAAACCATAGTAGCCAAACAAAGTTTATAATGCGAGAAGTCATGTAGTCCTTCTAAGTGAATTGGATATGTTAAATCAGCTGTTCCCAAATAAATGGTATCCCAAACCTGCCATGATGAACGAAAATAGAGCTCAATATATGCTTTGATATAACACATTCAAAAACTAGGTGACCAAAAGTTTCATTTGCTTGATTGCATAGGCAGCAAGTATCAAGAGGCCAGAGGAGAAGTTTGTTATGGAAAGTCTGTTAAAAATATTATACCGGAACGTGTTATTGCATAGAATAAAATAAAATCAATAATCATAATATTAAGTACTTACATGAATTGAGAGAAGTTATCTTGTATGTATCACGCTTCCGCTGCACTTAATGGTGAAAGTCTTCAATGGTCTCTCTCAATCTTAGGATGGATGCATAAGTGTGTATAAAATTATTGAGACGACAATTGGGACCAAACCCTAACTATTTTATTTATAGAATAGCTAAGGGTCAAAATCGTCCATCAAGATTATAAAACCCTATGGCCCATTATGCCAAGTACTATTAGGAATATTATTTATAGGCCACATAATTAATTACCAAACATATGTAAGCCCAATAATTACATAAATAGTAGAGGCCACATAAAGAATAAGATATTCCAACAAAGCCAGCCAGAGGAAGAAAGAATACCTAGGAACCTTCATATTGTGCCAAACCATTTTGAACCAGTTGACAGATGATCCAGTAGAGCGTATGGCAGCCCAAATTATGGAAGCTTTGACATTGGAGTGACCTGCCCATAGGATTTGATCAGGGCTATTAGAAGGTGGAGGGATTAATAGGAGCTTTTGTTTCATGAGGAAAATGCTTACATAGTTGGAAATTGGTGGATTCCAAGAGCAACTGCGAATAATCTCACTTACAGTGGTATTAAAAGAGAGTCCAGAATGAGACACAGCGGGATCGAGAGGATGTCGAGCAAGGGGTGGTTTTCCAACCAAGGATCCTGCCAAAGCCGAATGTACAGGTCATTTCTCACTTTGTATTGTATAAATCTAGCAGCTAATTCTCTCAGATTTAAGACCTTCCGCCATATCCACGACGCATCATTAGGCACATGAGTGGTCCAGAAATTGTGCCTTAAAAGTAGAGTCTTACGAACCCATTCAGCCCAATAAGATGAACAATTAAAACAGACACCTTGCCATAAATGAAACAAAATCTGAGCCTTATTCCATTCTTCCACTTTTTTAAGTCCCAAACCTCCTTCAGGAAAAAGGAGAGAGTGACTCTAGACCATGCGATTTTCGATCCTTACTTTTCAAGAGAAACACCCCTTCCATAAGAAGTGATACAATATTTGATCAATCTATTTTATAACTGATTTGGGCAACAGGAAATGGGTCGACCAATAAGATTGGATAGCAAAGAGAATAGAACGAATGAGTTGCAACCTCGCAGCATAAGTAAGAAAACAGTTGGCCCAAGATCTAACTCTTTGGGTAATTTTTTGAATAAGTGGCACACAGTCATTTGCAGACAGTTTGGTTGTAATCAAAGGTACACCCAAAAATTTAACAGGTAATTCACCTTGTGCAATGTTAAATTCAGTAAGAATTCGCTCAATCAATAAGGGGAACATTGGCTAAGTAGCACCGACTTTTAGAATGATAATGGACATACCAGATAGGCTTGAGAATGAATAGTGGCATTTGTTTAATATCCGAACTGATCATCCCACTAATTATATATAGAATTAATCCACAATTAACTTAACACTTTTTGTGTAACGAACCAATATAATAACTCATTTAATTTATATAATTAATATTGTACAATTAAATTTGTTCATTCCTTCCATAAATTGTAACAGCCCGCTCCTCAGAATATAAATAAACATAGCACTAATAATCTCAAAATATTTAATAATGATATTTATCAAAGAAGTACTAAATACAATTATCCAAAAAGAGTCAAAATAATCAAAAATTAATATCAAATAAACCTAGATGGTCAAAGGCAACTCTCTCATCACACTAGCTCTAAATCACCCCTGCAAACCTGTCGGAAGAAAAACAAAGCATGAGTCAAATGCCCAGTACGGATATATATATACAAAGATGTACAACTGATATACAAAATCAATCGAGATAAAATATTGAACAAAACCCCAAGTGTAAATGCCGACAAAAATATAATCTACAAAGATCTTAATTGAATATATCTGAATCAACATAATTAACGAAACAAATAGAAGAGTAAAGAAATAATGAACTGAAGTAACTAACTCAACTAATAGAACTGAACAGAAACAAAAAAAACTAATACAATGAAATAATAGGTTGAATCAAATGGTTGGATGTTATTTCATACCGATTGAGCTCAGAAATATGCATTGTCACACAAGTAAGTCAAAATAATGTCACATAAGCAAGTCAAAATAAAGTCACACAGACAAATCACACATTGTATCGCGAATTAAAATGTATGAAAATCAAATAGGTGTGTTTGGCACAACATCACCAATCTACAGAACAAAAAATTAGGGTCAACCCATACGCCTCCCACAACTAAACACCAAATGGCACACTTCCTCCGGAGCCCAAAATAGTGACGTCATGGACTAATCACACTGCCATAGAAACTGTCATGTCTCTCGTGCCAAGACGACATGCCTGTGGTAAACCAACAAGTAGTTATAGCTCAAGTATATAGTATACCTTACGGTATATTCTAACAAAAATACCATGTCACAACACATGCAACATAATACTAACAAAAAGGGTTTTATATGTACATGTTGAACCAGATCAAATCATAATTATAATGTCTCAAAAAGAAGGTAACAACATGTACCGTTCTACAAATATCAAAATAAATACTAGACATGATAATTTAATTCAAAGAGTACAAATACGAGTTCTATGTATCAACTCCAAAATGAAACTATCATATTATGTGAAATAATAACAGAATTCGAAACAATCAACAAAACGAACTAATTAAATTTTACAAGAATATTGTTGAAGGAGTACGGAAATCAGTACCTGGATTAAGAAATAAAATATCCAAAATTTATATTACAAATAAAACTCGTTAAATTCCTTCTGCCCGGCCTAATTAAACAAATTAATAAAATTACGTTAACAACTTTTAAGTTAAGTTACTAATCAAAACTGCAAAAAAAAACTTTAAAATTCAAAAACTTTAACCATGTACATCCAGTCACAATTAGTTTGGTTCTTAAAAACAATTTATATATTACCTGTTATTGAAGTCTTTTAACTCAGATTTCCAAGAATTCTTTTATTGAAAAACATATATATAAATTTATTATTAATTTATTTTATTTTGATTATTACATGAATACAAGTGAATAAACAACCTTAAAAGAAAAGTATTGCGAACATTTTAGAAATACCAATTTGATAAAGAACTGTTAACGCCAAGTTTTGTCTGCGCATCCAATCACAGAATCCACGCACTGAAACCTGCACAATAACAGATCACACAAAAGCTTGACGGCTTGTGCCGCCGGGGGATAGCTCCGGTGTGAGAATAAATACAGGCCGTATACAATGTTTAACAATGGAGGCTTAAGTGTTTAGTGCTCAAAGATGTATTACCTCTTGATTGTAACTCTAACCTCGCACTTATAGTACTCTCACCACCTTTAGACTCCTTCTCCCAGTCGAATTAGGACTCCTAAACATGGTATTTACCATATTATGGGTCCAACACAATCTCCTTAAAAGGTGCAAGTGGAATTCAATCCAAACACTACCTTTGGAGTTGCCTTGTTTAAATATGGTTAGGACTCCATACTCTGTACGCATGATAGCCCATTGCACAGGCCCAACCCAACTGAACTCACCACCGGGTCTGAGTCTCAGCCCAAAGGACTCGAGGGCCCGACCCCGAACACCATGCAATAGGGCAAGGCTCCGGCCCAAAGGACTCGGATGCCGAACCCAAATACCATCGACTTCTCCATGGGCTTCGGCCTGATGGGCTCATAAACCCCTTCCAATGTCAGGCCTTTGGCCCACATGAGGGTCTGTAAAATACTCCCGAAGAAGAACAATATTACATATTGCATATGCGTCTTGTTATTTGTGAGACCCCATATTTTATGAATAAATATTTAATTTTCTCGAAATAATTTTTTTAAATATTATGGTGTGGATTTGAGATAATATTATAGTTGTGGGTAATATTTATAAATTTTGCAAAGTACGCAAGTTGTTATATAATATTCGATTGGTCGGGAAATATTCTTTTTGTCGGGGAATATCCGTACGACGATACAATCATTAGTGGACCCCACAACGGAATTATTGTCGGATTGAGAAAACGACAAAAATACTTTATGAAAATAACGGCGGAAGTTTTACCATTAACTGTTGAAACACCCGGTGTTAAAAGTACAGTAATACGCGTGGTTGCATAGTAGCACACGGTATTGATTATTGATGCTTACGTGAGAAGTCACTCAGTTATACTCAATTATTGCTATAGTAATTGCTGCATCATATCTCTCATATTATTGATTCAATTATTGTCACAGTATCATCTGCATAATATTTATTATTATTAAATCAATAATTGAGACGACAAAATTATTCATATTATTATTTGTAATATTGACAATGTCCAGAAGTTCTGTCAAGGAGAGGTTTGGTCACCTAATTGCACGCCAATAAGGAGAAATCCTTATCGAAAAGCCCCCTCTTTCCTGTGAACGACCTAGTTGTTAAATATTATGAGTTATAATATTAATGATGAATAAGTTGTGTTTATTAAAGATGAAATTGATTATTTCATTGTGTTGGGATTATTAGTGTTAGTGGAAATTGACATTTATTTCGATGATAATTGATGTCTGGAGGTTATATTGTTCACTCGGGTATTCGGAGCACTTTTTGTGTCGGAGTACTATTCACGAGTTACTATTCGTGAGTTATTATTCACGGGGTACTATTGATTCACATTCTTATACTATTAGGGGTGGTTGTGACAACCCCAAAATAGGTCCATTCCATCCAACCTATTCTGAGTCGCCAAATACATGGTATAGAAAATAACTACAACTTTATTACAACAATTGTCGTGCAAAATACAACAACATATATGCTGTGAGTTTGGATACAAATATATACCAAATGTGGCTCATGTCCCAACCGTAGACAACACCTCACAATGACACCTTACATAAAGGTATAGTCAAAAACTGTTTTAGAAATTAGAATATTTGGGAAGTAGTCAAGGAAACCTTCGTACATGGGAGGCCATGCGTCTAGGTTATGATAGATATCATATGGCCACAGAATTATCCTTGGTTGACCCAATAGACCCCAAAGAAAAACGAGAAGTTTACTATCATATTCTTTCCAATAGTGAGTTTTCTCTTGATATATCATTATCTCCACTGTCTCTAATTGAAAATTATACTTCAAACAAACACCAAAATTATATAGGTAGTGCTCGTAAAGATACTCGGCAAGTGGATGAGCACAACCATGTCTTATGATGACACGAGGTTGTATGTCATTAGACATCTTGTATGATAGTGACAAAACACCCTTCCAATGTTGGGTTCGCTTCACCCTAGATGATTCACCAAATATAACTACTAAATGATGACCACCGTTCTATTTCCCTGTTACCCCCGCTCGACCCAGCTACACTCTTATTACCTGAAAGGAATTGTGAAACAGAAGGGTGAGCACAACTAGCCCAGTAAAGAATATCATGACTAAAGATAAATAAGTTATCAATAGCCTTCAACAGAATTAAATCAGAGATTTAGAACATATGGTAGATGATAAAAATTTCAACCATAGTTACAGCGGAACGAGCAATCCATTAGAAGAGTAAAATAGACTATAAAATCTATTATCTTCTCCATGTTAAAAATCCACCAACAATATTTTATCCCTGTAACATCACACAACAGTTCCTTTCCACAATCATATGAATAACTCATAATCATAATTGTGATTCTAAATTTTTCTTCGCACCCAGGACGAAGAATATTTTCATCACATGTCTTTACCTGAAATATCAAAGATCATGGTTATACCAAATCACAATTCCTGTTCATAATCATACTAATAAATCTATCTTTGCACTACGGCCAAAGATATTCAACAACAGTTCATCTTTGCACTACAGACCAAAGATATTCATCAACAGACCATCTTTGCACTACAGGCCAAAGATATTCAACAACAGTTCATCTTTGCACTATGGGCCAAAGATATTCATCAACAATTCATATTTGCACTACAGGCCAAATATATTCATATCTCAAAGAAATATATAATCATTTCAGAATTTATATAAACAATAATTATAACCATGTTGATCAATTTACCTTTGCACTTAAGCTTAAGATATTCAATTATAAATTCAATGGTCATGATCATACCAGTCACAATTCAACTTTGCACTACTGGCCAAAGAGAACCCATAGTCATGATCATACCAACAATCTACCCATCTTTACACTTAAGTGAAAGAGAATTTCAACATCAGGATTATAAAAATGTTATATATGATAATAAAATTAATATAATCAATACATAGTTTTAATCTCAAGAGTAATATTCATAACTCAACTATAATTTGGTTAGAAAAAGAAACAAATTTTATCGTGAATAGTAACTTATGAATAGTAATCCCGACACAAAAAGGTAGAAATTCCACAATAAAATTCATACCAATATTTTGGTATAATGATATTGAAAGAATAGCATTTCTTAAGTTTATAAACAATTTATTTTAATTGTTTACACTTTACTAAATAATGCATTTAATCATCTTAAAATGCCAAACTCATAATATTTCATCACCAATAACCAAAAACCCTCATCAAAAATCTGCATATACCTCATATAAGATTCTCAAGCCATAAAATCCTATTTTCCAATTTTCTTACTTCACATAACATATTTAATTCATTTACTCAAAACTAGACTATTTTTATGAAAAAAAATACCAAATCAGTTCCAAAAATATATTTTTTCTAGAATTTAGCAGAATATAGTCCCATATTGAACATATATTTTTTTAAAATTTTTAAAATTCATTTACTATTTTTCATATGACCAAAACAGCCGAATATTTAGACAGTTATCAAAAATTATACTTTTATCTAAAAATTCTGAAATTTACAGAGTATACTTCTATCATATACATGTACTCCCAATAAAAATTTCATCAATTTTGGAGTTAACCACAAGGAATTATAAGCGGTTACTTTTAAAATAGTCTTTTCTCATAAAATTCATAACTCTTAATCTATACGTCCAAAAATCACCATTTTTGGACACAATCAATAAAACTCATTAAAATATCATTTTAAATTTTTTCAGAATTTTTTTAAAGATCAGAAAAATTATGAAACTGAAAAATATAACAACCCTTAAAATCCCTTACTATCTCTTACCTCGAAAGAGCAGTACTTCTGATCTGTATAAGGCTGAATGAAACTTGCATTGATGAATAGAAACTCTCAAAGTATCTAAATACTCACAAAATATGCTTCATAATATAGAGAGAGAAAGAGAGGTGTGATTTTCAATTCTAACTTAGCCCTCTATTTATAGGAAAATGATAGCACGCCGAAGCAGACTTAATCTGCAACCTGATGGTTTTACCTGCTACTATTCCCACCCACCACATTTGAATAAAAATCTCAGCACATTTATTCACCAACCAAGAGTGGGGCCCACCAATTCTAGAATTTTTTACCAAACTGATAAACTCCAAAAATTCAATAATTTCTGAACCAGTCATCTCGTAAAATTCGTAACAAATCATTCGTTCATTTTTAACGGTTCAAAATTTGTGGACATATACTCAACTTATATATGTATAACATATCCAAAAATTACTACGATCCAACGGTCGGATTAAAAATTATAACCCCCGCAAAATAACTCAAAAATCCTAATTTAATTTTTATTACCTCTATTCCGATAAAAATACTGATAAAACACCTCAACATTAACTCCTTCATTTTTAACCACAAAAATATATCCCTCATTTATATTCACATAAAATAAATATTTCCTTATCATATAAATCAATAATTAATTATTCACAAATAATATTACAGAATCACAATTATGACAACCAGGCCGTTCCCAGGAAAGAGGGGGCTTTCCAATAAGAATTTTTCCTTACTGGCGCGCAATTAGATGACCAAACCTCTCATTAGACAGAACTTTCTAGACATTGCCAATAATGCTATATAATAATATTATTCAAATAATATGAATTATTGATCTGATAATGGGAAATATTGTGCAATGACAATTATTGAACAACAATAATATAAAATTTTAACGTAGCAATTATTGAATCAATAAAATAAAATATTGTACAGTAATTACTGTAACAATTATTGAGTAGTGTCTTCTTACGTAAGAATCAATAATTTCAAAAATACTGTGCAATACCGTGTGCTACTGTGCAATAACGCGTATTACTGTATTTTAACAACCGGGTATTCCAACAGTGTTAACGGTAACAACTACGCCGTTATTTGTAAAAACTCAAATTTGTCATTTTCTTCATCCGACAGTTATTCTGTTATGGGGCCCACAAATGGCTGCGCCGTCGTACGAATATTCCCCGATAGAAAGAATATTCCACGACCAAACGAATATTCCCCGACAACAATGATTATTTTATAACTACTTGTTTAATTTGAAAAATTTTCACATTTCACCTATAACTTTAATTTTTTATCAATTTAACCATTTACTGAATTGTAATTATAAGAAAAATTGAATACTTTTATTTCATAAAATTCGGGGTCTTACAGTGGTGGTGCAAGATTGATAATACTTGCATGACTAAGTTAAAAATAGAGGTATAATTGAAGGTACTATACTGTAATTAATTTTTTCACATGATTATACTATTTATTCACATGATTGTACTATTGATTCACATTCTTATACTATTAGGGGTGGCGATGCAAGATTGATAATACTTGCATGACTAAGTTAAAAATAGAGGTATAGTTGAAGGTACTATACTGTAATTAATTTTTTCACATGATTATACTATTTGTTCACATGATTATACTATTTATTCACATGATTGTACTATTGATTCACATGATTTACTATTAGGGGAGTTGGTGCAAGATTGATAATACTTGCAAGACTAAATTAAAAATGAAAGAAAAGTTGGAGGTATTGTACTGTAATATTTCAAGCCCCAAAACGTGAAATTATCGAAACTATATTTTTTTATAAATAGAAGCTCATTCTTCCTTCATTTCTCACCAATTCACTAAAGCTATAGGGCAATTATTATAGAGAGAAATTATAGAGAGAAAGAAGAAAAGTATTCTGCTACTTCACTACTTCTATATCCAATTTCTTCTAAGGTAGGGAATATTATTTGTTGTACTCGTAGGGAATATTATTTCTTTCTTTCGTCTTCATGAAGAGAACTTCTGTTATTCCATTCTTTTTTATTATGTTAGAATAACCTGTCTATGCGAAGTACGACATACTTGGTGAAATTCTTCTATTATAACATTCTTTATTATTCTGTTAGAATATTCTGTCTGTGCGTTCTACGCTGGACCTGGTTCCGTCTTTATTATTCTGTTGGAATCCGTCTTTATTATTCTATTGGAATATCCTGTCTGTGCGTTCTACGCTGGACCTGGTTCCATCTTTATTATTCTGTTGCAATATCCTGTCTGTGCGTTCTACGTCGGACCTGGTTCCGTCTTTATTATTCTGTTGGAATATCATGTCTGTTCGTTTTACGCCGGACCTGATTCCGTTATTTATTATTCTGTTGGAATAACCTGCATGTGCGGTCTATCGCATGCCTGGTGATTTCTTTTGTTATTCCATTCTTTATTATACTCAGTTGGTTAAAGTTTTGACTTCTATAATCCATGAAATTAGTGGAATATCCTTGATATTTGCGCTTCATCCAGTATCTTTTCATGTAAATGTTCTTCTGAGGATTCTTAAATTTTACTCCACAAAGCAGTATCATGTTGACAATTTGGACGTTATTGGTTCCTGAATAAATTAATTCTTGAACTTGTTTTATTGAATATTATGTCATTGGCATCATCCTCATGTTTATATTATGTTGAAAGTCATATGTGGCCTGTAGTGCATAGATGGACTTGGTATGATTATGACCAGGGATTATTCGGTGTAATCATGACCGTAATGTTACAAATGATGTGGATAAAGTCAACTGTGGCCTGTAGTGCATAGATAGACTTGGTATGATTATAACCAGTGATTATTCGTTGTAATCATGACCGTAATGTAACGAATGATGTGGTAAAAATCCTCATTTGCCATAGTGCCTTGATGGACAGTTTTTGGTATGATTATGGCTATGGATTCTCTTCGGCAAAGGGTGCAAAGATGAATTATTTTATGGCATGATCAGGACCGTTGATGAAAACACGATTATCTTTGGCCCGTAGTGTATAGATAATTCGTGGTCGTGATACTAAATAATATCTTTGGCCTGTAGTGCAGGGATGATTTGATGATATGGATTATTTATTAAGCTGAGTTCAGCGGTAAAAGTGATGAAAAATCTTTTTAAATCATAAAAGATAGTAGATTTTATTCTCTACTTGACTCTTTTAATGGATTGTTTGTTCCGCTACAGTTAAACTTGTTGTCTATTGTATTCTATCAGTTTAACACTGTTGAAGGCTAATGATAATTTATTCTGCATTATCTTAGTCATAATATTTCTTACTGGGCTAGTTGAGCTCGCCCTTTCTTTCACTGTTCTCTTCAGAAAATGAAAACGTAGCTGGGACTAGTCAAGGAGAGGTTTGGTCACCTAATTGCGCGCCAATAAGGAGAAATCCTTATCGGAAAGCCCCCTCTTTCCTGGGAACGACCTGGTTATTAAATATTGTGAGTTATAATATTAATGATGAATAAGTTGTGTTGATTAAAAATGAAATTGATTGTTCCATTGTATTGGGATTATTAATGTTAGTTGAAATTGACATTTATTTCGATGATAATTGATGTCTGGAGGTTATATTGTTCACTCGGGTATTCGGAGCACTTTTCGTGTCGTAATACTATTCACGAGTTACTATTCACGAGTTACTATTCACAAGTTACTATTCACGAGTTACTATTCATGAGTTATTATTCACGGGGTTGTAAGACCCCAACTTTTATAAATAAAGATGAATTTTTTATAAATATCATTTTTGAATATTATGGAGTTAATTTGATATAATGTTATAGTTGTGGGTAATATTTATAAATTTTGCAAAGTAAGCAAGTTGTTATAAAATATTCGTTTGGTCGGAGAATATTCTTTTTATCGGGGAATATTCGTACGACGGCACAATCATTGGTGGACCCCACAACAGAATTATTGTCGGATTGAGAAAACGACAGAATTATCTTTCTATAAAAATAACGGCTGAGGTGTTACCGTTAAAACCGTTAAAACTGTTGAACTACTCGGTAGTAAAAGTACAGTAATACGCGTGGTTGCATAGTAGCACACGGTATTGATTATTGTTGCTTACGTGAGAAGTCACTCAGCTATACTCAATTATTGCTATAGTAATTGCTGCATCATATCTCTTAAATTATTGTCATAGTATCATCTGTATAATATGTTATATTATTAAATCAATAATTGAGACGTTGTGGTAAGTTTGGTTATTTTATGGGGGGCCATATGTCATCATCTAAGAGTCTCTTTGTCAATAGTAATTACCGTCGTCAATAGTAATTACCGTCGTCAATAGTATTTACCTTGGTCAATAGTAATTACCTTCGTCAATATTATTTACCTTGGTCAATAGTATTTACCTTGGTCAATAGTAATTACCTTCGTCAATAGTATTTACCTTGGTCAATAGTAATTACTTTCGTCAATAGTAGTTGTCCCTTCAATATTACCAAGAGTCATTTGACCCTTCGTTAAGACCAAGAGTCATTTGACCCTTCGTTAAGACCAAGAGCCACCCTCAGTTTTTCTATAAATAGAGGCCTAGGGCTTCATTATTTTTCACGAATTCATTCAAGCTATAGAGAGAGAAAGTATAGAGAGAATAAGAGAGAGAGAATAAAAGTATTCTGCTACATCACTTTTCCAATATCCAGTTCTTTTAAGGTAGGGAATATTATTTCTTTTATATTCATGAAGAGAACTTCTGTTATTCCATTCGTTATTATTCTGTTGGAATAACCAGTATACGCGGTCTACCCTATACTTGGTGACATTCTTCTATTATTCTGTTGGAACATCCTGTCTGTGTGTTTTACACCGGACCTGGTTCCATTATTTATTATTCTGTCGGAATATCCTGTCTGTGCGTTTACGCCGGACCTGGTTCCATTATTTATTATTCTGTTGGAATAACCTGTCTGTGCGGTCTATCGCATGCATGGTGATTTCTTTTGTTATTCCATTCTTTATTATACTCAGTTGGTTAAGTTTTGACTTCTATACTCCATGAAATTTGTGGAATATCCTTGATAGTTGCGTTTCATCCAGTATCTTTTCAAGAAAATATTCTTCTAAGCATTCTTGAATTTTACTCCACAATGCAGTATCATGTTGACAATTTGGACGTTGTTAATTCCTGGATAAATTAATTCTTGAACTTGTTTTATTGAATTCTTATATCATTGTCATCATCCTCATGTTTATAAAATGTTGAAAGTCATCTGTGGCCTGTAGTGCATAGATGGACTTGGTATGATTATGACCAGGGATTATTCGGTATAATCATGACCGTAATGTTACAAATGATGTGGTAAAAGTCCTCATTGGCCCGTAGTGCATTGATGGACAGTTGTTGGCATGATCATGACCATTAATGAATACACGAATATCCTTGGCCGTAGTGCAGGGGTGATTCGATGATGTGGATTATTTTATTAAGCTGAGTCTCAGCGATCGCAGTGTTGAAAAACCTTTTAAATCATAAAAGATAGTAGAGTTTATTTTCTACTTGACTCTTTTAATGGATTGCTTGTTCCGCTACAGTTAAACTTGATGTCTATTATATTTTATCAGTTTAACATTGTTGAAGGCTAATGATAATTTATTCTGCATTATCTTAGTCATAATATTTCTTACTGGGCTAGTTGAGCTCACCCTTTCTTTCACTGTTCTCTTCAGGAAATGAGAACGTAGCTGGGGCAAGTCGGGGAACGGAGTGATGGTCCGAATGATAGTATTAGTTAGTAGTCCTCACTATTCTATGTAATGGTGTGTTAATAAATGTAATGAGGACTCCTTTTGAGTATGAATACTCTCTAGAAGATAATATTTGTATTCAAACTCACAGTTTATGTTTTGTCGTATTGTACACGACAGTTGTATTAATCAGTTGTATTTGTATTCTGTACTATGTATCTGACGACCCAAGATGGGTGATGTATACCTAATTTTGGGGGCGTCACAGTTGGTATCAGAGCTTAGGGATATGATCCCTGGCTAAGATGTGAGAATAGAACTAGGAGGGGAGAGACGGGAAATTCCTTCGCTAGTATGACATACCTAAGTTTATTTGCATGGTATTTAATTGGTCGGTCATAATATAAGGATAATATATGACATATCAATTAATTTTTATTTTGTGGCAGTATCTGAAAATGGCATCCGAGAATGTTGAGAATAGCAATGGAGCACAGACGACTGTTGATTCACCACATATCAATAATCAGGATAATGTGCATCAGGAAGGTGTCAATCCTCATGCAAACAACAACACTGACCAAATGATGAATGATCAAATGTTCAGAGGCTTTATGCAATTCATGCAACAACAGGTGAAAGCGGCTCCTGTCCACAACGTAGGTGGAAATACTGGAAACTCTCAGGCGGTCACCGCTAAACAGTTTAAGGAGCTGGGACCACCGGAGTTTAAGGGAGAACCCAAACCACTTGTAGCTGAAACATGGATAAAGCAGATCACCAAGATATTTGATGTCTTGGGTTGCTCCGAGGAGCAAAAGGTTCCCTTTGCCGCCTTTATGTTGCGAGGAGAGGCAGATTACTGGTGGGAATCGATAAAGCGTACTCAACCTGCCGCACTGAAGATGTCTTGGGAGAAGTTCCAAGATCTGTTTAACGACAAATACTTTCCCGAGAGTATTCGTCACATGAAGGAGGTGGAGTTCATCAAATTGGAGCAGAATAATATGACCGTGTCGCAGTACGAGGCAAAATTTGCGGAGTTATCCCGGTTTGCGTCCCACCTGGTGGATAATGAAGAAAGAATGACGCGAATGTTTTTAAGAGGTTTGAAGCCGGAGATACGTCAACATCTTGTTTCTCATAAACTGTGTTTGTATTCAGATGTTGTAAATAGGGCTCAGTTGGTGGAGCGCGATAACGAGACAACGCAACCAAAAGAGAGCAGCCGGCAAAATGATAATACCAGTGAGAGCAGTCATCGAAGCGGTGACAACAAGCGTGGAGGGAATCAACAGGCCAGAAATGGTAACCACTTCGGTGGTAATCAGGGCCAAAACAATAAGAATGGACATTTCAAGAAGAGGAGATTCAACAATGATGGAAAGACGTCAGCACCAGCACCTGTCGTTAAGGAAGGAGAACGACCACCTATCATATGTTTCAAATGCGGAGGGGAGGGGCACATCAGTCCAAACTGCGCGATGCCGTCCAAAGCATGTTATAATTGTGGAAGAGAAGGTCATTTAGCCCGATTTTGTCGTTTACCGAAGACAAATTCAGCTAGGATGGAGGCACCAAAAGCCGTCCCAGAAAAGTCAAAACCGGTTGTGCAAGGGAGAGCGTTTGTTGTGAACTCCCAGAGAGCAAGGAACCCGAATGAGGTCATCACGGGTAAGCTTATCATAAACTCTAAAGAAGTTTATACTTTATTTGATACCGGTTCAACCCATTCTTTTATTTCTCCTACTTGCGCTCATCGATTAAATTTGATTCCGGAGAAATTAGACTTTGACTTATCTGTGGAAACTCCGTTGGGAGAAACCTTCATTACCTCCACTGTTTATAAGTCTTGTTTGGTTCAAGTTGGTACCCACACATTACCTATCGATCTGATTTCATTAAAAATACTTGCATTTGACGTGATTCTAGGGATTGATTGGTTAACTACTCATTATGCAAAAATTGATTGTTTTCGTAAGGTTGTTAGCTTTCATATTCCTAATCGACCTATTATGCGAATTCAAGCAACCAAACCATTAAAATCAATCGCTGTCATCTCAAGCCATAAAGCTATTCGTTTATTGAAAAACGGATGTCAAGCTTTCTTAGCTCATGTCACAGATCTAAACAAAAATACGTCAGTTTTGAATGATATTTCTATTGTTAATAAATTCCCTGACGTATTCCCTGAAGAACTTCCTGGCCTACCCCCAGAGCGTGAAATTGAATTTTGTATCGACCTTGAACCCGGTACAAAACCCATTTCCAAAGCCCCATATCGAATGGCTCCTATTGAACTTCAGGAGTTAAAGATCCAACTGCAGGAATTGTTAGACATTGGCTTTATTCGTCCTAGTACTTCTCCTTGGGGTGCTCCTGTTCTATTCGTGAAGAAGAAAGATGGAAGTATGCGACTTTGTATTGATTATCGGGAGTTGAATCATGTCACCATCAAAAATAGGTACCCATTGCCACGTATTGATGACCTGTTTGACCAGTTGCAAGGAGCACAATTCTTTTCAAAGATCGATCTTCGTTCTGGATATCATCAGCTGAAGGTTAGAACTGAGGATATTCCAAAGACGGCTTTTAGAACTCGGTACGGGCATTATGAATTCCTAGTCATGTCCTTTGGATTGACTAATGCTCCTGCTGCCTTCATGGATATGATGAACCGGGTATTCAAGGAATATTTGGATCACTTTGTGGTCGTCTTTATTGATGACATCCTTATTTATTCCAAAAGCCGTGAAGATCATGAGCAACACTTGAGGCTGGTACTCCAAAAGCTTCGTGAATACAAGCTTTATGCCAAGTTGAAGAAATGCGAGTTCTGGCTGGAGGAGGTAGCATTCCTTGGGCACGTAGTATCAAGTCGTGGAATATCGGTTGACCCGGCAAAGATTGAAGCTATTCAAAGCTGGGAGCAACCTAAATCAGTGACCGAGGTACGTAGCTTTCTTGGTTTAGCTGGTTATTATCGGAGATTCGTGGAAGGATTTTCTCGAATCGCTACTCCATTAACTCAGCTGACTCGAAAAGATACAAAGTTCGGTTGGAGCGAAGAATGTGAGCAGAGTTTTCAAGAACTCAAGAGGAGACTCATTTCAGCACCTGTTCTAACAATACCATCTGGCTCGGAGGGATTTGTCATCTACAGTGATGCTTCGAGCAAAGGGTTGGGATGTGTTCTCATGCAACATGGAAAAGTCATAGCCTATGCATCAAGACAACTCAAGGAATATGAGAGGAATTATCCTACTCATGATCTAGAGTTGGCAGCTGTTGTCTTTGCACTTAAAATTTGGAGGCATTACTTGTATGGGGAGAAAGTGGAGATCTTTACGGATCATAAAAGCCTCAAATATTTCTTCACTCAAAAGGAACTCAACATGCGACAACGACGTTGGCTTGAACTGTTGAAAGATTATGATCATACCATTCAATACCATCCTGGAAAAGCGAACGTGGTAGCTGACGCATTGAGTAGAAGATCATATGCAAGTACGAGTGCGATATTGTCAACACAAAGACCCATTTTGTGTGACTTGCAAAGGATGGAGATAGAGTTAAAGACTCCAGGGACCCATGTGATGATGGCGAATATACGAGTAGAACCGACTTTAATCGATAAAGTTAAAGCTGCTCAAGCTACAGACCTGGAGCTGATGCGTATGAGGAAGAAAGTGCAAGAAGGTTCTATGCCGGAAGCAAGAATCGATGAAGAAGGAATACTTCGAGTCAACTCCAGACTTTGTGTTCCTAACAACCCTGATTTAAAGTATGAAATCATGATGGAGGCGCACAACACACCGTTTGCAATCCATCCTGGAAGTACCAAAATGTATCATGATCTTCGTCATACATTTTGGTGGAGCAATATGAAGAGAGAGATAGCGTTGTTTATCTCAAGGTGTCTAACTTGTCAACGAGTCAAAGCGGAGCATCAAGTACCAAAAGGTCCATTGCAACCACTTGAAATTCCAGAATGGAAGTGGGAGCACATTACCATGGATTTCGTTACCGGTCTTCCTAGGGTTTCTCAAGGTATTGATGCGATTTGGGTCATTGTTGATAGATTGACCAAGTCTGCTCATTTCTTACCGATACGAGAAACTTATACACTTGAACGTCTTGCTCGTATGTACATAAACGAGATTGTAAGACTGCATGGTATGCCAGTATCCATAGTTTCTGATCGAGACCCAAGATTCACTTCACGATTTTGGGTTAGTTTACAAAAAGCTATGGGCACGGAGTTACGATTTAGTTCAGCATATCATCCTCAGACGGACGGACAATCAGAGAGGACTATTCAAACTCTTGAAGATCTATTAAGACTCTGTGTCTTTGACTTCAAGGGAAGTTGGGACAAGTTCTTACCATTGGTGGAGTTTTCCTACAACAACAGTTATCAAGCAAGTATTGGCATGGCTCCATTCGAAGCATTGTATGGAAGAAAATGTCGTTCTCCAGTATGCTGGGATGAGGTGGGCGAAGCAACGTTGTTGGGACCGGAGTTGGTACGTATGACTACAGAAAAGATTCAAACGATCCGACAACGTATAAAAACCTCACAAGATCGACAAAAGAGTTATGCTGATCTTCATCGAAAGGACGTGGAATTTGATGTAGGAGATCATGTGTTCTTACGTGTTGCTCCATGGAAAGGAGTTACGAGATTTGGAAAGAGAGGAAAGCTAAATCCTCGATTCATCGGTCCATTTTTAATCCTCGATCGAGTAGGAACTGTGGCTTATAGACTCGCTTTACCGCCAAGTATGTCTCGTGTTCATAACGTTTTCCACATATCCATGTTACGCAAATATGTGGAAGACCCGAACCACATTATTGAGTTAGAACCGGACGAAATAGCGGAGGATTTGACGTATGAAGAAGTTCCTGTTCAAATCTTGGATAAGAAGGAACATATTCTACGCTCCAAGGTTATACCTCAAGTTAAAGTTTTGTGGAGAAACCACGATGTTGAGGAAATGACTTGGGAGTTAGAATCAGAAATGAAATCAAGGTATCCTTACCTCTTCGACATACCAGGTACGTACCCTAATTTCGAGGGCGAAATTTCATAAGAAGGGGAGGTTGTAAGACCCCAACTTTTATAAATAAAGATGAATTTTCTATAAATATCATTTTTGAATATTATGGAGTTAATTTGATATAATGTTATAGTTGTGGGTAATATTTATAAATTTTGCAAAGTAAGCAAGTTGTTATAAAATATTCGTTTGGTCGGAGAATATTCTTTTTGTCGGGGAATATTCGTACGACGGCACAATCATTGGTGGACCCCACAACGGAATTATTGTCGGATTGAGAAAACGACAGAATTATCTTTCTATAAAAATAACGGCTGAGGTGTTACCATTAAAACCGTTAAAACTGTTGAACTACTCGGTAGTAAAAGTATAGTAATACGCGTGGTTGCATAGTAGCACACGGTATTGATTATTGATGCTTACGTGAGAAGTCACTCAGCTATACTCAATTATTGCTACAGTAATTGCTGCATCATATCTCTTAAATTATTGTCATAGTATCATCTGTATAATATGTTATATTATTAAATCAATAATTGAGACGTTGTGGTAAGTTTGGTTATTTTATGGGGGGCCATATGTCATCATCTAAGAGTTTCTTCGTCAATAGTAATTACCGTCGTCAATAGTAATTACCGTCGTCAATAGTATTTACCTTGGTCAATAGTAATTACCTTCGTCAATATTATTTACCTTGGTCAATAGTATTTACCTTGGTCAATAGTAATTACCTTCGTCAATAGTATTTACCTTGGTCAATAGTAATTACTTTCGTCAATAGTAGTTGTCCCTTCAATATTACCAAGAGTCATTTGACCCTTCGTTAAGACCAAGAGTCATTTGACCCTTCGTTAAGACCAAGAGCCACCCTCAGTTTTTCTATAAATAGAGGCCTAGGGCTTCATTATTTTTCACGAATTCATTCAAGCTATAGAGAGAGAAAGTATAGAGAGAATAAGAGAGAGAGAATAAAAGTATTCTGCTACATCACTTTTCCAATATCCAGTTCTTTTAAGGTAGGGAATATTATTTCTTTTATATTCATGAAGAGAACTTCTGTTATTCCATTCGTTATTATTCTGTTGGAATAACCAGTATACGCGGTCTACCCTATACTTGGTGACATTCTTCTATTATTCTGTTGGAACATCCTGTCTGTGTGTTTTACACCGGACCTGGTTCCGTTTATTATTCTGTTGGAACATCCTGTCTGTGTGTTTTACACCGGACCTGGTTCCGTTTTTATTATTATTCTGTTGGAACATCCTGTCTGTGTGTTTTACACCGGACCTGGTTCCATTATTTATTATTCTGTCGGAATATCCTGTCTGTGCGTTTACGCCGGACCTGGTTCCATTATTTATTATTCTGTTGGAATAACCTGTCTGTGCGGTCTATCGCATGCATGGTGATTTCTTTTGTTATTCCATTCTTTATTATACTCAGTTGGTTAAGTTTTGACTTCTATACTCCATGAAATTTGTGGAATATCCTTGATAGTTGCGTTTCATCCAGTATCTTTTCAAGAAAATATTCTTCTAAGCATTCTTGAATTTTACTCCACAATGCAGTATCATGTTGACAATTTGGACGTTGTTAATTCCTGGATAAATTAATTCTTGAACTTGTTTTATTGAATTCTTATATCATTGTCATCATCCTCATGTTTATAAAATGTTGAAAGTCATCTGTGGCCTGTAGTGCATAGATGGACTTGGTATGATTATGACCAGGGATTATTCGGTATAATCATGACCGTAATGTTACAAATGATGTGGTAAAAGTCCTCATTGGCCCGTAGTGCATTGATGGACAGTTGTTGGCATGATCATGACCATTAATGAATACACGAATATCCTTGGCCGTAGTGCAGGGGTGATTCGATGATGTGGATTATTTTATTAAGCTGAGTCTCAGCGATCGCAGTGTTGAAAAACCTTTTAAATCATAAAAGATAGTAGAGTTTATTTTCTACTTGACTCTTTTAATGGATTGCTTGTTCCGCTGCAGTTAAACTTGATGTCTATTATATTTTATCAGTTTAACATTGTTGAAGGCTAATGATAATTTATTCTGCATTATCTTAGTCATAATATTTCTTACTGGGCTAGTTGAGCTCACCCTTTCTTTCACTGTTCTCTTCAGGAAATGAGAACGTAGCTGGGGCAAGTCGGGGAACGGAGTGATGGTCCGAATGATAGTATTAGTTAGTAGTCCTCACTATTCTATGTAATGGTGTGTTAATAAATGTAATGAGGACTCCTTTTGAGTATGAATACTCTCTAGAAGATAATATTTGTATTCAAACTCACAGTTTATGTTTTGTCGTATTGTACACGACAGTTGTATTAATCAGTTGTATTTGTATTCTGTACTATGTATCTGACGACCCAAGATGGGTGATGTATACCTAATTTTGGGGGCGTCACAGTTGGTATCAGAGCTTAGGGATATGATCCCTGGCTAAGATGTGAGAATAGAACTAGGAGGGGAGAGACGGGGAATTCCTTCGCTAGTATGACATACCTAAGTTTATTTGCATGGTATTTAATTGGTCGGTCATAATATAAGGATAATATATGACATATCAATTAATTTTTATTTTGTGGCAGTATCTGAAAATGGCATCCGAGAATGTTGAGAATAGCAATGGAGCACAGACGACTGTTGATTCACCACATATCAATAATCAGGATAATGTGCATCAGGAAGGTGTCAATCCTTATGCAAACAACAACACTGACCAAATGATGAATGATCAAATGTTCAGAGGCTTTATGCAATTCATGCAACAACAGGTGAAAGCGGCTCCTGTCCACAACGTAGGTGGAAATACTGGAAACTCTCAGGCGGTCACCGCTAAACAGTTTAAGGAGCTGGGACCACCGGAGTTTAAGGGAGAACCCAAACCACTTGTAGCTGAAACATGGATAAAGCAGATCACCAAGATATTTGATGTCTTGAGTTGCTCCGAGGAGCAAAAGGTTCCCTTTGCCGCCTTTATGTTGCGAGGAGAGGCAGATTACTGGTGGGAATCGATAAAGCGTACTCAACCTGCCGCACTGAAGATGTCTTGGGAGAAGTTCCAAGATCTGTTTAACGACAAATACTTTCCCAAGAGTATTCGTCACATGAAGGAGGTGGAGTTCATCAAATTGGAGCAGAATAATATGACCGTGTCGCAGTACGAGGCAAAATTTACGGAGTTATCCCGGTTTGCGTCCCACCTGGTGGATAATGAAGAAAGAATGACGCGAATGTGTTTAAGAGGTTTGAAGCCGGAGATACGTCAACATCTTGTTTCTCATAAACTGTGTTTGTATTAATAGTATGCATAGTTAGGCTAAATTAAAATTAATAGTACCAAATTTGAAAGACATTTAGGCTAAATTAAAATTACAAATTAGTTGAATTACTTACCAAACTAAAGTCCAAAACAGAGTGGAGGCGACTGGCGAGGCAGACAGCGGCGGGCGGCGGTGGGCGGCGACAGCAGTGGCAGAAGGGAAGAGTCGAAGAGGGAAGAGTCGAAGAGATGAAGAGCAGAAGAGAGGCGGGAGGGAAGAGATGAAGATAGGCAGGAATTAAGACCCAGACCTAATAATAATAATAAAAATTTAAATTTTTTTAATGAAACGACATCGTTTCATTAGAGTTTAAAAAAAAATAGAAATGAAGGAGAGAAGAACTGCTCGCTGAGAACTGCTCAGTCTGCTCGCCGGTCTGCTCCGACTTCCGACCCCCCCCCCCCCGCGCCGCCCCCGCCCCCGCCCCTTTTGGCCTGCTCTCCCCTAGCTCCGCATGCCGCCTGGACCGCCACGGCGCCACCCTACCGGGGGCAGCTGCCCCCCCCGCCCCCGCCCCTGCATAGTTCTGCCACTGCATATATATACATATATACACACACACACAAACACATTCAAACTTATTATGACTCACAATAAAAATTTTATTTATTAAATTTTTATTTTTATATTTTCAGAAAATTCGGGTTATCACTGGGCTGGATTTTGCAACCATGGAAGCTCAAGAGAAAGAAGAATAGAGGAAGCCATGGAAGGAGAAAAGAAAACAAGCTACTATAGTTGAGGTATAATAGATTGCAAAGCTTGATTATTCTCATTGAATAAACATCGGTATAAATACAAAACCAAGAGTAATTGAATATCCTACAAACTAGGAAGGTTACAACTAAATCCTATATCTACTAATGACAGTTAGATACATTTGAATATATTTGAATAATACAAACTGATGAGAAAGACTTAGTCAAGTAACAGATTATCTCTAATATGCCCCCTCAAGATGGAGCCCGAGAGAGAAGTCCAATCTTGTGTTTTAGTTTGAGAAATCGTTGGCGTGGAAGGGGCTTGGTAAGAGCATCTGCTAGCTGATCTTCAGAAGAGACATGAGCTACACGAAGAGCTCCATTTTGAACTTGATCCCGGATAAAATGAAAATCTATGGCAACATGCTTCATGCGGGAATGAAAAATTGGATTTGAACAGAGTTGAGTTGCCCCTATATTATCACAGTAAATGACAGGACAGTAGGGAAGAGAAATACCAAGATCAGTCAAGAGATAACAAACGAAATTAAGTTCAGCAGCTGTATTTGCAACGGCGCGATACTCTGCCTCAGTGGAGGATCTAGCAACTATTCGTTGCTTTTTAGAGCTCCAAGAGATAGGATTTTTACCAAGATAAACAACATAAGCACTGGTGGAGCAAAAAGTGTCTTTGTCTCCTGCCCAATCAGCGTCAGAAAAGGCTTGTAAACTGAGGGAAGTATCGGAGAATGTATGTAAACTGAGATTCGAGTCTTTGTAAAGTTGCAACCCATCATCAACAGTACCAACAAGATAACGTAGTAGTCGTTTGACAAAAGACCAATGTTCAGTTGTGGGGCAGTGCATATATTGAGACAATTTGTTGACAGCAAAGGCAACGTCAGGTCTTGTGATTAGTAAATATTGAAGGCTCCCCACTACCTGGCGATACTCAGTAGGATCAGAAAGAGAAGAACCTGAGGTGAGCGTGAGAGTGGGGCTTGTTGGTATGGGAGTGAGAACAGTCTTTGCTTCTTTCATCTTGGTTTGAGTGAGAAGGTCCATGATATATCTCCTTTGTGAGAGTAACAAGCCATGTTTGTTTGGGATAACTTCCACACCCAGAAAGTAGGTGAGGAAACCAAGATCTTTGATGGAAAATCGCTGAGCAAGAATGGAAATGAAGTGATTAACCGTGGTATCATTGTCTCCTGTGAGAATTAAATCATCAACATAAACAAGAAGATACATTGTGTGGCCATCAGTATGAAAGACAAAGAGTGATGTATCAGAATAAGTATTTTGAAAACCAAACCGAAGAAGAAAGGTTCTGAGTTCATGATACCACGCCTGAGGGGCTTGTTTCAGGCCATAAATTGCTTTGTTGAGTTTGCAGACATAAGAGGGGTTGTCTTTATCAACAAATCCCGGTGGTTGTGACATGTATACATTCTCTGATAGATGCCCTTGAAGAAAGGCATTGTTTACATCAAGTTGCTTTAAGGACCAGCCACGACTGACTACTATACTTAGAACGATTCGGACAGTAGTCGGTTTTATAACAGGACTGAACGTGTCTTGGTAGTCTATTCCAGGACGTTGGTGGAATCCTTTAGCAACCAATCGGGCCTTGAACCTGTCAACAGAGCCATCAGATTTTCGTTTAGTTCTAAACACCCACTTACAACCAACCAGATTTTGACTGCTATCGTGTGGAACTAGAGCCCAAGTGCCATTCCTTACTAATGCATCAAATTCATCAGACATGGCCCGACGCCATTTATGGTCTTTGAGGGCTTGGGTTAAGGTTGTTGGTTCATGATCATCACCTTTGGTTAATTGAGTGTGAAGATTCATTTTGGTGAGAGGTTTGCGAATATTGTTTTTGGCTCTAGTAGTCATGGTGTGGGTGAGTTGGGGCTGAGGCTCAGGTGGGCTTATTTGTGGTGCTTGTTGTGGAGAGTTGCTGGTATTTGAAGATTCACGTGTTTGTGGTGGAGAAAAAGTGGCAGCCTGGTCTAATGGAAGTGGGAGTTCATGTGATGGTGATGGAGTAAATGTAGCGGACCGGTCTGGTGGTAGTAAAGCTTCACGTGGGGATTGCTATTGGGTATCACCTGCAGATGACGAATTGAGTGGTGGTATCACAGGCAAGATGGGAACTCGAAGTGGTGATGGAATCCAAGTAGCAATGGAATGTAATGGAGAGCAAGAGGCATGAGCAGAGAGATTAGTGAAGGGAAAGACATTTTCAACAAATCTGACATGCCTAGAGATATATATTTTGGAGGTGGATGGATCAAGGCAGTAATAGGCACTCTGAGTTAAAGAGTAGCCAAGGAAGACACATGGTTTGGATCGGGTGTCCAGTTTGTTGGTAGTATATGGTCTTAGCCACGGATAGCATAAACAGCCAAAAATTTTGAGTTTTGAGTAATTGGGAGCTGTTGTAAAAAAATTTTCATAAGGAGAGGAAAGGTTCAAGGTGGGTGTTGGCATACGATTTATGAGATAAACCGCTGTGGCTAAAGCATAAGTCCAATAACTTAAAGGAAGAGATGCATGAGAGAGTAGTGCTAGACCAGTTTCGACAATGTGAAGATGTCTACGTTCAGAAAATCCATTGTGTTCAGGTGTATGAGGCGGTGTAGTAAGGTGAGAAATACCATTTGTTGAAAGAAATTTGGCAAGGGCAATGTATTCACCACCATTGTCGGAATAGAGTGTTTTGATGGTTTTATCAAAGTGTTTTTCAACAATGGCTTTAAATCTAATAAAAATATCCTTGACTTCTGACTTTTGTTTAAGAGGGTAGAACCAAATATATCGGGTGAAATGATCCACAAAAATGACATAATATTTAAATCCATTATTTGATATAATTGGAGATGTCCAAACATCAGAGAAGATAGTTTCAAGTGGTTGAGAAGATATAATGGTGGACTGGGAAAATGACAATTTGTGACTTTTATTACTCAAACAAGCATTACATGAAAAATTGTTGGAAAATGAAGAAGAAAAATCAAGTTTATTGTTGGAAACAATCTGTTTCAAAATATGAAAAGCTGGGTGTCCTAATCTTTGATGCCACTCGGATAGAGTTGTTTTGATGCTGGAAAAAGTAAGCAAGGGTGGAGATACCGGCCACTCATAAACGCCATCTTTAGTGTTGCCCTTCAGAAGAGTTTCCCCCGTTCGAATGTCCTTTACAAGAAAAGCAGTTGGTAAGAATTCAATGGAGACATTATTTGAGGTGCAAAATTGAGAGATGGAAATAAGATTCTTTTTCATAGCAGGAACACAGAGGACATTGTTTAATTTAAAAGTTTTATGAGTGGTGTGAAGAGAAGAAGAACTGGTATGAGTAATGGAGAGACCCGAGCCATCCCCAATCATAATGTCATCGGAGCCATTGTATGGAGCATGCATGGAGAGATTCTGTAGGTCAGCTGTAACATGGTGAGACGCTCCACTGTCTAGGAGCCAAGATGTGTGGCTGGGGTTATTGGATGCATAATGGGCCCTTGGTTGCCATGGGGTGACAGGGTGAGTGGTTGAAGCAGGAGAAGCGCTATTGGATATGTTGACTGGGACTAGCCGAAAGGAGGGGCACTTTTTTGCTGTATGTCCTTGTATCCCGCAGATTTGGCAATAACCCAAGTATGGTCGAGATGAGCGATTACCTTGAGGTGTGGATTGGCCGCTGGTTTGGGTAGGAGTATACTTGTTTTGGTGGCTGTTGGAGGGGCGCCATGTATGATTGTTAGTGCTTGATGAGGCAGGGGAGTGCCAAGGTGCTGGGTTCCTGCTTGTGGGATTAGCAGTGATAGGAAATTGAGGGAGGTCAGGTTTTGAGGTGATCACCAAGGCTTCAAAATTAAGCAGCTTCTCATGTAGTTCCTCAAAGGTTATAGGCTGGTCTCTGGCTTGGACAGCACATGTGAGTTCTTTATATTCATCACCAAGACCATCAAGTATCTTATCAGTGAGATCTTCTGCATCTAGTGATGCCCCAAGAATGGCAAGCTCATCGGCTTTTGCCTTGATGGTCTGTAGAAATGTTGTGACATTGTTAGAGCCTTTGGTGATCATTTTTAGTTGGTTTTTGACCTGTTTGATGCGTCCACGAGAAGGCTTGGCGTAGGTGGTGGCTAGGATAGTCCATGCTTCACGGGCTGTCTTGGCGTGTGCAAGAAATGGTATGATGGTCTGGGAGATGGAACCAATGATTGCATTCAAGATCAATTGGTCCTGTCGGATCCAAAAATTGTGAGCAGGGTTGGATCTGGTTGTATCATTTAGTGTGAGAGTGGCTGGGGGACATGGCTTGGAGCCATCTATATATCCTAAGAGGTCATATCCAATGAAGAGAGTATGGAATTGTAATTTCCATGAGAGGTAGTTGGTGGAGGTGAGTTTTAGAGGGGTTTGGGCAGCAACATTAATGCTGATAAGGGTGTTGTGAGAGTCATTTGTGTTGAGAATGGAGGGGGAAGGGGTAGCCATGGTTTGTGATTAAAGAGAAGAAAGAGATTGGGGAGAAGAGTGGAATATGTTACCTCTGATTTTGCTCTGATACCATAATAGATTGCAAAGCTTGATTATTCTCATTGAATAAACATCGGTATAAATACAAAACCATGAGTAATTGAATATCCTACAAACTAGGAAGGTTACAACTAAATCCTATATCTACTAATGACAGTTAGATACATTTGAATATATTTGAATAATACAAACTGATGAGAAAGACTTAGTCAAGTAACAGATTATCTCTAATAAGCTATATCAAAACCTTTGGTTAATACCTTGATGTTTATGTATAAATTAATTTATTTTTTTATAAGATTTATGGAGTAAGATCATGATTAAACTTACAAGTAATTGTTTAACCATGGATTAGCAAGAATCCAACAAAAGAATTCAAGAAAAGAATGGAAAGAGAAAGAAGACGTAGAAAATGGGTAAAACAGAAACTGATTTTTCAGAAGGCATAACTTCTTATGTATAATGAGTTAGAAGTGAGCCATGCATATATCAAAAGAAAGCCGTGGAAGTAATCTAAACTCAGAAAAAAAGAATCACACGAAAATTCCTTGTAGATTTTTCATGGTGACTGTTAGAATGAAGATGCTCCGAAAAAGAAAACTTGGTGCCAGAAAAAAAAACTGCAGCGATTTCTGACTCCGTAAAAATCATATAAAATTGTGTGTTTGGAATTTGAAGTTGGTGTAAACTACAAAGTTTTAGATATGGAAGTTTTCTAGCAATACTCGCAAGATTGAACCATTTTATGGAGTATATTGTGTTTTGGA
Organism: Panax notoginseng; assembly: GCA_016801055.1. NCBI lineage: Eukaryota > Viridiplantae > Streptophyta > Magnoliopsida > Apiales > Araliaceae > Panax > Panax notoginseng. The sequence goes on from CM029016.1 coordinate 12,640,815, forward strand.
AAATTGTTTACCAAAACTGGGCAGGTTTTATAATTTTCTTGACTAGTTGGTAAACCTTAGAAATCAATTTTGATTGTGGTATAATCTGAAATCTGGGCCATGACGGTGTGAAACTATATTGATTATTGAATAAGGTTTAATTTGATGTAAGGATGAACAAAAATGGACATGTAACGAAGAAGTTATGATAAAAATAAAAACAGTGTTTTGTAAAAACAAAATTGTGAAAACGAGTTTTATAACTCGGTTTGAAGTAGAATTTTGAATGATGCTATATTTTGGCGTGAGGTACAATTTGACATATGGAGTATGTTGTAATGGTGAGTTACGAAACTAACCTAAGTTGAATGAACGAAAAATGCCATGAAACGGTTTTATAACAATTTTTCGTGTAAGGTATGTTATGATTATAAGAACCTAGAAGGTTTGAGTATGCTTGTTGTGGGGCGTTTTATTGTTGTGAGGCGTTTTATTGTTGTGAGTGGATCATGGTGGATCTGATGATATAAGGATGAAAAAATGATGGTGATTTGTGTTTAAATGGTTATTCTCATGAAGATTTTAGCTAATGTCTATCACATGTTTGATAAAATGCGTAAGAGAAAATATTTTTCTAAACTTTGATATACAACGTATCTTTATTAATGGTGAAATCCATGAGTGAGGCGTGAATGAAGTTATATGAGTTTTAAACCATGAAAAGCGTGAGTAGAGCATGTTTTTGAAAAGGTTGCAAGCAGGGACGGAGCCAGGATTTGTTCTTTGGGAGGGCCAAAAAAATTTTTAACAGCATAAAATATATTCATTACTAAAAAGTAAAATTTCACTATTACAAAATATATTTTTACTAAAACAAAAATAATATAGTAATAGAATTTGCTTTGACAAAGATAATAAAACATAGCAAAAAAAAATCTTTTAAAACATATCAAAACTTCGTCAAAACTTAAGGGGTCGTAACCTTACAAAATTTTCAAATCAAACCAAATGTACAAATGAGTTTTATAAAATTTTCAAACTTTGAGGATAAATCTTACAAAAATTTCAAATCTTGGGGGGGGGGGGGCGTGGCCCCCTCCAACATGCATGTGGCTCCGTCCCTGGTTGCATGCAAGGACATACCTAGGCAAGGGTGGATATAAATCTTAAAGGTATGGTTTCTAAACTTGAAATACCAAGTGGTTGATCTAAAGGAAGATCAATGAGTTGTCTATATATAAATATATATATAACCTTGTGACATGATTGAGTAAAGAATGAATGGGCATACAATGTTTTAACCATGGTATGCCATGTTTAATAAGTATAAGACTTAACATTAAAGTCATAAGAGCCTAAGGGATAAGGATTTTATGTTGTTAATTTATAAACTAACATGAGTTAAATGATTTGATAAATGCCATGAATTCTATTTAGGGGATGGTTTGGTTAAGGAGTTGAGTTATTTTGGAAACTTTCAATGATTATACCTTTGTTGGTTGCTTATCCATGAATAGTAAAATCAGAGCTAATAATATGGCCTAGTTGAGACATGATTGGGGAACTGAATGCGTAAGAACTTATATATGATTTATGATTAGTGTTAAATTTAATTGTATGAAATATGTTCTAAAGAGTTTAAAAGCTTTAGGTGGTATTTTTTATTTTATTTTAAAGCAAACTCAAAATTAATGAAATGAAAGTGCTTTAACATGGTAGGTTCATTTATGGAAGTCTAGAATCAAAGGCAGAGTTTTGGTTCAAAACTCTAATTTGCAAAAGGATAAATTTTCTACCAAAATGAGATGTTATGTGCTATATGAGTAATGATCCATGAATCATATGTACATTTATGAGTTTTAAAAGTTACTCCAAGTGGATGGATTGAAGTGAAGCCAAAAATGGAGGCTTAGAACCAAACAAATTAAAGTGTAAAAGGTGTTAAACATGGATATTTACGCCTTCGGATTAGATCCTTTAAGAAGTGATCATTTGATACAATTTATATCTTTGTAAAATACCTTGTAATAAGGCCTATAATTTTGTCTAAGAATGGTAACACAAAACTAACACAAAAATCACGAAATATAAAATTTCCAGATTTTTGCCAAGAGCCTGGTCAGTGTGCAGGCTGTCCTGGGCAGTTTATAGATTGTTTTTGGCACGCCGAGCCATTTTGGTTCACCGAGTCGATTTTTGAGCTTTACACAATTTTTTTGATATGTTGTTCAGTTTTTCGTGTAGAGTCCAAATATGTAATCATTGTGTAGCAGTTTTTGGACAACCCCAAAATGTGAAATCAAACTTGGAAAAGAATAAAGAAAATTAGCTTATTGAACTAAATTAAGAAATGTTTAAAGGTATTACTAAGTTTTATTCTGACTAAACTAAATTAAATAAACCTTGATGGGTGATATTTAACCAATGTGTCAGGTTGTGTTGTGTGATATGCACACAATGAACTACAAATGCGATAACCTAGTCCATGTGGTAATGATATTGGTAATGAAACTGAGTTACATAAATAACACAGTTGGATGTCTATATCATTAAACATAAAGATTATACAAAGGACGATAAGATAAAGATATAATCTTAAAATAAGATTTATTCCGGAGGTCAATTAGTTTAGTTGATATTGTGTATTGTTGATCTCACATACCGCATAGGTCGTGCAAGGAACGCAAAATGGTAAGGTAAGCAGTAAAGCGGTAAAGATAAGTTTTTCAGAACTGGCTCCTATGTGTGAATTGCATTATGTGTTACAATGCTTTCATGCCATGATATGTTATGAACTGTTATTGTTCAACTGTTAAATGTTGTTTCACTGTTCTACTCGAACTGTATAACTGCTGAACATGAAAAGCATGGTTATGTGAATCATGAAGTATGTTAAATGTTCGGTATGCATATATAACTGGGATACATGAATAGAATACTTTACATGTATGAACTATATGTTATGTGAAACTGTTAAACTTGTTGAGTCGTTGTGCTCATTTTTGTTTTAAATAAATCTTTGCAACCAAGGACGAGATAACTGAGGTGTCCGATAAAGACTACGGAACAAGAATGCTTATGGGTTATCATAGGAATAACATATATCCTGATAAAAAATTTTTTGGGGTAAATAGTGTTAGCAAAAGGTATAGACTGTAATGACATGTTAAGATACGAAATGGTTAGCATGAAGCTCATTTTTGAGTAAATTGGTCAATTGGCCAATAGAGTGTTGACACGCAGACGAGGCTCTATGTGGGTCAGTATTCTATTGGCTAATTGACCAACTTACCCAAAAATGAACTTCATGCTAACCGGATTCGAATAGGGGAGAGAGAAGATAAATTTTTAAAAGAAAATGGAGAAAAGATATGAATGAAAAAGGGATTTAAATAGTGACATAGCTTTAAGAGAAGTAGTTAAAATTTTCCCTCTCCTTTAATTATATACTAGTTATCTAGCACACACAATTGTGTACAAATTTAAAAAGTAAAAAAATATAAAATTTAGTGGGTAGCGAAATCATGAGGTGGTGGATAATGGAAGTGGAGCAAAAAAATAGGGATACAGACATTAGGGTAAAAAAATATGAGAGACTACGGTGGCACATGCTGTAACAACTTGCTCCTCAAAATAAATAAATAGAGCACTAATGACTTCTAAATATTTAATAATTATATCCATCAATGAAGCACTAAAATATAATTCTCCAAATTAAACAAAGTCAAAATAATCAAAACCTAAAATTGAATCAACCTAGATAGTCAAATGCAACTCTCTTTATCACACTAGTCCTGTATCACCCCTACAAACTTGTCGGAAGAAAAACACAACATGAGCCAATTACCCATTATGAATATAGATATACAAAAGATATAAATCTGATAAACGAAATCAACTGAGACAAAATACTGAACAAAGCCTCAAGCTTAATTACCAACGAAAATATAATTTTAAAATATTTTAATAGAATATATCTGAATCAATCGAATTAACGAAACAAACAGAAGAGTAAAGAAATAACTAACTCAATTAATTGAATTGAACAGAAACAAACAAAACTGATACAATGAAATAATATGTTGAATCAAATGGCTGGTTGTTATTTCATACCGATTGAGCTCGGAAATATACATTGTCACACAAGCAAGTCAAAATAAAGCCACATAAGCAAGTCAAAATAATGACACACAGATAAATCAAAATAATGTCACACAGACAAATCACACATTGGATCGCGAATCCAAATATATGCAAATCAGATAGGTGTGTTTGGCACAACATTACCAATCCGCAGAACAGAAAACTAAGGTTAACTCATACGCCTCCCATAACTAAACATCAAATGGCTCACTTCCTCCGGAGCCTAAAACGAAGACATCGTGGGCTAATCACACCGCCATGGAAAGTGTCATGCCTCTCGTGCCAAGACTACATGCCTGTGGTACCCCCACATGTGGTTATAGTTTAGGTATACCATACGTTATTTTCTAAAAAAAATACCATGTCACAACACATACGACATAATACCAACAAAAGGGTTCTATATGTACATGTTAAACCAAATCAAAGCATAATCACAATGTCTCAAAAAGTGAGTAACAACATGTGCCGCTGTACAATTATCAAAATAAATACTAGACATTAGGTTCAAAGAGTACAAATATGAGTCATATGTATCAACTTCAAAATGAAACTATTATATGAATTTCATAAGAAATAATTATGTGAAATAAAAACGAAACTCGAAACAAGGAACAGAACGAACAAATCAAATTTAACAAGAGTATCGTTGAAAGAGTACGGAATCCGTACCTGGATTGAGCAATGTAATACCCGAAAATTATATTCTAAAAATGATTTGCTTAGGCTCCCCACGTCTGAACTAATTAAACAAAATAATAATAAATATAAATACACTTCTAAAAATATTCTATTATCGTTACCCCGTTTACAAACTTAATTATATTATTGTTATTGTCATAATTTGTAAATTTATAAATTCAATAACTATATGCATCTATTAATAACTCTCTTCCGTCCTAAACAAATGTTTTATTCTTAGATACATAATAAAATTATAATTATATCATTTACTTCCCAAAATAAATTAAGAATCCATATATCAACTTCCAAGCAAATTATACAAGAAAAGTATCGATTTAATTACAATTAAGTAATTGAACATCAAAATAATTATTTATATGAATGATCATGAATAATCTGCCTTGCCTCCTATACCAACAACAATAATTAGTAATCGTATGAAAGGTTACTCACAGCTAAAACTCAATGTATACATTTTTTTAAAAAAAATTCGTTCCATCACAGATTCATAAGGACATGATATAAGATTTCATGTGAAGGCTTTTAATAATTAAGAATCCTGTCAAGGTCCATTAGTATACATACATGCAATTCATCGTTAATGTATCACATACATACCTTTAATATACATATTTTAATATATCAATGGATACATCAATTAATGAAGGTCCTAAAATAATTCTCTATTTGTTTTAAAGTAATTTTACCATACCTGTTGACTTCCCTCGATTAGATACAAGATGGGTCTCCTTTTTTCTCTTGTTAACTCGTCGCTCTTTCTCCTCTCTTTAATCAATTTGTATCTGATATCAAATATATTGTGAGGAAAATTAGGTTTTACTTAATATTTACGTATCTTATTGTTTCTCCTAATTTTAATAGGATTTTAATATTACACAAATGTAAACTAGACCCAATTAGTTTAAAGGCTCAAATTAATGAAATCCCTTACTTATTATTGTCCACATAAATTAAATACAATTTGACCCAAACATAAGAAAAGCCTAATTAAAATATAGATTAAATTTTATTTTTTATTTTATTTTATCTTTTCTTTATTTATTTTTTCTTGGGTATTACATTACCTCCCCCTAAAAAAGGATTTCGTGTAAGACCCCAACTTTTTTTGAATAAAGATTTAATTTTCTCTAAATATTATTTTGAATAATAAAGTGTTGATTTGATAGAATGTTATAGTTATGGATGATATGTGTAAATTTTGCAAAGTAAGCAAGTTGTCATAAAATATTCTTTTTGTCGGAGAATATTCGTATGACGGCGCAATCATTGATGGACCACATAACGGAATAACTGTCGGATATGGAAAGCGACATAAATAACCTTTTTATAAAAAATAATGACAAAACTTTTACCGTTAACTGTAGAAATACCTGGTGATAAAAATATAGTAATACGTGTTGTTGCACAATAACACACAGTTTTGCACAGTATCTCTGGTTATTGATTCTTACGTAAGAAGTCACTTAGTATTCAATAATTGTCACGGTAATTGCTGCATAGTATCTCATATCATTGATTCAATAATTGTTACAGTAACATCTACACGATATTTTATATTATTTGAATAATATTATTAGTTAGTATTATTGGCAATGTCTAGAAAGTTCTGTTGAGAAAAGCGGTTATGTTATATAATTGCTTGCCAATAAGGATAAATCCTTATCAGAAAACTCCCTCTTTCTTGGGAATGATCTGGTTGTTAATATTGTGAGCTTATAATATTAATTATGAATAATTATCATGTGGTGAATATTGGTTCAATTTTGATATAAATGAAGTAATTTAGCATTAAACATTTGTTGAAAGTTTGACATATTTTTCTATGAAATCACAATTGTAAGACCCTAACTTATTAATGAATAAAATTAAATTTCCTCTAATTATTATTGTGAATAATAAGGTGTTAATTTGATATAATATTTTGGTTATGGGTGAAATGTGTAAATTTTGCAAAATAAATAAGTGGTTATAAAATATTCATTGTTGTCGGGAAATATTCGTTTAGTCGTGGAATATTCTTTCTGTCGGGAAATATTCGTACGACGGTGCAGCTATTTGTGGGCCCCATAACGAAAAACGGTGGGATGAAGATAACGACAAAATTGAGTTTTTGTAAATAACGGCGTAGTTGTTACCGTTAATACTGTTGGAATACTCGGTGGTTAAAATACAGTAATACGCGTGGTTGCACAATAGCACACGGTATTGCACAGTATTGTTGAATTATTGATCCTTACGTAAGAAGGCACTACTCAATAATTGTTACAGTAGTTACTTTTCAATATTTTATTTTATTGATTCAATAATTGCTGCGTTGATATTTTATATTATTGTTATTTCAATAATTGTTGCTGCACTATATTTTCTATTATCAGATCAATAATTCATATTATTTGAATAATATTATTAGATAACATTATTGGCAATGTCTAGAAAGTTTCGTCAAGGAGAGGTTTGGTCACCTAATTGCGCGCCAGTAAGGAGAAATCCTTATCGAAAAGCCCCCTCTTTCCTGGAAACGGCCTGATTGTCATAAATGTGATTCTGTAATATTATTTGTGTATAATTAATTATTGATTCATATGATAAGGAAATATTTATTTTATGTGGATATAAATCACTACAAAAATAAAGGTCATTGCCGACGGCCACTGTCGTCGCCAATGACTCTCTTGCCGTCGGCAATGAGGTCATTGGCGACGACAATTTTCGTTGCCCCTCCCGTCGCCTAGGAGGTCGTCGCCCCTGGCTCCCGTCGCTCGCCGTCGGGAAGGTGGTCATTGCCGACGGGGTCATTGTCGACGGCTCGCCGTCATAAATGAGTCATTGCCGACGGCCATAACGACGGATGTTCTGTCGCCACTAATCATTATTGAGTTTTAATTTAATAGTCATTGGCGACGGCAGTTGCCAATGAGTGTCTATTCCCGTCGCCAATGACCTTCAGGTCATTGCCGACGGCCCCCCGTCACCAATGACCTGCTGGAAAAAAATAATAATTAAAAATTGCAAAATTCCCCTGTTCATTTACATATATATAATTGTACCTGCTAAAAATTAAAGAAAAATAAATAATGACAATGCACGCATATCAATAACAATCATATCTTTCTCCATCAACAATCAATATAGTTAGATACAAAAGTCTAGTCTGTACAACTCAAAAGGTATATAAATATATACATAAAAGTTAAAATATAAACATAAACTAACTACAGCCCAAGATCAGGAATGTCAGTGCCACCATCTATCGTACGATCGCCGGTCCCATCGCTTGTCCCACCTCCGGTCCCACCCTCTATTGTCTCATCAGCTCGGCGGTCATCACCATCTCCGCCACGGGCATCGCCTGTGCTGCAGCCTCCACCCCATGAGTCTCCTCAACAAGACCCTACAAATGTAAAATATTAAAAACGAAGTCAAAAACTAAGCATATTTAAATTATTTTAGTTTGTGTTCTACAAGTGTGCAAACATGCTGATAACTCGGCATCCGTATATCGGAATCGAGTCTCGTAAGTTACAACACGTGTCTAATACCTATGCGGTGCTACGTGTGTGTTTGCGTGTCGTTCGGACGATCGAGGCAGGTTTTGATCTCTTTTTCGGCTTTTTGCCTAACTGTTGGTTCTCGGGAAAACGGGCTGATAACTCGGCATCCGTATATCGAAATCGAGTTCCGTAAGTTGCAATACGTGCCCAATACCTTTGCGGTTCTACGTGTATGTTTGCGTGTCATTCGGACGACCGAGGCTAGTTTTGGTCTCTTTTTCGACTTTTTACCTAACTATTGGTTCGTCGGGAAAACGGGCTGAGAACTCGGCATCCGTAAATCAGAATCGAGTCTCGTAAGTTGCAACACGTGCCTAATATCTATGCGGTTCTACGTGTATGTTTGCGTGTCGTTCAGACGACCGAGACGGTTTTTGGTCACTTTTTCGACTTTTTACCTAACTGTTAACGAGTTTTGTAATTTGGGCGATAATTCGATCTCCGTATGTCGGAATCGAGTCCCGTACATTGCAACACGTGTCTAATGCCTATTCGGTGCTACATGTGTGTTTGCGTGTCATTCAGACGACCGAGGCGGGTTTTGGTCTCTTTTTCGGCTTTTTGCCTAACTGTTGGCGAGTTTTGCAATTTGGGCGATAACTCAATCTCCATATGTCGGAATCAAGTCCCGTAAGATGCAACACGTGTCTAATTTCTATGCGGTTCTACATGTGTGTTTGTGTGTCGTTCGGATGACCGAGGCGGGTTTGGGTCTTTTTTTCGGCTTTTTGCCTAACTATTGGTGAGTTATGCAATTTGAGCGATAACTCGATCTCCTTATGTCTAAATCGAGTTCCGTAAGTTGCAACACGTGTATAATGCCTATGCGGTGCTACATGTGTGTTTGCATGTCATTCGGATGACCGAGGCGTGTTTTGGTCTCTTTTTTGGCTTTTTGCCTAACTATTGGCGAGTTTTGCAATTTGGGCGATAACTCGATCTCCGTATGTCGGAATCGAGTCCCGTAAGTTACAACACGTGTCTAATGCCTATGCGGTGCTACATGTATGTTTACATGTCATTCGGATAACCGAGGCGTGTTTTGATCTCTTTTTTGGCTTTTTGCCTAACTATTGGCGAGTTTTGCAATTTGGGCGATAACTCGATCTCCGTATGTCGGAATCGAGTCCCGTAAGTTGCAACACGTGTCTAATGCCTATGCGGTGCTACATGTGTGTTTGCGTGTCATTCGGATGACCTAGGCGGGTTTTGGTCTCTTTTTCGGCTTTTTGCCTAATTGTTGGTGTGTTTTGCAATTTGAGCGATAACTCGATCTCCGTATGTCGAAATCGAGTCCCGTAAATTGCAACACGTGCCTAATGCCTATGTGGTGCTGCATGTATGTTTCCATGCCTAATTTTAGTAAGTTTAATGGAAGTTGGGGTTTTATCTTAAGTTTATCTAAGCAATACAATTACAAATTACATAAATTAAATATGGAAATACAGAATTTAATTGTTTTTACCTGTCGAATGTGTGGTGGGAAGATGTTGGCCAAGACAACTGCACACACGCGGATGGCCTCCTCCCGTACTACACCCATGAGGTCGTTAACGGCAGCTGTAGGATCGATAGAGCCGTGAACAACCTCCTGAGCCAGCTGATAGATCCGCTCGCGTGATGGTGCGCCTGACTGCACAACACCGCTCGCCATGCACCCCTCTATGATCCGCCGGAAGAAGTCGTCGGATAATGAAGGGCCGACTCCCAATCCACTCGCACCACTACCTCCAATGGGTGGGCATCGCCGAGATCTCGCAGCAGGGACTAGGGTGTAAGCTGGGACATGAGGAATGCCCACAACTCTACCCTTATTCGGTCCCCCTGTAGCCTGCAGCCAGTCCTCTATCTCCTCGTCCGCACTCGTAGAGTCGTCTACTTGAGTGTCACCTCTCTGGCTGCTCCGAGCCACTGCAAGATCCTCGAACCGTCGCTGAAAAAAATACATTAGTGGATGATACGCAAAGTATAAAATAAAATAATGCAAAGAATATCCGAATTTTAAATACATACTAAATAAGAGAATTAAATAACTTACAGCAATGCGTTCTGCCTCAGGTGAGATATAACCACCATCACCTTTCTTTTGGTGGGCGTGCCACCAAAACTCCAAGCGGGAGGGTGTATGCTTTAAACTCACCTCAAGTCTCTCCCGGTACAGGTTGTACGACTGAAACCCAGTGCAATGTGGGAGACGACTCTGTTGTCGGGCAGCTGAACGTTGTGCCGACATCTTTTTGAAGGCCTCACCGTCCCAAATGATGCACATCTGGTCCCACACCGCAGCAGATATGAAATCTGGCCAGACATCCTTAAGTGTCTATCCATCAGCCATCTTCGTCTGGGCCTTCTTCTTCCAGTCGTAGACCCACTTGTGCTAATTCATCTCTAGGTATCTGTGTAGAACAGTCATGCCATGGGCTTCCTGCCCGTCCTCAAAACGATAATATCTCTGCATATTACACATTAAGAAGCTTAGTAAACAACATAAATCAAAGAGGTAGCATAAATCAAAGAGGTAACAGTATATTCAAATGGAATATAAAACTAGCATATGAATGATTGACATCCTACCCTAAACTCAGTAATAATCAACTGACGTGTGCGGTCATCCACATCCGCCCACCTCATCCACGGGCTTGAGAATCGGTTGCGGACGATCCCAAGCAACGTGTTCCTTGGCGTGGCGTCAAGGATACTACAATTGAAATTAATACATTGCAAATTACAAAGAATATATATTTAAAAACTAAATACTTATATTATAGTAATACTATATAGGATTATGAAATTACCTATGAGTCCCAACACGACATATTAGTGGCGCCTGGGGGGGATTCCCTAGCAAGCCACGTGCTAGTCCCCGCGGAGGCCTACATCGATCACCTATGTAGTGAAATACATCAATATTTATATAAACGAATATAATGACAATATAATATAAAATAAAAAATAATAAGATGAATCCCAATAAAATATATAATTATACCTGACGATCCGGCCTGATCATCACACGTAGAATCGCCACGGCCCCCACGACCTGCACGCCCACCACGATCGCCGTGTGGTGTGCGCGCCATATGTATGTATACCACCGAAACTAAAAAAAATACTATATTGATACAACTAAAAGAATACAACATACAATAAAAGAGGGATAACATAGAGGATAACATACAGATACAGATACAAATAAAAGAAGATAACATATACTGTCAAATCATATGTATGTATACATACGTAAATACTATATTTGTGAACAGTAACAAAGAGGATAACATATAGATACAATTAAAAGAATGCAACATAAACAGTAACCTAAAAGGATACAACATAAATAGATGTAATAAAAGCTACACAGACTCTTCATAATTTGCCCTAAAATACTAGTTACAGAAAATTATACGATTACTTTTGTTTGTAAAAATGATAGATGTAATAAAATTATACATTAAGTGTGATAGTAATGGTTTAAACGATACAGTGGGCAAATTTTATTTATTTGTACCTCAATTCTTTCTATATATATCAACTCCAGTAGGTTTACTTATATGAAAGTTTCATAAATAGTAAACTCTGACTTTCTCACAATGTCTTTTGTTGAGTCCGATTGCAAACACATGAATTTTCCCAATACTCCAAACACATTTCTTCTTACAAAACGATTTACCACATAAATTACTACCTCAATTAATCATAGGCAGGAATAGGGATGGATCCACGACCGACAATCAAAGATTTGCTAGCTTTCTTTCTTTATGAACAGAGACAAATATATATATAGTTGGATCTAACTCATAGCAGGAGCAGGAGGATCCTAATTAGCTTCTTTATACGATTTTAATGTAAATTTTTGTAAATTAAGGCAACTTAGGTTCCAAACCTCCTTTAAGAGCCAAGACAAACATTACTTACCATTTCTATTTGGTTGAACCACTATCTTTTGATTGATGTTGCTCCGCGTACTTGTTATTTAGATATATTTTTCATAACATCTATTGATTTGCTCTTGATTACTATGATTAGATATTAATATCATTCATACCTAATTAGTCTGACAACATGTTGAGATTGGACTTCATATGATTAGATTGAATGTTAAGCTTCTTTATTATAAAAAAAACTCATATTTTAATAGCTCAAGTACACATAATGTCTCATATAGTTTTGAATTTTTGTATAAAAATTAAAATGGGTTTAGAATGTACAAGGCACGGTCTAAGCTCAAACCAATTTCATCTCAACCTTATTCTTTATGAACTCAAGCTTAACCCAAGGCTTGAAAGCTACTAGTGATAACAAAAAACTTAACCCCCAAAGAATAAAAAATATAAATAAACTTAACCCAAGGCTTGAAAGCTACTGCAATATATATACATACACTGCAATATAATTTTCATATAAACTTGCAAATATTTGAAATTGCAATAAGGTCATGTACACTGCAATATTCTGACTTAAAATTTTCCTGTAAACTAGCAAACATTTGAAATAGTAATACACTACAATGCAATTCATATTTGGGGAAAATAGAGTGAAATTGTAGAGGAAGGGATTATTAGGTTATATTTGGGGGGAAATTGAAATTGGGAAGACATTACCTTGCTCAGTCGAGAGATGACGACGGGAAGAGAGGTGGCGTCGGCAAGAGAGGACCAGTGGGCGACGAGAAAGAGCAGCCGGCGACGACGCGAGGAAGAAGAAGGAGAAAATGAACAGCAGAAATGAAAAAAAATCTTAGTTACCGAAAGTAAATAAAAACTCATTCTCGACGGCACTCAATACCAACGGCAAAGGCCGTCGCCTATGCCCTTTTCCCACCGCGCCAAAAAATTCCCACCAAATTTAGGCCCGGGAAGGGTCATTCTCGACGGGCCTCATTAGCGACGGCTATGCCGTCGGCAATGAGGTCATTGGCGACGGGGATACGGCCGTCGCTAATACGGCCGTCGCCAATGACCTGTTTTCTTGTAGTGAATGTTGGATATATTTATTGTGGTTAAAAATGAAGGAGTTAATGTGGAGGTGTTTTATCAATATTTTTGTCGGAATGGAGGTATTTAAAATCAAACCAGTGTTTTTGAGATATATTGTGTGAGTTATAATTTTTAATCCGAGCGTTGGATCGTTGTGATTTTTGGATATGTTATACATATATAAGTTGAGTATATGTCCACAAATTTTGAACCGTTAAAATTGAACGTATGATTTGTTATGAATTTTAAGAGATGACTAGTTCAGAAATTGTTGAAGTTTCGGAATTTATCATTTTGGTGAAAAATTCTAGAATTGGTGGGCCCTACTTTTGGTTGGTGAAAATGTGTTGAGATTTTTATTCAAATGTGGTGGGTGGGAATAGTAGCAGGTAAAGCCATTAGGTTGCAGGTCAAGTCTACTTCGGCGTGCTAACATTTTCCTATAAATAGAGGGCTAAGTTAGAATTGAAAATCACACCAGAATTCATAAGTTTTCTCTCTTTCTCTCTCTATATTATCGAGCGTATTTTGTAAGTATTTTGATACTTTAAGAGTTGTTATTCAGCACAAGTTTTATTCAACCGCATATCCGATATTCAGTCAGAAGTATGGTTATTTTGAGGTAAGGGATGTTATTTTCTTCGTAAATGATATTATTTCTTCAATATCATTATGCCGAAAAATTGGTCTGCACTTTTTATCAAATTTGAAACTTTTTATTTCGGGGTTACTATTCACGTATACGGCACTATTCACGAATATGGCACTATTCACCGAAAAATGAAGTTTTCTTCTTTTTGTCCAAGATGTCTATTATGGTTACTATCTTTGATTGTATCCATGTTTTGATCATTATTTTTGAATTCTTCTTCAAAATTGGTTATTTCAGAGTATTATTGAACTTGGATAAACTGTAATACGAATCCCTAATATTTGTTCTTTTATCTCACTGGATTCATTTTCTTTAATATATTTTTCATCATCCTCAGTCCTAAATGATAATATTACTGAATATCTTTGGCCTGTAGTGCAAAGATGAATGATTTCCTAATGAATATCTTTGGCCCGTAGTGCAAAGATGAACAGGTGTTGAGATGAACATGACCAACTGGTGATACAAATGAATATCTTTGGCCTGTAGTGCAAAGATGAATATTTGATTCAAGATGTATATTGATTGATGTTACAAGGATAAAATATTGATGATGAACTTTTAAATCTTAGAAGATAGTAGAATTCTTTCTCTACTTGACTCTTTTAATGGATTGTTGTTTCTGCTACAGTTGTTGATCTAAAACATGTTGTCTATTATATTTTATCAGATTTTTTCCTGTTGAAGACTAACGATAAATTTTTGTATATTATCTTAGTCATAATATTCTTTACTGGGCTAGTTGAGCTCACCCTTTTTCTTTTTGTTCCATTTTTTTTCTCTGGAGGTGAGAACATAGTAGGAACTAGTCGAGTTATGGAGTGATGGTTCAGGATAGTTATTTTAGTAGTCCTCACTATTTTGTAAAATAGTGTATCAATTATTGTAATGAGGACTTATTTGAGTGTGGATATTGTCTAGAAGACAATATTTGAATTTAAACTCACAATATGTGTTGTCGTATTTTGCACGACAATTGTATTATTGAGGTTGTAATTTGCTTTCTGTACCATGTATTTGGCGACTCAGAATGGGTGTTGTATACCTATTTTGGGGGATTCACAGTTGGTATCAAAGCCTAGGGATATGATCCCTGGCTGAGATGTGAGACAAGAACTAGGAGGGGAGAGACGGAGAATTCCTTCGCTAGTATGACCTGACTAAATTTATTTGGTATTTATTTGGTCGGTCAGAGTATAGGGATAATATGTGACATTTCAATTAACCCTTGTTTTGTGGCAGTATTTGAGAATGGCAGCAGAGAAAGTTAACAATGGAGTGAATGAGACCGCGGAGACACCTTTAATCACCACCCAGGAGAACGTGCAACAGGAAGTCAATATTCCTCCTGTAAATAACACTACCGAACAAATGATGAATGATGGGATGTATAGAAGCTTTTTGCAGTTCGTGCAAAATTAGATGAGGGAAACTCGTGTACAAAATACGGGTGAAAATGATAGCAACGCACGGCTTATCACAACCAAGCAGTTCAAAGAGTTGGGACCACCAGACTTTCACGGAAAGCCGGATCCAATCAAGGCGGAAACGTGGGTCAAGCAAATTACCAAGATATTCGATGTCTTGGGATGCACGGAGGAACAGAAGGTTCCATTTGCCACCTTTATGTTCCACGGTGAGGCAGACTACTGGTGGGAGTCTGTGAAGCGTACCCAGCCTGACGCACTCAACATGTCCTGGGAAACGTTTCAAAAACTGTTTAATGACAAGTACTTTCCTGAAAGTATTCGTCATATGAAGGAGGTAAAGTTTATTAGACTGGAACAAAACAACATGACGGTGTCCCAGTATGAGGCGAAATTCGCAGAGTTATCCAGGTTTGCACTTCATTTGGTAGAGAATGAGGAGCGAATGACAAGGATGTTTCTGAGAGGTTTAAAACTCGAGATTCGACAATATCTTATCTCTCATAAAATTTCTTTATATTCAGATGTTGTAAACAGGGCTCAATTATTAGAGCGAGATAATGAGTATGTTCAACCGAGGGAACACAACCAAGGTAATACCGGTGGCAGCGGTCATCGGACCAATAAAAACCAGCAGGGAGGAAAATATTCGTACAAAAGCGGTAACCACGCTGGTGGAAATCGTGGCCGTGATAATAGAAGGAGCGAGTCGGGAGGAGATTTCAAGAAGAGAAGGTACAACAATGATAATGTGAAGACGTCAGCACAAACATCAACTGTTTCTAGGGGAGGAGAACGAGCACCGGTAGTTTATTACAAATGTGGGAAAGAGGGACACATCAGCCCAAACTGTGACGCCCCCAAAATAGGTCCAATCCAACCAACCTATTTTGAGTCGCCAAAAATATGGTACAAAAAATAACTACAACTTTATTACTACAATTGTCGTGCAAAATACAACAACACATATGTTGTGAGTTTTGATACAAATATATACCAACTGTGACTCATGTCCCAACCTTGGATAATACGACACAATGGCACCTTACATAAAGGTACAGTCAATAACTGTTTTAGAAATTAAAATCTTTGGGAAGTGCTCAAGGAAACCTTCGTACATGGGAGGCCATACATCTAGGTTATGATAGATATCATATGCCCACAGAATTATCCTTGGTTGACCCAATAGACCCCAAAGAAAAATGAGAAGATTACTATCATATTCTTTCCAATGGTGAGTCTTCTTTTGACATATCATTATCTCCACCGTCTCTAATTAAGAATTATACTCCAAATAAACACCAAAATTATATAGGTAGTGCTCGTAGATATACTCAGCAAGTGGATGTGCACAACTCTGTCTTATGATAACACGAGGTTGTATGTCATTAGACATCTTGTATGATAGTGGCAAAATACCCTTCCAACATTGGGTTCGCCTTACCCTATTGGATTCATCAAATATAACTACTAAATGATGTATACAACACACTTTTCTATACTGCTTAAGGAGAACTTCCACATCTAGAGACCACCGTTCTATTTTCCTGTTACTCTCGCTCGACTCAGCTATACTCGTATTACCTGAAAGGAATTGTGAAGCAAAAGGGTGAGCACAAATAGCCTAGTAAAGAATATCATGACTAAAGATAATTAAATTATCAATAGCCTTCATCAGTAATAAATCAGAGATTTAGAACATATGGTAGATGATAAAACTTTTCAACCATAGTTGCAGCGGAACGAGCAATCCATTAGAACAGTCAAATAGACCATAAATTCTATTATCTTCTCCATGTTAAAAGTCCACAATCATGTGAATAACTCATAATCATAATTGTGGTTCTAAATTCCTCTTCTCATCTAGGACGAATATAATTTTCATCACCTGTCTTTACCTGAAATATCAAAGATCATGGTTATACCAAATCACAGTTCATGTTCATAATCATATTAATAAATTCATCTTTGTACTACGGCCAAAGATATTCATCTACAGTTCATCTTTGCACTACAGGCCAAAGATATTCAACAACAGGTCATCTTCGTACTACAGGCCAAAGATATTCAACAACAGATCATCTTAGCACTACAGGCCAAAGATATTCAACCACATGTCATTTTTGCACTACAAGCCAAATATATTAATATCTCAAAGAAATATATAATTATTTCAGAATTTATATAAACAATAATTATAATCATGTTGATCAATTAATTCACCCTTGCACTTAAGCTAAAGATATTCAATTATAAATTCAATGGTCATGATCATACCAGTTAACAATTCAACTTTGCACTACTGGCCAAAGAAAACCCATTGTCATGATCATACCAAAAATCTACCGATCTTTACACTCAAGTCAAAGACCAAAACTGCCGAATATTGAACATATATTTTTCTCAGAATTTTTAAAATTCATTTACTATTTTTCATATGACCAAAACTGCCAAATATTTAGACATTTATTATAAATTGTACTTTTGCCCAAAAATTCTGAAATTTACAGAGTATACTTCTGTTATATACATGTACTCCCAATAAAAATTTTACCAATTTTGGAGTTCACCACAAGGAGTTATAAGGGTTTACTTTTAAAATAGTATTCTCTCATAAAATTCATAACTCTTAATTTATACATCCAAAAATCACCATTTTTGGACACAATCAAGAAAACTCATCAAATTATCATTTTCAATTTTTTTCCAGAATTTTTGAAGGTTCAGAAAAATTACGAAACTGAAAACATAATAACCCTTAAAATTTCCTACCTCAAAAGAGCAGTACTTCTGACTGGAATAACGCTGAAGGGAACTTGCACCGTATAGTAACACTCAAGATATTTAAATACTCACAAAAATACGCTCAATAATATAAAGAGAGAAAACTTAAGTTTCTGGTGTGATTTTCAATTCTAACCTAAGCATTCTATTTATAGAAAAATGCTTAGAACACCAAAGCAGAAAATTTAATAAAATAATATTATTTATTAAAAAAATTCCTACGCACACTTTGAAAATTTGATTTCAGAATTTTGCACCATCAAGTGGAGCCCACCAACACAAAACATATTTTTATCATTTAATGCAATAAAATCAATTCAGACCCAATATTCCAGAACTTCAATAATTCATAATAAATAGCCCTTTTATCAGAAAAATTCAAATCTTATGTCCATTCCATAAGAAATTCAATTCTCTACAACTTTGTAAGTTTAAGTTTTTCCAAATTCTAAACAGAAATTGACCGAAATCCACATATGGACGATTTTGCAGGCTATAATCAAATATTAGTCAAAAATGGGGTCCATCAACACACAAAACATGTTTTAAACATTCTTTATAACAAAAATACTCTTCCTCCTAATTTATTCATATATCACACATTCATTGTAAAAATATCACCATTATTATATTATTAAAATATAATAATATATTTTATCAGAAAAAATAAAATATCAATTTTCAACAATTATGACTTTTCTAAATATTCCTCCATTTATATCCACATAAATAAATATTTTTCTTACTATATAAATCAATAATAATTATTCAGAAATAATATTACAGAATCACAATAATGACAACCAAGCCGTTCTTGGGAAAGAGGGGGCTTTCCAATAAGGATTTCTCCTTATTGACGCGCAATTAGGTGACCAAACCTCTCCTTAGACAGAACTTTCTAGACATTACCAATAATGTTATCTAATAATATTATTTAGATAATATGAATTATTGCTCCGGTAATGGAAAATATTGTGTAGTGACAATTATTGAAACAACAGTAATATAAAATATCAACGTAGCAACTATTAAATCAATAAAATAAAATACTGAACAGTAATTATTGTAACAATTATTGAGTAGTGCCTTCTTACGTAAGAATCAATAATTTGTGCAATACCGTGTGCTACTGTGTAACAACGTGTATTACTGTATTTTAACCACCGGGTATTCCAACAGTGTTAAAGGTAACGATTACGTCGTTATTTATAAAAACTTTAATTTGTCGTTTTCTTCATCCGACAGTTATTCTGTTATGGGCCCCACAAATGGTTGTGCCGTCGTACGAATATTCCCCGACAACAAGAATATTCCACGACCAAACGAATATTCCCTAACAACAATGAATATTTTATAACCACTTGCTTATTTTGAAAAATTTGCACATTTCACCCATAACTTTAAACTTTTATCAATTTAATCATTTAGTAAATAGAAAAATTGAATATTTTTGTTTCATAAAATTCGGAATCTTACACAAACTGCCCACAACAATCCAAGGTGTGTTATAACTGTGGAAAGGAAGGTCATATTGCTCGAGATTGTACTGTACCGAAACCAAGTTCAACGGGGATAGTGACTCCAAAGGCTGTACCGGACAAGTCAAAGTCGGTGGTTCCTGGAAGGGCGTTTGTTGTGACTGCCCAAAACGCGAGGAACCCAAACGAGGTGATCACGGGTAAGCTAATCATAAACTCTTGCGAAGTTTATGCCTTATTAGATACCGGTTCTACCCATTCTTTTATCTCTCCTGCTTGTGCTCAACGTTTAAACTTGACTCCGAAGAAATTAAACTTTGACTTATCTATTGAAACTCCGTTAGGAGAAACTTTCGTTACATCTACTGTTTATAAATCTTGCTTGATTCAAGTTGGTACCATCACATTACCTGCTGATCTTATTTCGTTGAAAATTCTTGCATTTGATGTGATTTTAGGGATTGATTGGTTAACCACTCATCATGCTAAAATTGATTATTTTCGTAAGGTTGTTAGTTTTCATATTCCTAACCAACCTATTATGCGAATTCAAATAACCAAACCACTAAAGTCAATCAATGTCATATCAAGCCATAAAGCTATTCATTTATTGAAAAATGGATGTCAAGCTTTCCTAGCCCATGTCACGAACTTGAACAAAAACACGTCAGATTTGAATAATATTTCTGTTGTTAGTGAATTTCCTGACGTATTTCCTGAAGAACTTCCCGGTCTACCCCAAGAACGTGAAGTTGAATTCTTTATTGACCTTAAACCGAGTACAAAGCCCATTTCTAAAACCCCATATCGAATGGCTCCTATTGAACTTGAGGAGTTAAAGGTCCAACTACAAGAGTTGTTGGACATCGGTTTTATTCGTCCTAGTACATCTCCTTGGGGTGCTCCTGTTTTATTTGTAAAGAAAAAAGATGGTAGTATGCGACTTTGTATCGACTATCAGGAATTGAACCATGTCACCATCAAGAATAGGTATCCACTACCTCGCATTGATGACCTGTTCGACTAGTTGCAAGGAGCATAATTCTTTTTAAAGATCGATCTTCGTTCTGGATATCATCAGCTGAAGATTAAAACTGAGGATATTCCAAAGACTGCCTTCAGAACTCGGTACGGGCATTATGAATTCTTAGTCATGTCTTTTGGATTAACTAATGCTCCTGCTGCTTTCATAAATATGATGAATCGTGTATTCAAAGAATATTTGGATCAGTTCGTTGTTATCTTTATTGATGACATCCTCATATATTTCAAAAGCCGTGAAGATCATGAGTACCATTTGAAGCTGGTACTTCAATGACTTCGTGAAAATAGGCTTTATGCCAAGCTGAAGAAATACGAGTTCTGGCTTGAGGAAGTAGCATTCCTTGGGCACGTGGTGTCAAAACATGGAGTATCTGTCGACCCGACGAAGATTGAAGCCATACAAAGTTGGGAGCAACCGAAGTCGGTGACCGAAGTACGTAGCTTTCTGGGCTTAGCTGGTTACTATCGGAGATTTGTGGAAGGATTTTCTCGAATCGCTACTCCGTTAACTCAGCTGACTCGTAAAGATTCAAAATTCAGTTGGAGCGAGGATTGTGAGAAGAGTTTTCAAGAACTCAAGAGGAGACTCATTTCGGCACCTATTTTGACAATACCATCTGGTTCGGATGGATTTGTTATCTGCAGCGATGCTTCAGGCAAAGGGTTAGGATGTGTTCTCATGCAACATGGGAAAGTCATAGCCTATACCTCGCGACAACTCAAAGAATATGAAAGGAATTATCCTACTCATGATTTGGAGTTGGCAGTAGTCGTTTTTGCGTTAAAGATTTGGAGACACTACCTGCATGTATGGGGAGAAAGTGGAGATCTATACAGATCATAAAAGCCTCAAATATTTCTTCACCCAAAAGGAACTCAACATGCGACAACGACATTGGCTCGAGCTGCTGAAAGATTACGATCATACCATCCAACGTCATGCTGGAAAAGCGAACGTAGTAGCTGACGCATTGAGTAGAAGATCATATGCGGGTACGAGTGCAATGTTGTTAACACAAAGACCCATTTTGTATGACTTGCAAAGGATGGAGATAGAGATGAAGGCTCCAAGTACCCACGTGATGATATCAAACATACGAGTAGAACCGACTTTAATCGATAAAGTTAAAGCTGCTCAAGCTACGGACATAAAGCTGATGCGTATGAAGAAGAAAGTGCAAGAAGGTGTTATTCCAGAAGAAAGAATCGATGAAGAAGGAATACTTCGAGTCAACTCCAGACTTTGTGTTCCTAACGATTCTGACTTGAGGTATAGAATCATGATGGAGGCACACAACACACCGTTTGCAATCCATCGTGGGAGTACCAAAATGTATCATGATCTTCGACATACATTTTGGTGGAGCAATATGAAAAGAGAGATCGCGGAGTTTATCTCGAGGTGTTTAACTTGTCAACGTGTAAAGGCGGAGCATCAAGTGCCAAAGGGCCCACTGCAACCACTTGAGATTCCGAAATGGAAGTGGGAACACATTACTATGGATTTCGTTACGGGTCTTCCTAAGGTATCTCAAGGCATAGATGCGATTTGGGTCATTGTTGATAGATTAACCAAGTCTACCCATTTTTTGCCTATACGGGAGACTTATTCCCTTGAACGTCTTGCTAGTATGTACGTGAATGAGATTGTGAGATTGCATGGCATGCCAGTATCCATAATTTCGGATCGTGACCCAAGATTCACTTCACAATTTTGGGTTAGCTTGCAGAAAGCTATGGGCACGGATTTACGATTCAGTTCAGCATACCATCCTCAAACGGACGGGCAATCAGAGAGGACTATTCAAACTCTTGAAGATCTATTAAGACTCTGTGTCCTAGATTTCAAAGAGAGTTGGGATAAGTACCTACCATTGGTGGAATTCTCCTACAACAATAGTTATCAAGAAAGTATAGACATGGCTCCATTCGAGGTGTTGTATGAAAGAAAATGTCGTTCTCCAGTATGCTGGGAAGAGGTGGGTGAAGCAACATTGTTGGGACCAGAATTGGTATGCATAACAACAGAAAAGATCCAAACGATTCGACAACATATACAAACGACACATGATCGACAAAAGAGTTATGCGGATCTTCTTCGAAAGGGCGTGGAATTTAATATTGGGGATCATGTATTGTTACGTGTTGCACAATGGAAGGGAGTTACAAGATTTGGAAAGAGAGGAAAGCTCAATCCACAATTTGTGGGTCTATTTGAGATTCTTGACCGAATAAGAAATGTGGCCTATAGACTCGCATTACCTCCAAGTATGTCTCGTGATCATAATATTTTTCACATATCTATGCTTCGTAAATATGTTAAAGACCCGAACCACATTATTGAGTTAGAACCAGATGAGATAGCTGAAGATTTAACTTACGAGGAGGTACCTGTTAAGATCTTGGATAGGAAAGAGCATGCCCTACGCACGAAGGTTATACCACAAGTTAAGATTTTGTGGAGAAACCATGCTATTGAAGAAATAACCTGGGAGTTAGAATCAAAAATGAAAGCGAGGTATCCTCACCTTTTCGATACACCAGGTACGTATGTCAATTTCGAGGACGAAATTTTATAAGGAGGGGAGGTTGTAAGACCCTAACTTATTAATGAATAAAATCAAATTTCCTCTAATTATTATTGTGAATAATAAGGTGTTAATTTGATATAATATTTTGGTTATGGGTGAAATGTGCAAATTTTTTAAAATAAACAAGTGTTTATAAAATATTCATTGTTGTCGGGGAATATTCGTTTGGTTGTGAAATATTCTTTCTGTCGGAGAATATTCGTACGACGGTGCAACTATTTGTGGGCCCAATAACGAAAAACAGTCAGATGAAGATAACGACAAAATTGAGTTTTTATAAATAATGACGTAGTTATTACCGTTAACACTGTTGGAATACCCGGTGGTTAAAATACAGTAATACGCGCGGTTGCACAGTAGCACACGGTATTGCACAGTATTGTTGAATTATTGATCCTTACGTAAGAAGGCACTACTCAATAATTTTTACAGTAGTTACTGTTCAATATTTTATTTTATTAATTCAATAATTGCTGCGTTGATATTTTATATTATTGTTGTTTTAATAATTATTACTGCACTATATTTCCCATTATCAGATCAACAATTCATATTATTTGAGTAATATTATTAGATAACATTATTGGCAATGTCTAGAAAGTTTCGTCAAGGAGAGGTTTGGTCACCTAATTGCGCGCCAGTAAGGAGAAATTCTTATCGGAAAGCCCCCTCTTTCCTGGGAACGACCTGGTTGTTATAAATGTGATTCTGTAATATTATTTGTGAATAATTAATTATTGATTCATATGATAAGAAAATATTTATTTTATGTGGATATAAATGTTGGATAGATTTATTGTGGTTAAAAATGAAGGAGTTAATGTAGAGGTGTTTTATCAGTATTTTTGTCGGAATGGTGGTATTAAAAATCAAACCAATGTTTTTGAGATATATTGCGTGAGTTATAATTTTTAATCTGACCGTTGGATCGTTGTGATTTTTGGATATATTATACATATATAAGTTGAGTATATGTCCACAAATTTTGAACCGTTAAAAATAACGTATGATTTGTTATGAATTTCAAGAGATGACTAGTTCAGAAATTGTTGAAGTTTTAGAATTTATCATTTTGGTAGAAAATTCTAGAATTGGTGGGCCCCACTTTTGGTTGGTGAAAATGTGTTGAGATTTTTATTCAAATGTGGTTGGTGGAAATAGTAGCAGGTAAAGCCATCAGGTTGCAGGTCAAGTCTGCTTCGGCGTGCTAATATTTTTCTATAAATAGAGGGCTAAGTTAGAATTAAAAATTACACCAGAATTCATAAGTTTTCTCTCTTTCTCTCTCTATATTATCGAGCGTATTTTGTGAGTATTTTGATACTTTGAGAGTTGCTATTCAGCACAAGTTTCATTCAGCCTCATATCCGATATTCAGTCAGAAGTACGGTTATTTTGAGGTAAGAGATGTTATTTTCTTCGTAAATGATATTATTTCTTCAATATCATTATGCCAAAATATTGGTCTGAACTTTTTATCAAATTTGAAACTTTTTGTGTCGAGGTTACTATTCACGTATACGGCACTATTCACGAATACGGCACTATTCACCGAAAAATAAATTTTTCTTCTTTTTGTCCAAGATGCCTATTATGGTTACTATCTTTGATTGTATCCATGTTTTGATCATTATTTTTGAATTCTTCTTCAAAATTGGTTATTTCAGAGTATTATTAAACTTGGATAAACTGTAATACGAATCCCTAATATTTGTTCTTTTATCTCACTGGATTCGTTTTTTTTTAAGATATTTTTCATCATCCTCAGTCCTAAATGATGATATTACTGAATATCTTTGGCTTGTAGTGCAAAGATGAATGATTTTCTAATGAATATCTTTGGCCCGTAATGCAAAGATGAACAGGTGTTGAGATGAACATGACCAACTGGTGATACAAATGAATATCTTTGGCCTGTAGTGCAAAGATGAATATTTGATTCAAGATGTATATTGATTGATGTTACAGGGATAAAATATTGATGATGGACTTTTAAATCTTAGAAGATAGTAGAATTCATTCTCTACTTGACTCTTCTAATGGATTGTTGTTTTCCGCTGCAGTTGTTGATCTAAAACTTGTTGTATATTATATTCTATCAGATTTTTTCCCTGTTGAAGACTAATGATAATCTGTTGTATATTATCTTAGTCATAATATTCTTTACTGGGCTAGTTGAGCTCACCCTTTTCTTTTTGTTCCATTTTTCTTCTCAGGAGGTGAGAACATAGCAGGATCTAGTGGGGGTACGGAGTGATGGTTCTAGAAAGATGTTTTAGCAGTCATCACTATTTCTAAAAAATAGTGTTTGAATAATTGTAATGAGAACTTATTTGAGTGTGGATATTGTCTAGAAGATAATATTTGTATTTAAACTCACAGTATGTGTTGTCGTATTTTGCACGATAATTGTATTATTGAAGTTGTAGTTTGCTTTCTGTACCATATATTTGACGACTCAGAATGGGTGTTGTATACCTATTTTGGGGGCGTCACAACAATTATCTTCTCCAATAAAATATTCATTCAAATATATTATTATAATATTACATTATAATAGTATAATGTGATAATATAATAGTATAATTTTTAACTTTTTAACTTTTTAAATAGTAATATTATTATAATATATGATTTGCAGGCATGTAAATTTGTGAGTGGAGGTGAGAAGGTTTGCTTTGTATTCTTTTTCTTTTCCAAGTTGGTG
This sequence comes from Panax notoginseng, assembly GCA_016801055.1. Lineage (NCBI taxonomy): Eukaryota > Viridiplantae > Streptophyta > Magnoliopsida > Apiales > Araliaceae > Panax > Panax notoginseng. Next base: position 12,666,852 of record CM029016.1, read on the forward strand.
GGCGGAGATTTCCTCCTGCAATGCATTCATTTGTTTTCTAAAGTTGCGGGCCTCAACCAATAAGAAATGAGGAAGTTAAGCATTGAAAGAAGAAAAAAAAAGGTTAGGCAGAGAAAAAAAAGTTAGGCAGATTAAATTGTTTTCTTCCTCTGTGTTGCACACCAAAAATTACAAGCGTTCCTACTGCAATATTATGAGTATTTCTTTTGAATATAAAAATACTTTGAGTGTAACTTATAGAGCAAGATTTTCTCATGGTAATATTCGATATTCCGGTCAAATCTAGTTTTCTACTAAGGTAAAGGATGTTATTTTCTTTCAATACGCATAAGTGGTATCATTTTCTTTCATACTCCATATTATGTAAGTGATATTATTTCATTTCATATTCCTAAATTTAAACTTACTATGGTAAGTATTGCTACTATAATTCCTGAAATGATAAAAAATTCCTTAAGGTTTGTGCTTCATCTAATATCATTTCACTGGAATATTAATTTGAACTTTCTTATTAAATTTTAATCTTTTCATGTCGGGGTACTATTCATGAGTACTATTCATTCAAAACTATTCATGGATACTATTCATACGATACTATTCATGAGTATTATTCACAACCGAACTTAATTTTCTTTTTTGTCCAAATTATTTTTGATACATGAATATCATTCTTAAATTTTACTCCACAATTGGTTATCATGTTAAAAATTTGGACATTCTTGAACTCAGGATAAATTGAATTATAAATCTCTAATATTTATCCTTGATCTCACTTGATTGATTATTTATATCATTGTCATCATCCTCATGCTTATATTATGCTGAAAGTCATCTTTGGCCCGTAGTGCAAAAATAAACTATTGATTGGTATAATTATGACCAAAAATTGTGTATTGGTATAATCATGACCTTTAATCTTACAGATAAAGTTTTATGGTGAAAGTTCTCTTTGGTCCGTAGTGCATAGATGGACAGGTGTTTGGCATGATCATGAGCACTGCTGATGCAAACGATTATCTTTGGCCCGTAGTGCATCGATCGATAATTCGTTGATTGGAAGAAATTATTGATTGGTGTTACAAGGATAAAATATTGATGATGGATTTTTAAAAGCAAAAAACACTTTTATCCCGCTGTGGTTGTAGTGTTTTAAGCAATTAGCCACTATATTTTTAAAATATTAAATTAGCCCACTGTACTTTTTAAAAATGTTCAATCAGCACATTCCGTTCAATTTCTTGGACGGATGTTAAAAAATTGCACACGTGTCATTGAAAAAAAAAATAAAAAATCATTATTTCCTACATGGCAAACTAATCAGCCAAATTCTTAATACTATTGAGCCACTGCACTTTAAAAAAATACAATTGGCCCACTGTGGTTTTAAAAATATTTTTATGTTTTATTTTCTATCTTTTTCTTTACCTAAATATTTATAATATGTATAATATTAATAAAAATTAATATTATAATATTTTTAATATGTATGTTTTATTTTAAAAATAAAAATAAAAATACTTTTATGTTTTAAAATACTTATAAAAATTTTAAAAATAAAAATATTTTTATATTTTATTTTTCTTTCTTTTTCTTTACCTAAATATTTTTAATATGTATAATATTAATAAAAATTAATATTATAATATTTATAATATGTATGTTTTATTTTAAAAATAAAAATAAAAATACTTTTATGTTTTGAAATACTTATAAAATTTTTAAAAATAAAAATATTGTTTCATTTCCTTTTTTAAAAATAAAAATAATTTTATGTTTCATTTCCTATTTTCTTTCTCCTTCAAAATGAATAAATAACCCTATTGTTCATCTTCTTCCTCACTGCATCTACTGTTCATCTTCTTAATTCCTCATTCGTCTCCGACGACGATAAGAATAACAGGAGGAGAAATCCCCCCCCCCAATCGGCCAGAGATTTGCCCAAATTGACACTCACCCGACACCCACGTTTGAATACCAGCACCTACCATTCCTAGCCCTAGCCAAATCAATTCTATACCAACAACTCGCGTACAAAGTCGGCTCCTCTTCCGCATCATTATTCACATAATTTCCTGATCATGTTGTTTACTTTCTTCTTAATCTTAATAGGGTCTAATAATTGAAAGGATACAAGCTTCCCTTGCAGAGGAGGGCAATATGAAAAAGATAATCTATGTTGGAGATGGCGTGGGTGATTTTTGCCCAATCTTGAAGCTAAAAGACAGAGACTATGCAATGCCAAGAAAGAATTTCCCTGTTTGGGATTTGATAAGGGAAAATCGTGGTCTGGTAAAGGCGGATATTCATGAATAGAGTGATGGAGAAAAACTAGAGGGCGTCCTGATTCAACTTATTGCTGCGGAAGAGAGCGAAAATACTATATTAATTTTATTAATATTATACATATTATAAATATTTAGATAAAGAAAATAAAAGAAAATAAAACATAAAAAAATTTTATTTTTAAAAATTTTATAAGTATTTTAAAACATAAAAGTATTTTTATTTTTATTTTTAAAATAAAACATACATATTATAAATATTATAATATTAATTTTTATTAATATTATACATATTATAAATATTTAGGTAAAGCAAAAGAAAGAAAATAAAATATAAAAAAAATTATTTTTAAAAATTTTATAAGTATTTTAAAACATAAAAGTATTTTTATTTTTATTTTTAAAATAAAACATACATATTATAAATATTATAATATTAATTTTTATTAATATTATACATATTATAAATATTTAGGTAAAGAAAAAGAAAGAAAATAAAATATAAAAAAAAATTATTTTTAAAAATTTTATAAGTATTTTAAAACATAAAAGTATTTTTATTTTTATTTTTAAAATAAAACATACATATTATAAGTATTATACTATTAATTTTTATTAATATTATTATAAATATTTTGGTAAAGAAAAAGATAGAAAATAAAACATAAAAGTATTTTTAAAACCATAGTGGGCCAATTGTATTTTTTTAAAGTGCAGTGACTCAATAGTATTAAGAATTTGACTGATTAGGTTGCCACTTAGGAAATAATAATTTATTTTTTTTTCAATGCCACGTGTGTAATTTTTTAACGTCCGTCCAAGAAATTGGACGGAATGGGCTGATTGAACATTTTTAAAAAGTACAGTGGGCTAATTAAATAATTTAAAAGTACAGTGGCTAATTGCTTAAAACACTACAACCACAGTTGGTAAAAGTATTTTTTGCCCTTTTTATTTATAGAATAGCTAAGGGTCAAAATTGTCAATCAAGATTATGAAACCCTAAGGCCTATTATGTAAGCCTAATAATTACATAAATAGTAGAGGTCACATAAAGAATAAAATATTCCAATATCTTATACAGGTCCAAAACGTCAACAATAAATATATAAAATTACTCAAATAATGAGAATAATAATGGTACTTGTGTGTGTAACTTGACCTAATATGTAGACCTGGCAAAGATGGCCCAGGCCCGCGGGCCGGGCCGGTTCGCCCACCAAAAACCGGGCTTTGGGCCGCAAGTTTTTAGCCCGCCAAAACCCAGACCTTTTTGGCCCGACCCGTTTTTGGCCCGGCCCGTGGAGGCCCTGTAAGACCCCAACTTTTATAAATAAAGATGAATTTTCTATAAATATCATTTTTGAATATTATGAAGTTAATTTGATATAATGTTATAGTTGTGGGTAATATTTATAAATTTTGTAAAGTACGCAAGTTGTTATATAATATTCGATTGGTAGCGAAATATTCGTTTTAATAGGGAATATTCGTACAACGGCACAATCATTGGTGGACCCCACAACAGAATTATTGTCGGATTGAGAAAACGACAAAAATATTTTATTAAAAATAACGGCGAAAGTTTTACCATTGATACTGTTGAACTACTCGGTAGTAAAAGTACAGTAATACGTGTGGTTACATAGTAGCACACGGTATTGATTATTAATGCTTATGTGAGAAGTCACTCAGTTTGATTCAATTATTGTCAGTTAATAATATGAATTATTTAGCGATAATGACGTTTTGTTTTATTCGTATTATTAACGTAATAAAACAGAAACATCTTTTTATATAAAACAGAATACTTTATTAAAGTTATTCTATAAATAGAATATATTATATTTTATTTAAAAGATTTTTCTTTAAATATGGACCGTCAGATTAAAGTAATCAATCTGGACCGTTCATGGATTAGTTACTATGCATTCTATTTTTCTATAAATAGCAGCTCATTCCTTCATTATTTCTTACGAATTCACTGAACTCTAGAGAGAGAAACTATAGAGAGAGAGAAGAAGAGTATTCTGCTACTTAACTACTTCCTTATTTCAGCTCTTCTTTAAAACGGTAAGGGGTGTTATTCTTTCTTATTCATGAAGAGAACTGTTGTTATTCCATTTCTTATTATTATGTTAGAATAATCTGTATACGCGGTCTACCCTATATTTGGTGACATTCTTCTGTTATTCTGTTGGAACATCATGTCTGTGTGTTTTACACCGGACCTGATTCCGTCTTTATTATTATTCTGTTGGAATATCATGTCTGTGCGTTTTACGCCGGACCTGGTTCCGTCTTTATTATTATTCTGTTGGAACATCATGTCTGTGTGTTTTACACCGGACCTGGTTCCGTCTTTATTATTATTCTGTTGGAACATCATGTCTGTGTGTTTTACACCGGACCTGGTTTCGTCTTTATTATTATTCTGTTGGAATATCCTGTCTGTGCGTTTTACGCTGGATCTGGTTCCATTATTTATTATTCTGTTGGAATAGCCTGTCTGTGCGGTCTATCGCATGCATGGTGATTTCTTTTGTTATTCCATTCTTTATTATACTCAGTTGGTTAAATTTTGACTTCTATACTCTATGAAATTTGTGGAATATCCTTGATAATTGCGTTTCATCCAATATCTTTTCATGAAAATATTCTTCTAAGCATTCTTGAATTTTACTCCACAAAGCAGTATCATGTTGATAATTTGGACGTTGTTAATTCTTGGATAAATTAATTCTTGAACTTGTTTTATTGAATTCTTATATTATTGTCATCATCCTCATGTTTATAAAATGTTGAAAGTCATCTGTGACCTGTAGTGCATAGATGGACTTGGTATGATAATGACCAGGGATTATTCGGTATAATCATGACCGTAATGTTATAAATGATGTGGTAAAAGTCTTCATTGGCCCGTAGTGCGTTGATGGACAGTTGTTGGCATGATCATGACCATTAATGAATACACGAATATCCTTGACCGTAGTGCAGGGGTGATTCGATGATGTGGATTATTTTATTAAGCTGAGTCCCAGCGATCACAGTGTAAAAAAACCTTTTAAATCATAAAAGATAGTAGAGTTTATTTTCTACTTGACTCTTTTAATGGATTGCTTGTTCCGCTGCAGTTAAACTTGATGTCTATTATATTTTATCAATTTAACATTATTGAAGGCTAATGATAATTTATTCTGCATTATCTTAGTCATAATATTTCTTACTGGGCTAGTTGAGCTCACCCTTTCTTTCACTGTTCTCTTCAGGAAATGAGAACGTAGCTGGGGCAAGTCGGGGAACGGAGTGATGGTCCGAATGATAATATTAGTTAGTAGTCCTCACTATTCTATGTAATAATGTGTTAATAAATGAAATGAGGACTCCTTTTGAGTATGAATACTCTCTAGAAGATAATATTTGTATTCAAACTCACAGTTTATGTTTTGTCGTATTGTACACGATAGTTGTATTTGTATTTTGTACTATGTATCTGACGACCCAAGAGGGGTGATGTATACCTAATTTTGGGGGCGTCACAGTTGGTATCAGAGCTTAGGGATATGATCCCTGGCTAAGATGTGAGAATAGAATTAGGAGGGGAGAGACGGGGAATTCCTTCGCTAGTATGACCTACCTAAGTTTATTTGCATGGTATTTAATTGGTCGATCAGAATATAAGGATAATATATGACATATCAATTAACTTTTATTTTGTGGCAATATCTGAAAATGGCATCCGAGAATGTTGAGAATAGCAATGGAGCACAGGCGACTGTGGATTCACCACATATCAATAATCGGGATAATGTGCATCAGGAAGGCGACAATCCTCATGCAAACAACAATACTGACCAGATGATGAATGATGGAATGTTCAGAAACTTTATGCAGTTCATGCAATAGTAGGCGAGAGTGGCTCCTGTCCAAAATATAGGTGGAAACACTGAAAACTCTCGGACGGTCACCGCTAAACAGTTCAAGGAGCTGGGACCACCAGAGTTTAAGGGAGAGCCAAAATCACTTATAGCGGAAATATGGATAAAGCAGATTACCAAGATATTTGATGTCTTGGGATGCTCCGAGGAGCAAAAGGTTCCCTTTGCCGCCTTTATGTTGCGAGGAGAGGCAGATTACTGGTGGGAATCGATTAAGCGTACTCAACCTGCCGCACTGAAGATGTCTTGGGAGAAGTTCCAAGAGCTGTTCAATGACAAATACTTTTTCGAAAGTGTTCGTCACATGAAGGAGGTGGAGTTCATCAAATTGGAGCAGAATAATATGACCGTGTCGCAGTATGAGGCTAAATTTGCTGAGTTGTCCCGGTTTGCGTCCCACTTGGTGGATAATGAAGAGTGAATGATGCGAATATTTTTGCGAGGTTTGAAACCTGAGATACGTCAACATCTTATTTCTCATAAACTGTGTTTGTATTCAGATATTGTGAATAGGGCTCAGTTAGTGGAGCGCGATAACGAGTCAACGCAACCAAAAGAGAGCAGTCGGCAAAATGATAATACCAGTGAGAGCAGTCATCGAAGCGGTGACAACAAGCGTGGAGGGAATCAACAGGCCAGAAATGGTAACCACTTCGATGGTAATCAGGGCCAAAACAATAAGAATGGTCATTTCAAGAAGAGGAGATTCAACAATGATGGAAAGACGTCAGCACCAGCACCCATTATTAAGGAAGGAGAACGACCACCTATCATATGTTTCAAATGCGGAGGGGAGGGGCACATCAGTCCAAACTGCGCGATGCCGTCTAAAGCATGTTATAATTGTGGAAGAGAAGGTCATTTAGCTCGATTTTGTCGGTTACCAAAAACAAGTTCAGCCAAGATGGAGACACCAAAGGCCGTCCCAGAAAAGTCAAAACCGGTAGTGCAAGGGAGAGCGTTTGTTGTGACCTCCCAGAAAGCAAGGAACCCAAATGAGGTCATCACGGGTAAGCTTATCATAAACTCTAACGAAGTCTATACTTTATTTGATACTGGTTCTACCCATTCTTTTATTTCTCCTACTTGCGCTCATCGATTAAATTTGATTCCGGAGAAATTATACTTTGACTTATCTGTTGAAACTCCATTGGGAGAAACCTTCATTACATCCACGGTTTATAAGTCTTGTTTGGTTCAAGTTGGTACCCACACATTACCTGTCGATCTGATTTTATTAAAAATACTTGCATTTGACGTGATTCTAGGGATTGATTGGTTAACTACTCATCATGCAAAAATTGATTATTTTCGTAAGGTTGTTAGCTTTCATATTCCTAATCGACCTATTATGCGAATTCAAGCAACCAAACTATTAAAATCAATCGCTGTCATCTCAAGCCATAAAGCTATTCGTTTATTGAAAAACGGATGCCAAGCTTTCTTAGCTCATGTCACGGATCTAAACAAAAATACGTCAGTTTTGAATGATATTTCTATTGTTAATAAATTCCCTGACGTATTCCCTGAAGAAGGCCTACCCCCAGAGCGTGAAATTGAATTTTGTATCGACCTTGAACCCGGTACAAAACCCATTTCCAAAGCCCCATATCGAATGACTCCTATTGAACTTCAGGAGTTAAAGATCCAACTACAGGAATTGTTAGACATTGGCTTTATTCGTCCTAGTACTTCTCCTTGCGGTGCTCCTGTGATATTCGTGAAGAAGAAAGATGGAAGTATGCGACTTTGTATTGATTATCGGGAGTTGAATCATGTCACCAACAAAAACAGGTAACCATTGCCACGTATTGATGACCTGTTTGACCAGTTGCAAGGAGCACAATTCTTTTCAAAGATCTATCTTCGTTCTGGATATCATCAGCTGAAGGTTAGAACTGAGGATATTCCAAAGACGGCTTTCAGAACTCGGTACGGGCATTATGAATTCCTAGTCATGTCCTTTGGATTGACTAATGCTCCTACTACCTTCATGGATATAATGAACCGGGTATTCAAGGAATATTTGGATCACTTTGTGGTCGTCTTTATTGATGACATCCATATTTATTCCAAAAGTCGTGAAGATCATGAGCAACACTTGAGGCTGGTACTCCAAAAGCTTCGTGAATACAAGCTTTATGCCAAGTTGAAGAAATGTGAGTTCTGGTTGGAGGAGGTAGCATTCCTTGGGCACGTAGTATCAAGTCGTTGAATATCGGTTGACCCGGCAAAGATTGAAGCTATTCAAAGCTGGGAGCAACCTAAATCAGTAACCAAAGTACGTAGCTTTCTTGGTTTAGCTGGTTATTATCGGAGATTTGTGGAAGGATTTTCTCGAATCGCTACTCCATTAACTCAGCTGACTCGGAAAGATACAAATTTCGGTTGGAGCAAAGAATGTGAGAAGAGTTTTCAAGAACTCAAGAGGAGACTCATTTTAGCACCTGTTCTAACAATACCATCTGGCTCGGAGGGATTTGTCATCTACAGTGATGCTTCGAGCAAAGGGTTGGGATGCGTTCTCATGCAACATGGAAAAGTCATAGCCTATGCATCAAGACAACTCAAGGAATATGAGAGGAATTATCCTACTCATGATCTAGAGTTGGCAGCTGTTGTCTTTGCACTTAAAATTTGGAGGCATTACTTGTATGGGGAGAAGGTGGAGATCTTTACGGATCATAAAAGCCTCAAATATTTTTTTACTCAAAAGGAACTCAACATGCGACAACGACGTTGGCTTGAACTGTTAAAAGATTACGATCATATCATTCAATACCATCCTGGAAAAGTGAACGTGGTAGCTGACGCATTGAGTAGAAGATCATATGCAAGTACGAGTGTGATATTGTCAACACAAAGGCCCATTTTGTGTGACTTGCAAAGGATGGAGATAGAGTTAAAGACTCCAGGGACCTATGTGATGATGACGAATATACGAGTAGAACCAACTTTAATCGATAAAGTTAAAGCTGCTCAAGCTACAGACCTGGAGCTGATGCGTATGAGGAAGAAAGTGCAAGAAGGTGCTATGCCGGAAGCAAGAATCGATGAAGAAGGAATACTTCGAGTCAACTCCAGACTTTGTGTTCCTAACAACCCTGATTTAAAGTATGAAATCATGATGGAGGCGCACAACACACCGTTTGCAATCCATCCTGGAAGTACCAAAATGTATCATGATCTTCGTCATACATTTTGGTGGAGCAATATGAAGAGAGAGATAGCGCTATTTATCTCAAGGTGTTTAACTTGTCAACGAGTCAAAGCGGAGCATCAAGTACCAAAAGGTCCATTGCAACCACTTGAAATTCCAAAATAGAAGTGGGAGCACATTACCATAGATTTCGTTACCGGACTTCTTAGGGTTTCTCAAGGTATTGATGCGATTTGGGTTAATGTTGATAGATTGACCAAGTCTGCTCATTTCTTACCGATACGAGAAACTTATACACTTGAACGTCTTGCTCGTATGTACATAAACGAGATTATAAGACTGCATGGTATGCCAGTATCTATAGTTTCTGACCGAGACCCAAGATTCACTTCACGATTTTGGGTTAGTTTACAAAAAGCTATGGGCACGGATTTACGATTTAGTTCAGCATATCATCCTCAGACGGACGGACAATCAGAGAGGACTATTAAGACTCTGTGTCCTTGACTTCAAGGGAAGTTGGGACAAGTTCTTACCATTGGTGGAGTTTTCCTACAACAACAGTTATCAAACAAGTATTGGCATGGCTCCATTCGAAGCATTGTATGGAAGAAAATGTCGTTCTCCAGTATGCTGGGATGAGGTGGGTGAAGCAACGTTGTTGGGACCGGAGTTGGTACGTATGACTACAGAAAAGATTCAAACGATCCGACAACGTAAAAAAACCTCACAAGATCGACAAAAGAGTTATGCTGATCTTCATCGAAAGGACGTGAAATTTGATATAGGAGATCATGTGTTCTTACGTGTTGCTCCATGGAAAGGAGTTACGAGATTTGGAAAGAGAGGAAAGCTCAATCCTCGATTCATCGGTCCATTTTTAATCCTCGATCGAGTAGGAACTGTGGCTTATAGACTCGCTTTACCGCCAAGTATGTCTCGTGTTCATAACGTTTTTCACATATCCATGTTACGTAAATATGTGGAAGACCCGAACCACATTATTGAGTTAGAACCGGACGAAATAGCAGAAGATTTGACGTATGCAGAAGTTCCTGTTCAAATCTTGGATAAGAAGGAACATATTCTACGCTCCAAGGTTATACCTCAAGTCAAAGTTTTGTGGAGAAACCACGATGTTGAGGAAATGACTTGGGAGTTAGAATCTGAAATGAAATTAAGGTATCCTTACCTCTTCGACATACCAGGTACGTACCCTAATTTCGAGGGTGAAATTTTATAAGAAGGGGAGGTTGTAAGACCCCAAATTTTATAAATAAAGATAAATTTTCTATAAATATCATTTTTGAATATTATGGAGTTAATTTGATATAATAGTTGTGAGTAATATTTATAAATTTTGCAAAGTACGCAAGTTGTTATATAATATTCGATTGGTCGGGGAATATTCGTTTTAACAGGGAATATTCGTACAACGGCACAATCATTGGTGGACCCCACAACGGAATTATTGTCGGATTGAGAAAACGACAAAAATATTTTATTAAAAATAACGGCGGAAGTTTTACCATTGATACTGTTGAACTACTCGGTAGTAAAAGTACAGTAATACGTGTGGTTGCATAGTAGCACACAGTATTTGTAAGACCCCAACTTTTATAAATAAAGATGAATTTTCTATAAATATCATTTTTAAATATTATGGAGTTAATTTGATATAATGTTATAGTTGTGGGTGATATTATAAATTTTGCAAAGTAAGCAAGTTGTTATAAAATATTCGTTTGGTCGGGGAATATTCTGTTTGTCGGGGAATATTTGTACGACGGTACAATCATTGGTGAACCCCACAACAGAAGTATTATCGTAGTTAGAAAACGACAAAAATTATCTTTCTATAAAATAACGGCTGAGGTGTTACCGTTAAAACTGTTGAACTACCCGGTAGTAAAAGTACAGTAATACGCGTGGTTGCATAGTAGCACACAGTATTGATTATTGATGCTTACGTAAGAAGTCACTCAGCTATACTCAATTATTGCTACAGTAATTGCTGCATCATATCTCTTAAATTATTGGCATAGTATCATCTGTATAATATGTTATATTATTAAATCAATAATTGAGACGTTGTGGTAAGTTTGGTTATTTTTTATGGGGGGCCCATATGTCATCATCTAAGAGTCTCTTCGTCAATAGTAATTATCGTCGTCAATAGTATTTACCTTGGTCAATAGTATTTACCTTGGTCAATAGTAATTACCTTCGTCAATAGTATTTACCTTGGTCAATAGTAATTACTTTCGTCAATAGTAGTTGTCCCTTCAATATTACCAAGAGTCATTTGACCCTTCGTTAAGACCAAGAGTCATTTGACCCTTCGTTAAGACCAAGAGCCACCTTCAATTTTTCTATAAATAGAGGCCTAGGGCTTCATTATTTTTCACGAATTCATTCAAGCTATAGAGAGAGAAAGTATAGAGAGAATAAGAGAGAGAGAATAAAAGTATTCTGCTACTTCACTTTTCTAATATCCAGTTCTTTTAAGGTAAGGGGTGTTATTCTTTCTTATTCATGAAGATAACTGTTGTTATTCCATTTCTTATTATTCTGTTGGAATAACCTGTATACGTGGTCTACCCTATACTTGGTGACATTCTTCTATTATTCTGTTGGAACATCCTGTCTGTGTGTTTTACACCGGACCTGGTTCCGTTTTTATTATTATTCTGTTGGAACATCCTGTCTGTATATTTTACACCGGACCTGGTTCCGTCTTGTTATTATTCTGTTGGAACATCCTGTCTGTGTGTTTTACACCGGACCTGGTTCCATTATTTATTATTCTGTCGGAATATCCTGTCTGTGCGTTTACGCCGGACCTGGTTCTATTATTTATTATTCTGTTGGAATAACATGTCTGTGCGGTCTATCGCATGCATGGTGATTTCTTTTGTTATTCCATTATTTATTATACTCAGTTGATTAAAACTTTGACTTCTATACTCCATGAAATTAGTGGAATATCCTTGATATTTGCGCTTCATCTAGTATCTATTCATGAAAATATTATCCTGATCAGTCTTGAAGTTACTCCACAAAGTAGTATCATGTTGACAATTTGGACGTTATTAATTCCTGGATAAATTAATTTTTGAACTTATTTTATTGAATTCTTATATCATTGTCATCATCCTCATGTTTATATTCTGTTGAAAGTCATCTATGGCCTGTAGTGCATAGATGGACTTGGTATGATTATGACCAGGGATTATTCGGTGTAATCATGATTGTAATATTACAAATGATGTGGTTAAAGTCTCATTGGCCGCAGTGCAGTGATGGACAGTTGTTGGCGTGATCATGACCATTAATGAATACATGAATATCCTTGGCCGTAGTGCAGGGGTGATTCGATGATGTGGATTATTTTATTAAGCTGAGTCTCAGCGATCACAGTGTTAAAAAACCTTTTTAAATCATAAAAGATAGTAGAGTTTATTTTCTACTTGACTCTTTTAATGGATTGCTTGTTCCGCTGCAGTTAAACTTGATATCTATTATATTTTATCAGTTTAACATTGTTGAAGGCTAATGATAATTTATTCTGCATTATCTTAGTCATAATATTTCTTACTGGGCTAGTTGAGCTCACCCTTTCTTTCACTGTTCTCTTCAGGAAATGAGAACGTAGCTGGGGCAAGTCGGGGAACGGAGTGATGGTCCGAATGATAATATTAGTTAGTAGTCCTCACTATTCTATGTAATGGTGTGTTAATAAATGTAATGAGGACTCCTTTTGAGTATGAATACTCTCTAGAAGATAATATTTGTATTCAAACTCACAGTTTATGTTTTGTCGTATTGTACACGACAGTTATATTAGTAAGTTGTATTTGTATTCTGTATTATGTATCTGACAACCCAAGATGGCTGATGTATACCTAATTTTGGGGGCGTCACAGTATTGATTATTAATGCTTATGTGAGAAGTCGCTCAGTTTGATTCAATTATTGTCAGTTAATAATATGAATTATTTAGCGATAATGACGTTTTGTTTTATTCGTATTATTAACGTAATAAAACAGAAACATCTTTTTATATAAAACAGAATACTTTATTAAAGTTATTCTATAAATAGAATATATTATATTTTATTTAAAAGATTTTTCTTTAAATATGGACCGTCAGATTAAAGTAATCAATCTGGACCGTTCATGGATTAGTTACTATGCATTCTATTTTTCTATAAATAGCAGCTCATTCCTTCATTATTTCTTACGAATTCACTGAACTCTAGAGAGAGAAACTATAGAGAGAAACTATAGAGAGAGAGAAGAAGAGTATTCTGCTACTTAACTACTTCCTTATTTCAGCTCTTCTTTAAAACGGTAAGGGGTGTTATTCTTTCTTATTCATGAAGAGAACTGTTGTTATTCCATTTCTTATTATTATGTTAGAATAATCTGTATACGCGGTCTACCCTATATTTGGTGACATTCTTCTATTATTCTGTTGGAACATCATGTCTGTGTGTTTTACACCGGACCTGATTCCGTCTTTATTATTATTCTGTTGGAATATCATGTCTGTGCGTTTTACGCCGGACCTGGTTCCGTCTTTATTATTATTCTGTTGGAACATCATGTCTGTGTGTTTTACACCGGACCTGGTTCCGTCTTTATTATTATTCTGGACCTGGTTCCGTCTTTATTATTATTCTGTTGGAACATCATGTCTGTGTGTTTTACACCGGACCTGGTTTCGTCTTTATTATTATTCTGTTGGAATATCCTGTCTGTGCGTTTTACGCCGGATCTGGTTCCATTATTTATTATTCTGTTGGAATAGCCTGTCTGTGCGGTCTATCGCATGCATGGTGATTTCTTTTGTTTTTCCATTCTTTATTATACTCAGTTGGTTAAATTTTGACTTCTATACTCTATGAAATTTGTGGAATATCCTTGATAATTGCGTTTCATCCAATATCTTTTCATGAAAATATTCTTCTAAGCATTCTTGAATTTTACTCCACAAAGCAGTATCATGTTGACAATTTGGACGTTGTTAATTCTTGGATAAATTAATTCTTGAACTTGTTTTATTGAATTCTTATATTATTGTCATCATCCTCATGTTTATAAAATGTTGAAAGTCATCTGTGACCTGTAGTGCATAGATGGACTTGGTATGATTATGACTAGGGATTATTCGGTATAATCATGACCGTAATGTTACAAATGATGTGGTAAAAGTCCTCATTAGCCCGTAGTGCGTTGATGGACAGTTGTTGGCATGATCATGACCATTAATGAATACACGAATATCCTTGGCCGTAGTGTAGGAGTGATTCGATGATGTGAATTATTTTATTAAGCTGAGTCCCAGCGATCACAGTGTTGAAAAACCTTTTAAATCATAAAAGATAGTAGAGTTTATTTTCTACTTGACTCTTTTAATGGATTGCTTGTTCCGCTGCAGTTAAACTTGATGTCTATTATATTTTATCAATTTAACATTGTTGAAGGCTAATGATAATTTATTCTGCATTATCTTAGTCATAATATTTCTTACTGGGCTAGTTGAGCTCACCCTTTCTTTCACTGTTCTATTCAAAAAATGAGAACGTAGCTGGGGCAAGTCGGGGAACGGAGTGATGGTCCGAATGATAGTATTAGTTAGTAGTCCTCACTATTCTATGTAATAATGTGTTAATAAATGAAATGAGGACTCCTTTTGAGTATATATACTCTCTAGAAGATAATATTTGTATTCAAACTCACAGTTTATATTGTCGTATTGTACACGATAGTTGTATTAGTAAGTTGTATTTGCATTCTGTACTATGTATTTGACGACCCAAGATGAGTGATGTATACCTAATTTTGGGGACGTCACAGGCCCGGTCTGTAACGACCCCAAAATAGGTCCATTCCATCCAACCCATTCTGAGTCGTCAAATATATGGTACAGAAAATAACTACAACTCTATTACAACAATTGTCGTACAAAATACAACAACACATATGCTGTGAGTTTGAATACAAATATATACCAAATGTGACACATGTCCCAGCCGTGGACAGCACCTCACAGTGACACCTTACATAAAGGTATAGTCAAAAACTGTTTTAGAAATTAGAATCTTTGGGAAGTGCTCAAGGAAACCTTCGTACATGGGAGGCCACGCGTCTAGGTTATGATAGATATCATATGGCCACAGAATTATCCTTGGTTGACCCAATAGACCCCAAAGAAAAACGAGAAGATTACTATCATATTCTTCCCAATGGTGAGTCTTCTCTTGACTTATCATTATCTCCACTGTCTCTAATTGAGAATTATACTTCAAATAAACACCAAGATTATATAGGTAGTGCTCGTATATATACTCAGCAAGTGGATGAGTACATCTCTGTCTTATGATGACACGAGGTTGTATGTCGTTAGACATCTTGTATGATAGTGGCAAACCACCCTTCCAACGTTGGGTACACCTTACCCTATTGGATTCACCAAATATAACTACTAAATGAACTTTTCTATAACTGCTTCGGGAGAACATCCACAGCTAGAGACCACCGTTCTATTTCTCCGTTACCCTCGCTCGACCCAGCTACACTCTTATTACCTGAAAGGAATTGTGAAGCAAAAGGGTGAGCACAACTAGCTCAGTAAAGAATATCATGACTAAAGATAATTAAATTATCAATAGCCTTCATCAATAATAAATCAGAGATTAGAACATATGGTAAAAAATTTCAACCATAGTTGCAGCGGAACGAGCAATCCATTAGAAGAGTCAAATAGACTATAAAGTCTATTATCTTCTCCATGTTAAAAATCCATCAACAATGTTTTATCCCTGTAACATCAATCAACAATTCTGGTCCACAATCATATGAATAACTCATAATCATAACTGTAGTTCTAAATTCCTCTTCTCATCCAGGACGAAGATAATTTTCATCACCTATCTTTACCTGAAACATCAAAGATCATGGTTACACCAAATCACATTTTCTGTTCATAATCATACTAATAACTTCATCTTTGCACTACGGCCAAAGATATTCATTTGTATCACCAGTTGGTCATGTTTATCTCAACATCTGTTCATCTTTGCACTACTGGCCAAAAATATTCATATCTCAAAGAAATATATAATCATTTCAGAATTTATATAAACAATAATTATAATCATGTTGATCAATTCACCTTTGCACTTAAGCTAAAGATATTCACATATAAATTCAATGGTCATGATCATACCAATCAACAATTCAACTTTGCACTACTGGCCAAAGAGAACTCATAGTCATGATCATACCAATAATTTACCCATCTTTACACTCAAGCGAAAGAGAATTTCAACATCAAGGTTATAAAAATGTTATATATGATAATAAAAACAATATGATCAACATATAGATTTAATCTCAAGAGTAATATTCATAAATCAACTATAATTTGGTTAGAAAAAGAAACCAATTTTGTCGTGAATAGTAACTCGTGAATAGTAACTCATGAATAGTAACTCGTGAATAGTAACTCGTGAATAGTAACACCGACTCAAAAAGGTAGAAATTCCACAATAAAATTCATACCAATACTTCGGTATAATGATATTGAAAGAATAACATTTCTTAAGCTTATAAACAATTTATTGAAATTGTTTACACTTTACTAATTAATGCATTTAATCATCATAAAATGCCAACTCTTAAGATTTCATCATCAATAACCAAAACCCTCATCAAAAATCTGCATATACCTCATATATAGGATTCTCAAGCCATAAAATCCTATTTTCCAATTTTCTTACTTCACATAACATATTTAATTCATTTTCTCATAACTAGACTATTTTCATGAAAAATACCAAATCCGTTCCAAAAATATTTCTTTTCTGAAATTTAGCATAATATAGTCCCATAGTGAACATATATTTTTCTCAGAATTTTTAAAAGTCATTTACTATTTTTCATATGGCCAAAATAGCCGAATATTTAGACATTTATCAAAAATTATACTTTTTTCTAAAAATTCTGAAATTTACAGAGTATACTTCTATCATATACATGTACTCCCAATAAAAATTTCATCAATTTTTGGAGTTAACCACAAGGAATTATAAGCAGTTACTTTTAAAATAGTCTTTTCTCATAAAATTCATAACTCTCAATCTATACATCCAAAAATCACCATTTTTGGACACAATCAAGAATACTCATCAAAATATCATTTCAAATTTTTCCAGAATTTTTGAAGGTCAGAAAAATTACGAAATTAAAAATCATAACAACCCTTAAAATCCCTTACTATCCCTTACTATCCCTTACCTCAAAAGAGCAGTACTTCTGACTGGATATCGGATATGATGCTGAAGGAAACTTGCACTAATGAATAGCAACTCACCAAGTATCTAAAAACTCACAAAATATGCTTCATAATATAGAGAGAGAAAGAGAGAAAGCTTATGTTTCTGGTGTGATTTTCAATTCTAACTTAGCCCTCTATTTATAGGAAAATTTTGGTAGGTTTGACCTGCAACCTGATGGCTTTACCTGCTACTATTTCCACCCACCACATTTGAAATATAATTCAGCACATTTCTTCACCAACCACAAGTGGGGCCCACCAATTCTAGAATTTTCTACCAAAATGATTAACTCCGAAAATTCAACAATTTCTGAACCAGTCATCTCGTAAAATTCATAACAAATTATACGTTCATTTTTAACGGTTCAAAATTTGTGGGCATATACTCAACTTATATATGTATAACATATCCAAAAATTACCACGATCCAACGGTCGGATTAAAAATTATAACCCCCGCAAAATATCTCAAAAACCCTGATTTTTAATACCTCCATTCTGACAAAAATACGGATAAAAACCTCAACATTAACTCCTTCATTTTTAATCACAAAAATATATCCCTCGTTTATATCCACATAAAATAAATATTTCCTTATCATATGAATCAATAATTAATTATTCACAAATAATATTATAGAATCACATTTATGACAACCAGGCCGTTCCCAGGAAAGAGGGGGCTTTCCAATAAGGATTTCTCCTTACTAGCGCGCAATTAGATGACCAAACCTCTCCTTAGACAGAACTTTCTAGACATTGCCAATAATGCTATCTAATATTACTATTCAAATAATATGAATTATTGATCTGATAATGAGAAATACTGTGCAGCAACAATTATTGAACAACAATAATATAAAATTTCAACGTAGCAATTATTGAATCAATAAAATAAAATATTGAACAGTAATTACTGTAACAATTATTGAGTAGTGCCTTCTTACGTAAGAATCAATAATTTCAAAAATACTGTGCAATACCGTGTGCTACTGTGCAATAACGCGTATTACTGTATTTTAACCACCGGGTATTCCAACAGTGTTAACGGTAACAACTACGCCGTTATTTGTAAAAACTTAAATTTATCGTTTTCCTTCACCCGACAGTTATTCGTTATGGGGCCCACAAATAGCTGCGCCGTCGTACGAATATTCTCCGACAGAAAGAATATTCCACGACCAAACGAATATTCCCCGACAACAATGATTATTTTATAACCACTTGCTTATTTTGAAAAAAATTCATATTTCACCCATTTAACTTTAACTTTAAACTTTTATCAATTTAACCATTTACTAAATAGTAATTATAAGAAAAATTGCATACTTTTATTTCATAAAATTCGGGGTCTTACAATCTCCCCTCCATATGAAATTTCGTCCCCGAAATTTACGTACCTGGTATTTCGAAGAGTTGAGAATACCGTACTTTCATTTCAGATTTCATCTTCCCTGTCCTCATGATTTCTCCATTGCTCATCTCCTGTATTTCAGATATCATTCTAGAATACTGCTTCAAAACAAAGGTTAATTGAACAAATTAACATATCACATAATATCCCGATATTATGACTGACCAACAAATAAGCTTAGGCAGGACACACTAGCGAAGGATTTACTCATCTCTCCCCTCCTAGTTTTATTCCCCGATCTCCGCCAGAGATCATATCCCTAAGCTCTGATACCAAATGTAACGACCCCAAAATAGGTCCATTCCATCCAACCCATTCTGAGTCGTCAAATACATGGTACAGAAAATAACTACAACTCTATTACAACAATTGTCGTACAAAATACAACAACACATATGCTGTGAGTTTGAATATAAATATATACCAAATGTGACACATGTCCCAACCGTGGACAGCACCTCACAGTGACACCTTACATAAAGGTATAGTCAAAAACTGTTTTAGAAATTAGAATCTTTGGGAAGTGCTCAAGGAAACCTTCGTACATGGGAGGCCACGCGTCTAAGTTATGATAGATATCATATGGCCACAGAATTATCCTTGGTTGACCCAATAGACCTCAAAGAAAAACGAGAAGATTACTATCATATTCTTCCCAATGGTGAGTCTTCTCTTGACTTATCATTATCTCCACTGTCTCTAATTGAGAATTATACTTCAAATAAACACCAAGATTATATAGGTAGTGCTCGTATATATACTCAGCAAGTGGATGAGCACATCCCTGTCTTATGATGACACGAGGTTGTATGTCGTTAGACATCTTGTATGATAGTGGCAAACCACCCTTCCAACGTTGGGTACACCTTACCCTATTGGATTCACCAAATATAACTACTAAATGAACTTTTCTATAACTGCTTCGGGAGAACATCCACAGCTAGAGACCACCGTTCTATTTCCCCGTTACCCTCGCTCGACCCAGCTACACTCTTATTACCTGAAAGGAATTGTGAAGCAAAAGGGTGAGCACAACTAGCTCAGTAAAGAATATCATGACTAAAGATAATTAAATTATTAATAGCCTTCATCAATAATAAATCAGAGATTTAGAACATATGGTAAAAAATTTCAACCATAGTTGCAGCGGAACGAGCAATCCATTAGAAGAGTCAAATAGACTATAAAGTCTATTATCTTCTCCATGTTAAAAATCCATCAACAATGTTTTATCCCTGTAACATCAATCAACAATTCTGGTCCACAATCATATGAATAACTCATAATCATAACTGTAGTTCTAAATTCCTCTTCTCATCCAGGACGAAGATAATTTTCATCACCTATCTTTACCTGAAACATCAAAGATCATGGTTACACCAAATCACATTTCCTGTTCATAATCATACTAATAACTTCATCTTTGCACTACGGCCAAAGATATTCATTTGTATCACCAGTTGGTCATGTTTATCTCAACATCTGTTCATCTTTGCACTACTGGCCAAAGATATTCATATCTCAAAGAAATATATAATCATTTCAGAATTTATATAAACAATAATTATAACCATGTTGATCAATTCACCTTTGCACTTAAGCTAAAGATATTCACATATAAATTCAATGGTCATAATCATACCAATCAACAATTCAACTTTGCACTACTGGCCAAAGAGAACCCATAGTCATGATCATACCAATAATTTACCCATCTTTACACTCAAGCGAAAGAGAATTTCAACATCAAGGTTATAAAAATGTTATATATGATAATAAAAACAATATGATCAACATATAGATTTAATCTCAAGAGTAATATTCATAAATCAACTATAATTTGGTTAGAAAAAGAAACCAATTTTGTCGTGAATAGTAACTCGTGAATAGTAACTCGTGAATAGTAACCCCGACTCAAAAAGGTAGAAATTCCACAATAAAATTCATACCAATATTTCGGTATAATGATATTGAAAGAATAACATTTCTTAAGCTTATAAACAATTTATTTAAATTGTTTACACTTTACTAATTAATGCATTTAATCATCATAAAATGCCAACTCTTAAGATTTCATCATCAATAACCAAAACCCTCATCAAAAATCTGCATATACCTCATATAGGATTCTCAAGCCATAAAATCCTATTTTCCAATTTTCTTACTTCACATAACATATTTAATTCATTTTCTCATAACTAGACTATTTTCATGAAAAATACCAAATCCGTTCCAAAAATATTTCTTTTCTGAATTTAGCATAATATAGTCCCATAGTGAACATATATTTTTCTCAGAATTTTTAAAAGTCATTTTACTATTTTTCATATGGCCAAAATAGCCGAATATTTAGACATTTATCAAAAATTATACTTTTTTCTAAAAATTCTGAAATTTACAGAGTATACTTCTATCATATACATGTACTCCCAATAAAAATTTCATCAATTTTTGGAGTTAACCACAAGGAATTATAAGCAGTTACTTTTAAAATAGTCTTTTCTCATAAAATTCATAACTCTCAATCTATACATCCAAAAATCACCATTTTTGGACACAATCAAGAATACTCATCAAAATATCATTTCAAATTTTTCCAGAATTTTTGAAGGTCAGAAAAATTACGAAATTAAAAATCATAACAACCCTTAAAATCCCTTACTATCCCTTACCTCAAAAGAGCAGTACTTCTGACTGGATATCGGATATGATGCTGAAGAAAACTTGCACTAATGAATAGCAACTCACCAAGTATCTAAAAACTCACAAAATATGCTTCATAATATAGAGAGAGAAAGAGAGAAAGCTTATGTTTCTGGTGTGATTTTCAATTCTAACTTAGCCCTCTATTTATAGGAAAATTTTGGTAGGTTTGACCTGCAACCTGATGGCTTTACCTGCTACTATTCCCACCCACCACATTTGAAATATAATTCAGCACATTTCTTCACCAACCACAAGTGGGGCCCACCAATTCTAGAATTTTCTACCAAAATGATTAACTCCGAAAATTCAACAATTTCTGAACCAGTCATCTCGTAAAATTCATAACAAATCATACGTTCATTTTTAACGGTTCAAAATTTGTGGGCATATACTCAACTTATATATGTATAACATATCCAAAAATTACCACGATCCAACGGTCGGATTAAAAATTATAACCCCCGCAAAATATCTCAAAAACCCTGATTTTTAATACCTCCATTCCGACAAAAATACGGATAAAAACCTCAACATTAACTCCTTCATTTTTAACCACAAAAATATATCCCTCGTTTATATCCACATAAAATAAATATTTCCTTATCATATGAATCAATAATTAATTATTCACAAATAATATTACAGAATCACATTTATGACAACCAGGCCGTTCCCAGGAAAGAGGGGGCTTTCCAATAAGGATTTCTCCTTACTGGCGCGCAATTAGATGACCAAACCTCTCCTTAGACAGAACTTTCTAGACATTGCCAATAATGCTATCTAATATTACTATTCAAATAATATGAATTATTGATCTGATAATGAGAAATACTGTGCAGCAACAATTATTGAACAACAATAATATAAAATTTCAACGTAGCAATTATTGAATCAATAAAATAAAATATTGAACAGTAATTACTGTAACAATTATTGAGTAGTGCCTTCTTACGTAAGAATCAATAATTTCAAAAATACTGTGCAATACCGTGTGCTACTGTGCAATAACGCGTATTACTGTATTTTAACCACCGGATATTCCAACAGTGTTAACGGTAACAACTACGCCGTTATTTATAAAAACTTAAATTTATCGTTTTCCTTCACCCGACAGTTATTCGTTATGGGGACCACAAATAGCTGCGCCGTCGTACGAATATTCTCCGACAGAAAGAATATTCCACGACCAAACGAATATTCCCCGACAACAATGATTATTTTATAACCACTTGCTTATTTTGAAAAAAATTCATATTTCACCCATAACTTTAAACTTTTATCAATTTAACCATTTACTAAATAGTAATTATAAGAAAAATTGCATACTTTTATTTCATAAAATTCGGGGTCTTACAATCTCCCCTCCATATGAAATTTCGTCCCTGAAATTTACGTACCGGTATTTCGAAGAGTTGAGAATACCGTACTTTCATTTCAGATTTCATCTTCCCTGTCCTCATGATTTCTCCATTGCTCATCTCCTGTATTTCAGATATCATTCTAGAATACTGCTTCAAAACAAAGGTTAATTGAACAAATTAACATATCACATAATATCCCGATATTATGACTGACCAACAAATAAGCTTAGGCAGGACACACTAGCGAAGGATTTACTCATCTCTCCCCTCCTAGTTTTATTCCCCGATTTCCGCCAGAGATCATATCCCTAAGCTCTGATACCAAATGTAACGACCCCAAAATAGGTCCATTCCATCCAACCCATTCTGAGTCGTCAAATACATGGTACAGAAAATAACTACAACTCTATTACAACAATTGTCGTACAAAATACAACAACACATATGCTGTGAGTTTGAATACAAATATATACCAAATGTGACACATGTCCCAACCGTGGACAGCACCTCACAGTGACACCTTACATAAAGGTATAGTCAAAAACTGTTTTAGAAATTAGAATCTTTGGGAAGTGCTCAAGGAAACCTTCGTACATGGGAGACCACGCGTCTAAGTTATGATAGATATCATATGGCCACAGAATTATCCTTGGTTGACCCAATAGACCCCAAAGAAAAACGAGAAGATTACTATCATATTCTTCCCAATGGTGAGTCTTCTCTTGACTTATCATTATCTCCACTGTCTCTAATTGAGAATTATACTTCAAATAAACACCAAGATTATATAGGTAGTGCTCGTATATATACTCAGCAAGTGGATGAGTACATCCCTGTCTTATGATGACACGAGGTTGTATGTCGTTAGACATCTTGTATGATAGTGGCAAACCACCCTTCCAACGTTGGGTACACCTTACCCTATTGGATTCACCAAATATAACTACTAAATGAACTTTTCTATAACTGCTTCGGGAGAACATCCACAGCTAGAGACCACCGTTCTATTTCCCCGTTACCCTCGCTCGACCCAGCTACACTCTTATTACCTGAAAGGAATTGTGAAGCAAAAGGGTGAGCACAACTAGCTCAGTAAAGAATATCATGACTAAAGATAATTAAATTATCAATAGCCTTCATCAATAATAAATCAGAGATTAGAACATATGGTAAAAAATTTCAACCATAGTTGCAGCGGAACGAGCAATCCATTAGAAGAGTCAAATAGACTATAAAGTCTATTATCTTCTCCATGTTAAAAATCCATCAACAATGTTTTATCCCTGTAACATCAATCAACAATTCTGGTCCACAATCATATGAATAACTCATAATCATAACTGTAGTTCTAAATTCCTCTTCTCATCCAGGACGAAGATAATTTTCATCACCTATCTTTACCTGAAACATCAAAGATCATGGTTACACCAAATCACATTTCCTGTTCATAATCATACTAATAACTTCATCTTTGCACTACGGCCAAAGATATTCATTTGTATCACCAGTTGGTCATGTTTATCTCAACATCTGTTCATCTTTGCACTACTGGCCAAAGATATTCATATCTCAAAGAAATATATAATCATTTCAGAATTTATATAAACAATAATTATAACCATGTTGATCAATTCACCTTTGCACTTAAGCTAAAGATATTCACATATAAATTCAATGGTCATGATCATACCAATCAACAATTCAACTTTGCACTACTGGCCAAAGAGAACTCATAGTCATGATCATACCAATAATTTACCCATCTTTACACTCAAGCGAAAGAGAATTTCAACATCAAGGTTATAAAAATGTTATATATGATAATAAAAACAATATGATCAACATATAGATTTAATCTCAAGAGTAATATTCATAAATCAACTATAATTTGGTTAGAAAAAGAAACCAATTTTGTCGTGAATAGTAACTCGTGAATAGTAACTCATGAATAGTAACTCGTGAATAGTAACTCGTGAATAGTAACACCGACTCAAAAAGGTAGAAATTCCACAATAAAATTCATACCAATATTTCGGTATAATGATATTGAAAGAATAACATTTCTTAAGCTTATAAACAATTTATTGAAATTGTTTACACTTTACTAATTAATGCATTTAATCATCATAAAATGCCAACTCTTAAGATTTCATCATCAATAACCAAAACCCTCATCAAAAATCTGCATATACCTCATATATAGGATTCTCAAGCCATAAAATCCTATTTTCCAATTTTCTTACTTCACATAACATATTTAATTCATTTTCTCATAACTAGACTATTTTCATGAAAAATACCAAATCCGTTCTAAAAATATTTCTTTTCTGAAATTTAGCATAATATAGTCCCATAGTGAACATATATTTTTCTCAGAATTTTTAAAAGTTATTTACTATTTTTCATATGGCCAAAATAGCCGAATATTTAGACATTTATCAAAAATTATACTTTTTTCTAAAAATTCTGAAATTTACAGAGTATACTTCTATCATATACATGTACTCCCAATAAAAATTTCATCAATTTTTGGAGTTAACCACAAGGAATTATAAGCAGTTACTTTTAAAATAGTCTTTTCTCATAAAATTCATAACTCTCAATCTATACATCCAAAAATCACCATTTTTGGACACAATCAAGAAACTCATCAAAATATCATTTCAAATTTTTCCAGAATTTTTGAAGGTCAGAAAAATTACGAAATTAAAAATCATAACAACCCTTAAAATCCCTTACTATCCCTTACCTCAAAAGAGCAGTACTTCTGACTGGATATCGGATATGATGCTGAAGAAAACTTGCACTAATGAATAGCAACTCACCAAGTATCTAAAAACTCACAAAATATGCTTCATAATATAGAGAGAGAAAGAGAGAAAGCTTATGTTTCTGGTGTGATTTTCAATTCTAACTTAGCCCTCTATTTATAGGAAAATTTTGGTAGGTTTGACCTGCAACCTGATGGCTTTACCTGCTACTATTCCCACCCACCACATTTGAAATATAATTCAGCACATTTCTTCACCAACCACAAGTGGGGCCCACCAATTCTAGAATTTTCTACCAAAATGATTAACTCCGAAAATTCAACAATTTCTGAACCAGTCATCTCGTAAAATTCATAACAAATTATACGTTCATTTTTAACGGTTCAAAATTTGTGGGCATATACTCAACTTATATATGTATAACATATCCAAAAATTACCACGATCCAACGGTCGGATTAAAAATTATAACCCCCGCAAAATATCTCAAAAACCCTGATTTTTAATACCTCCATTCTGACAAAAATACGGATAAAAACCTCAACATTAACTCCTTCATTTTTAATCACAAAAATATATCCCTCGTTTATATCCACATAAAATAAATATTTCCTTATCATATGAATCAATAATTAATTATTCACAAATAATATTATAGAATCACATTTATGACAACCAGGCCGTTCCCAGGAAAGAGGGGGCTTTCCAATAAGGATTTCTCCTTACTGGCGCGCAATTAGATGACCAAACCTCTCCTTAGACAGAACTTTCTAGACATTGCCAATAATGCTATCTAATATTACTATTCAAATAATATGAATTATTGATCTGATAATGAGAAATACTGTGCAGCAACAATTATTGAACAACAATAATATAAAATTTCAACGTAGCAATTATTGAATCAATAAAATAAAATATTGAACAGTAATTACTGTAACAATTATTGAGTAGTGCCTTCTTACGTAAGAATCAATAATTTCAAAAATACTGTGCAATACCGTGTGCTACTGTGCAATAACGCGTATTACTGTATTTTAACCACCGGGTATTCCAACAGTGTTAACGGTAACAACTACGCCGTTATTTGTAAAAACTTAAATTTATCGTTTTCCTTCACCCGACAGTTATTCGTTATGGGGCCCACAAATAGCTGCGTCATCGTACGAATATTCTCCGACAGAAAGAATATTCCACGACCAAACGAATATTCCCCGACAACAATGATTATTTTATAACCACTTGCTTATTTTGAAAAAAATTCATATTTCACCCATAACTTTAAACTTTTATCAATTTAACTATTTACTAAATAGTAATTATAAGAAAAATTGCATACTTTTATTTCATAAAATTCGGGGTCTTACACGGTCCGCGGGCGCCCGACCCGCCCAAGTGGCCCGTGAATTTTTTTTATTTTTATTTATTTTTAAATAAAATATTTACTACTTGTGGGTTGTGAGGCTTGAACACAAGACTTGTAAATAAATAAATAAGAGTTCAAACCAACTAAGCTACAACAACTATTTGTTTTTAATGCAATCTTCAATATATTTTAACTATAATTAAAAATTATAATTAAGATATGTAGTTAATGTAGGTAATTAATTAATAATACTAATTTATAATACTATTAAAATTTTAATTGATTGAGATATATAGTTAATAATTTCAAAGTATAAAACTATTAAACTAACAAATAACAATTATTAGTTTAAGTTAGATAATATAATTATAAAAATTTAAAATTATCTATATATTAGTATTAATTACAGTATTTATTATTTTTAAAAGTAAAATAAATTATATTAATTTTAAAGAATCAAATTTGATTATATACTTTGAATTACTAGCAATATATAATTCGAATCAACCACTAATTTTTTAGATTGCAAGTCCAAAATCTGTACACAATAATATAGATAATTTTATCCCTTAAGTATGCAATCCCCCTACTTATTGTAGTACATTTGGAAAGTAAATCAATCATTATCCCTTAATTATGTATTCCCCCTACTTATTTGGAAAGTAAATCAATCATTATCCCAAATCATGCCTTTAGAATAATATCTAAAATTATAATACTATTAAATTTTTAATTGATTGAGATATGTAGTTAATTTAAGTAATTAGAATTATTGTTTATTATAAATTATTTTATTATTTTTAATATTTATTATTATTACTATTTTTGGTGTATCAAGATTTTATAAAAAAAATAAGAAAAAGTCCGCAGTCCGGCCCGATCCGGCCAACCCGGGCCACGGGCCTAACAAATCTGACCCGTCAAAATCCGGACCTTTTTAACCCGGCCCGCGTTCAGCCCGATTTGGCCCGGCTTGGCCCGCCTGTTTGACAGATCTACTAATATGTGGTTGTATTTATAATATCCCGTTAACTCCTTGCCATAACTCGTCCGAAGTCAATTAGGAATAAGAATCCTGATTAGAGTTTCCTCATAATTGGATAAGATTTGTATTTCTTAAAAATAGGAAGCTAAATAAGACAAATGAATCACAAGTTAATTGGACTTTGACCCTTCTACAATATTATCACATCACCAAATCACCAGTCATCCGTCAAGTCACGTGACATGTGTCGCACCGAATATTAATTTTTGTGTTTCTTTTAAAATATCAATTCAAAATTGAGAGATGGAGTATTATAAAAAAAGGAGTATTATAAAAAAAATAATGATAGGAGTTTCGAATACGTCCAAGACTCTTAGATTTCATTAATACATAAATTTTTTTTATCGGGCTTAAACCATTACTATCATATATATATATATATATATATATATATATATATATATATATATATATATACTAGTTGTGTCCGTGCCTCCGATACTGTATAAACGGTAAAATTTATTCTAAATTTTGAACGGTTCAAATAATTTATTGAGTGAGCAGAAAATTCAAAATCATTTGTATGTTATTATATAGATATAGATTGATGATATGTAATTCAGGTCTTAAACAATTATTAGCTGAAGTATTTTTTTTAAAAAATATTTATTTATTAATCTCATCATACAAATTTTTAATTTATAAATATGTTTTTTATACATATTTTTTTTTGTAAAAAAATTATGACAATGGAGAAGTAATTTTAAATGGAGGAACTATTATTTATATTTCAATTTTCTATTGTAAGTATCACTCTCTCAGTTTCACAAAGAAAAGTATCATTTGAAAATTTACGAATAATTAAAAACATATTTTTGTTATATGTATGTCTACAATGATAAAGTGTTATGACAAAGAAATTAATATAGTAAATTTAAGAATATTTTGTCATTTTATACAATTATTATTAAAGATAAATTTATTTTATAAAATAGCATTTATATATATATATATATATATATAGATTTATTTTATTTTATTTTATTTTATTTTATTTTTGTGAAAAGTATTAGATTGAAGGGAGAGCGTTGGACCGACACCTAGAGCCATGCTATAAAGACCTCCTCTGGATTTATTTAAAGAGCGTTGGACCCAACGGCTAAAGCCATGCTGTTCAAACCTCCACCAGACTTACGTTTGACCCCAAGCTAAGGACCAAATGCAAATATCTTGGCAATTACATTTCTATAACCCTAGATTTAGTCATAATAAATAAATGGCAAAAAGTAATTTTATCCAACTGTAATTGTAGTGTTTTAAGCAATTAGCTATTGTGCTTTTAAAATATTCAATTAGCCCACTGTACTTTTTAAAAATGTTCAATCAGCACTGTGACGCCCCCAAAATAGGTATATAACACCCATTCTGAGTCGCCAAATACATGGTACAGAAAGTAAACTACAACTTCAATAATACAATTGTCGTACAAAATACGACAACACATACTGTGAGTTTAAATACAAATATTGTCTTCTGGATAATATCCACACTCAAATAAATTCTCATTACAATTATTCAAACACTATTTTACAGAAATAGTGAGGACTGCTAAAACATATTTCTAGAACCATCACTCCATATCCCGACTAGATCCTGCTATGTTCTCACCTCCTGAGAAGAAAAATAGAACAAAAAGGAAAAGGGTGAGCTCAACTAGCCCAGTAAAAAATATTATGACTAAGATAATATACAACAAATTATCGTTAGTCTTCAACAGGAAAAAATCTGATAGAATATAATCGACAACAAGTTTTAGATCAACAACTGCAGCGGAAACAGCAAACCATTAGAAGAGTCAAGTAGAGAAAGAATTCTACTATCTTCTAAGATTTAAAAGTCCATCATCAATATTTTATCCCTGTAACATCAATTAATAATCATCTTTATCCAAATATTCATCTTTGCACTACAGGCCAAAGATATTCATCGAGTAATCATACATCTTTGCACTACAGGCCAAAGATATTCAGTAATATCATCATTTAGGACTGAGGATGATGAAAAATATCTTAAAGAGAACGAATCCAGTGAGACAGAAGAACAAATAGTAGGGATTCGTATAACAGTTTATCCAAGATCAATAATACTTAATAATAATCAAATGTGAAGCAGAATTCAAAAATAATGATCAAAATATGGATACAATCAAAGATAGTAACCATAATAGACATCTTGGACAAAAAGAAAAAATTTTATTTTTCGGTGAATAGTGCCGTATTCGTGAATAGTGTCGTATACGTGAATAGTAACGTATACGTGAATAGTAACCCCGACACAAAAAGTTCTAAATTTGATAAAAACTCATGTTGATATTTCAGCATAATGATATTGAAGAAAATAATATCATTTAAGAAGAAAATAATATCCCTTACTTCAAAATATCAGTACTTCTGGTCGGAATACCGGTATAAGGCTGAAAAAAACTTGCTCTGATGAATAGAAACTCTCAAAGTATCTAAATACTCACAAAATACACTCAATAATCTAGAGAGAGAAAGAGAAAAAACTTGTTTCTGGTGTGATTTTCAATTCTAACTTAGCCCTCTATTTATAGGAAAATTTTAGTAGGCTTGACCTGCAACCTAATGGCTTTACCTGCTACTATTCCCACCCACCACATTTGAAATATAATTCAGCACATTTCTTCACCAACCAAGAGTGGGGTCCACCAATTCTAGAATTTTCCATCAAAATGATAAACTCCGAAAATTCAACAATTTCTGAACCAGTCATCTTATAAAATTTATAATAAATCATACGTTCATTTTTAACTGTTCAAAATTTGTGGGCATATACTCAACTTATATATGTATAACATATCCAAAAATTACCACGATCCAACGGTCGGATTAAAAATTATAACCCCCGCAAAATATCTCAAAAATCCTGATTTTTAATACCTCCATTCCGACAAAAATACTGATAAAAACCTCAACATTAACTCCTTCATTTTTAACCACAAAAATATATCCCTCATTTATATCCACATAAAATAAATATTTCCTTATCATATGAATCAATAATTAATTATTCACAAATAATATTACAGAATCACATTTATGACAACCAGGCCGTTCCCAGGAAAGAGGGGGCTTTCCAATAAGGATTTCTCCTTACTAGCGCGCAATTAGATGACCAAACCTCTCCTTAGACAGAACTTTCTAGACATTGCCAATAATGTTATCTAATAATATTATTCAAATAATATGAATTATTGATCTGATAATGGAAAATACTGTGCAGCAACAATTATTGAAACAACAATAATATAAAATATCAACGCAGCAATTATTGAATCAATAAAATAAAATATTGAACAATAACTACTGTAACAATTATTGAGTAGTGCCTTCTTACGTAAGAATCAATAATTGGTGCATTACCGTGTGCTACTGTATTTTAACCACCGGGTATTCCAACAGTATTAACGGTAACAACTACGCCGTTATTTATAAACAACGTATACTTGTCGTTTTCTTCATCCAATCGCTTTCCGTTATGGGGCCCACACAAGGCTGCGTCGTCGTACGAATATTCCCCAACAGCAAGAATATTCCACGACCAAACGAATATTCCCCGACAAAATGAATATTTTATAACCACTTGCTAATTTTAAAAAATTTGCACATTTCACCCATAACCAAAGTATTATATCAAATTAACCCCTTATTATTTACAATAATATTAAGAGAAAATTTGATTTTATTCATTAATAAGTTGGGGTCTTACAACCTCCCCTCCTTATGAAATTTTGTCCTCGAAATTGACGCACGTACCTGATGTTTCAAAAAGGTGAGGATACCTCGCTTTCATTTCTGATTCCAACTCCCAGGTCATTTCTTCAATAGCATGGTTTCTCCACAAAACCTTAACTTGTGGTATAACCTTCGTGCGTAGGACATGCTATTTCCTATCCAAGATCTTAACAGGTACCTCCTCGTACGTTAAATCTTCAGCTATCTCGTCTGGTTTTAACTCAATAATGTGGTTCGGGTCTTTAACATATTTACGAAGCATAGATATGTGAAAAATATTATGAACACGAGACATGCTTGGAGGTAATGCGAGTCTATATGCCACATTTTCTATTCGCTCAAGAATCTCAAATGGACCAACAAATCTTGGATTGAGCTTTCCTCTCTTCCCAAATCTTGTAACTCCCTTCCATGGTGTAACACGTAATAATACATGATCCCCAATATTAAATTCCACGTCCTTCCGATGAAGATCCGCATAACTCTTTTGTCGATCCTGTGCCGTTTGTATACGTTGTCGAATCGTTTGGATCTTCTCTGTAGTAATGCGTACCAACTCTGGTCCCAACAATGTTGCTTCACCCACCTCGTCCCAGCATACTGGAGAACGACATTTTCTTCCATACAACGCCTCGAATGGAGCCACACCTATGCTCGCCTGATAACTGTTGTTGTAGGAGAATTCCACCAATAGTAGGTACTTATCCCAACTCCCTTTGAGATCTAGGACACAAAGTCTTAATAGATCTTCAAGAGTTTGAATAGTCCTCTCTGATTGTCCGTCCGTTTGAGGATGGTATGCCGAACCGAATCGTAAATTCGTGTCCATAGCTTTCTGCAAGCTAACCCAAAATTGTGAAGTGAATCTTGGGTCACGATCTGAAACTATGGATACTGGAATGCCATGCAATCTCACAATCTCGTTCACGTACATACTAGCAAGACGTTCAAGGGAATAAGTCTCACGTATCGGTAAGAAATGAGCGGACTTGGTTAATCTATCAACAATAACCCAAATCGCATCTATGCCTTGAGAAACCTTGGGAAGACCTGTAACGAAATCCATGGTAATGTGTTCCCACTTCCATTTCGGGATCTCAAGTGGTTGCAATGGACCCTTTGGTACTTGATGCTCTGCCTTTACACGTTGACAAGTTAAACACCTCGAGATAAACTCCACGATCTCTCTTTTCATATTGCTCCACCAAAATGTATGTCGAAGATCGTGATACATTTTGGTACTCCCAAGATGGATTGCAAACGGTGTGTTGTGTGCCTCCATCATTATTCGATGCTTCAAGTCAAAATCGTTAGGAACACAAAGTCTGGAGTTGACTCGAAGTATTCCTTCTTCATCGATTCTTGCTTCTGGAATAGCACCTTCTTGCACTTTCTTCTTCATACGCATCAGCTCCATGTCCGTAGCTTGAGCAGTTTTAACTTTATCGATTAAAGTCGGTTCTACTCGTATATTTGATATCATCATATGGGTACTTGGAGCCTTCATCTCTATCTCCATCCTTTGCAAGTCATACAAAATGGGCTTTTGTGTTAACAACATTGCACTCGTACCCGCGTATGATCTTCTACTCAATGCGTCAGCTACTACGTTCGCTTTTCCAGGATGATATTGGATGGTATGATCGTAATCTTTCAACAGCTCAAGCCAACGTCGTTGCCGCATGTTGAGTTCCTTTTGGGTGAAGAAATATTTGAGGCTTTTATGATCCGTATAGATCTCCACTTTCTCCCCATACAGGTAGTGTCTCCAAATCTTCAACGCGAAAACGACTGCTGCCAACTCCAAATCATGAGTAGGATAATTCCTCTCATATTCTTTGAGTTGTCGTGAGGCATATGCTATGACTTTTCCATGTTGCATGAGAACACATCCTAACCCTTTGCCTGAAGCATCGCTGTAGATAACAAATCCATCCGAACCAGATGGTATTGTCAGAACAGGTGCCGAAATGAGTCTCCTCTTGAGTTCTTGAAAACTCTTCTCGCATTTCTCACTCCATACAAATTTTGTATCTCTACGAGTCAGCTGCGTTAATGGAATAGCGATTCGAGAATATCCTTCAACGAATCTCCGATAATAACCAACTAACCCTAGAAAGCTACATATTTCGATTACCGACTTAGATTGCTCTCAACTGTGACTCATATCCCAACCTTGGATAGCACGTCACAATGACACCTATCAGTTTACTATCGCACGAATATGGCGTCCCCTACGGAGAGTCTGGCTTTGGTGCATTCCACAAAGAAAGTCACCAGATAGAGGCTCGGGTACCAACTTCTATAGTTGGGTTTTAACTCCTGAAGTTCAATAGGAGCTATTCAATATGAGATTTTAGAAATGGATTTTGTATTGGGTTGAAGATCAATACAAAAATTAAATATCACGCTCTGGGTTAAGCCAGGAAATTCTTCAGAAAATACGTCAGGAAATTCACTAACAACAGAAATATCATTCAAATCTGACGTATTTTTGTTCAAGTCCATGACATGGGCTAAGAAAGCTTGACATCCGTTTTTCAATAAACGAATGGCTTTATGGCTTGGTATGACAACGATTGATTTTAGTGGTTTGGTTGCTTGAATTCGCATAACAGGTTGGTTAGGAATATGAAAACTAACAACCTTACGAAAATAATCAATTTTGGCATGATGAGTAGTTAACCAATCAATTCCTAAAATCACATCAAAAGCAAGTATCTTTAAAGAGATAAGGTCAACAGGTAATGTGATTGTGCCAACTTGGATTAAGCAAGATTTATAAACTGTAGATGTAATGAAAGTTTCTCCTAACGGAGCTCCACAGATAGGTCAAAGTCTAATTTCTCCGGAGTCAAGTTTAAACGTTGAGCACAAGCAGGAGAGATAAAAGAATGGGTAGAACCAGTATCTAGTAAGGTATAAACTTCGCAAGAATTTATAATTAACTAACCCGTTATACCTTCGTTCGGGTTCCTCGCGTTTTGGGCAGTCACGACAAACGCTCTTCCAAAAATTACCGACTTTATTTTGTCCGTATCCGCCTTTGGTGTCACCGTCCTAGCTGGACTTGGTTTCGCTATAGTACAATCTCGAGCGATATGTCCTTCCTTTCCACAATTATAACATACCTTGAACTGTTGTGGGCAGTTTGGACTTATATGTCCCTCCTCTCCGCATCTGTAACATACGACTGGTGGTCGTTCTCCTCCCCTAGAAACAGTTGATGTTTGTGCTGACGTCTTCACGTTATCATTGTTGTACCTTCTCTTCTTGAAATCTCCTCCTGACTCGCTCCTTCTATTATCACGACCACGATTACCACCAGAGTGGTTACCGCTTTTGTCCGAATATTTTTCTCCCTGCTGGTTTTCATTGCTTCGATGACTGCCACCACCGGTATGACCCTGGTTGTGGTCCCTCGGTTGCACATACTCATTATCTCGCTCTAATAATTGAGCCCTGTTTACAATATCTGAATATAAAGAAAATTTATGAGAGATAAGATATTGCCGAATCTCGGGTTTTAGTCCTCTCAGAAACATCCTTGTCATTCGTTCCTCATTTTCGACCAAATGAGGTGCAAACCTGGATAACTCTGCAAACTTCGCCTCGTACTGGGACACCGTCATGTTGTTTTGTTCCAGTCTGATAAACTCCACCTCCTTCATATGACGAATACTTTCAGGAAAGTACTTGTCATTGAACAGTTTTTGAAATGTTTCCCAGGACATGTTGAGTGCGTCAGGCTGGGTACGCTTCACAGACTCCCACCAGTAGTCTGCCTCACCGCGGAACATAAAAGTGGCGAATGGAACCTTCTGTTCCTCTGTGCATCCCAAGACATCGAATATCTTGGTAATTTGCTTGACCCACGTTTCCGCCATGATCGGATCCGGCTTTCCCTTAAATTTCGGTGGTCCCAATTCTTTGAACTGCTTAGCTGTGACAAACCGCGCGTTGTTATTATTTCTACCCGTATTCTGCATACGAGTCTCCCTCGTCTGATTTTGCATGAACTGCAAAAAGCTCCTAAATATTCCATCATTCATCGTTTGCTCGGTAACGTTGTTTACAGGAGGAATATTACCTTTCTGTTGCACGTTCCCCTGGGTGGTGATCAAAGTTGTCTCCACGGTCTGATTTACTCCATTATTAACGTTCTCAGCTGCCATTCTTAAATACTGCCATAAAACAAGGGTTAATTGACATGTCACATATTATCCCTATATCTAACCGACCAAATAATTACCAAATAAACTTATTCAGGTCATACTAGCGAAGAAATTCCCCGTCTCTCCCCTCCTAGTTCTTGTCTCACATCTCAGCCAGGGATCATATCCCTAAGCTCTGATACCAACTGTGACGCCCCCAAAATAGGTATACAACACCCATTCTGAGTCGCCAAATACATGGTACAGAAAGTAAACTACAACTTCAATAATATAATTATCGTGCAAAATACGACAACACATACTGTGAGTTTAAATACAAATATTGTCTTCTGGACAATATCCACACTCAAATAAATTCTCATTACAATTATTCAAACACTATTTTACAGAAATAGTGAGGACTGCTAAAACATCTTTCTAGAACTATCACTCCATACCCCGACTAGATCCTGCTATGTTCTCACCTCCTGAGAAGAAAAATGGAACAAAAAGGAAAAGGGTGAGCTCAACTAGCCCAGTAAAGAATATTATGACTAAGATAATATACAACAAATTATCGTTAGTCTTCAACAGGGAAAAATCTGATAGAATATAATCGACAACAAGTTTTAGATCAACAACTGCAGCGGAAACAACAAACCATTAGAAGAGTCAAGTAGAGAAAGAATTCTACTATCTTCTAAGATTTAAAAGTCCATCATCAATATTTTATCCCTGTAACATCAATTAATAATCATCTTTATCCAAATATTCATCTTTGCACTACAGGCCAAAGATATTCATTTGTATCACCTGTCAGTCATGTTCATCTCAACACCTGTTCATCTTTGCACTACAGGCCAAAGATATTCATCAAGTAATCATACATCTTTGCACTACAGGCCAAAGATATTCAGTAATATCATCATTTAGGACTGAGGATGATGAAAAATATCTTAAAAGAGAACGAATCCAGTGAGACAGAAGGACAAATAGTAGGGATTCGTATAACAGTTTATCCAAGATCAATAATACTTCATAATAATCAATTGTAAAGCAGAATTCAAAAATAAAGATCAAAACATGGATACAATCAAAGATAGTAACCATAATAGACATCTTGGACAAAAAGGAAAAATTTTATTTTTCGGTGAATAGTGCCGTATTCGTGAATAGTGCAGTATACGTGAATAGTAACGTATACGTGAATAGTAACTCCGACACAAAAAGTTCTAAATTTGATAAAAACTCATGTTGATATTTCAGCATAATGATATTGAAGAAAATAATATCATTTAAGAAGAAAATAATATCCCTTACTTCAAAATATCAGTACTTCTGGTCGAAATACTGGTATAAGGCTGAAAGAAACTTGCTCTGATGAATAGAAACTCTCAAAGTATCTAAATACTCACAAAATACACTCAATAATCTAGAGAGAGAAAGAGAGAAAACTTGTTTCTGGTGTGATTTTCAATTCTAACTTAGCCCTCTATTTATAGAAAAATTTTAGTAGGCTTGACCTGCAACCTGATGGCTTTACCTGCTACTATTTCTACCCACCACATTTGAAATATAATTCAGCACATTTCTTCACCAACCAAGAGTGGGGCCCTCCAATTCTAGAATTTTCCATCAAAATGATAAACTCCGAAAATTCAACAATTTCTGAACCAGTCATCTTATAAAATTCATAATAAATCATACGTTCATTTTTAACGGTTCAAAATTTGTGGGCATATACTCAATTTATATATGTACATATTCAAAAATTACCATGATCCAACGGTCGGATTAAAATTTATAACCCCCGCAAAATATCTCAAAAACCCTGATTTTTAATACCTCTATTCCGACAAAAATACTGATAAAAACCTCAACATTAACTCCTTCATTTTTAACCACAAAAATATATCCCTCATTTATATCCACATAAAATAAATATTTCCTTATCATATGAATCAATAATTAATTATTCACAAATAATATTACAGAATCACATTTATGACAACCAGGCCGTTCCCAGGAAAGAGGGGGCTTTCCATTAAGGATTTCTCCTTACTAGCGCGCAATTAGATGACCAAACCTCTCCTTAGACAGAACTTTCTAGACATTGCCAATAATGTTATCTAATAATATTATTCAAATAATATGAATTATTGATCTGATAATGAAAAATACTGTGCAGCATCAATTATTGAAACAACAATAATATAAAATATCAACGCAGCAATTATTGAATCAATAAAATAAAATATTGAACAATAACTACTGTAACAATTATTGAGTAGTGCCTTCTTACGTAAGAATCAATAATTGGTGCAATACCGTGCGCTACTGTATTTTAACCACCGGGTATTCCAACAGTATTAACGGTAACAACTACGCCGTTATTTATAAACAACGTATACTTGTCGTTTTCTTCATCCAATCACTTTCCGTTATGGGGCCCACACAAGGCTGCGCCGTCGTACGAATATTCCCCGACAGCAAGAATATTCCACGACCAAACGAATATTCCCCGACAAAATAAATATTTTATAACCACTTGCTTATTTTGCAAAATTTGCACATTTCACCCATAACCAAAGTATTATATCAAATTAACCCCTTATTATTTACAATAATATTTAGAGAAAATTTGATTTTATTCATTAATAAGTTGGGGTCTTACAAGCACATTCCGTCCAATTTCTTGAACGGACGTTAAAAAATTACACACGTGTCATTGAAAAAAAAAATAAAAAATCATTATTTCCTACGTGGCAATCTAATCAGCCAAATTCTTAATACTATTAAGCCACTGCACTTTAAAAAAATGCAATTGGCCCACTGTGGTTTTAAAAATATTTTTATGTTTTATTTTCTATCTTTTTCTTTACCTAAATATTTATAATATGTATAATATTAATAAAAATTAATATTATAATATTTATAAAATGTATCTTTTATTTTAAAAATAAAAATAAAAATACTTTTATGTTTTAAAATACTTATAAAAATTTTAAAAATAAAAATATTTTTATATTTTATTTTTCTTTCTTTTTCTTTACCTAAATATTTATAATATATATAATATTAATAAAAATTAATATTATAATATTTATAGTATGTATGTTTTATTTTAAAAATAAAAATAAAAATACTTTTATGTTTTGAAATACTTATAAAATTTTTAAAAATAAAAATATTGTTTCATTTCCTTTTTTAAAAATAAAAATACTTTTATATTTCATTTTCTATTTTCTTTCTCCTTCAAAATGAATAAATAACCCTATTGTTCATCTTCTTCCTCACTGCATCTACTGTTCATCTTCTTAATTCCTCATTCGTCTCCGACGACGATAAGAATAACAGGAGGAGAAATCCCCCCCCCCCAATCGGCCAGAGATTTGCCCAAATTGACACTCACCCGACACCCACGTTTGAATACCACCACCTACCATTCCTAGCCCTAGCCAAATCAATTCTATACCAACAACTCGCGTACAAAGTCGGCTCCTCTTCCGCATCATTATTCACATAATTTCCTGATCATGTTTGTAAGACCCCAAATTATTAATAAATGAAATTTAAATTCCCTCTATTTATTATTTTGAAATAGTAAGGGTTAAATTGATTAATGAGGTTAATTATGGGTAAAATACGCAAATATTTTAAATAAGCAGGTGATTATAAAATATTCATTGTTGTCGGGGAATATTCGTTTAGTCGTGGAATATTCTTCCTGTCGGGGAATATTCATACGACGGCGCAGTCTTTTGTGGGTCCCATAACGGAAAGCGATTGGATGAAGAAAACGACAAGTATAAGTTGTTTATAAATAACGGCGTAGTTGTTACCGTTAATACTGTTAGAATACCCGGTGGTTAAAACACAGTAATACGCGTTGTTGCACAGTAGCACACTGTATTGCGCCAATTATTGATTCTTACGTAAGAAGACACTACTCAATAATGATTATAGTAATTACTGTTCAGTATTTTATTTTATTGATTCAATAATTGCTGCGTTGATATTTTATATTACTGTTGTTTCAATAATTGTCACTACACAGTATTTCCCATTATCAGATCAATAATTTATATTATTTGAATAATATTATTAGATAACATTATTGGCAATGTCTAGAAAGTTCTATCTAAGGAGAGGTTTGGTCATCTAATTGCGCACCAGTAAGGAGAAATCCTTATTAGAAAGCCCCCTCTTTCTTGGGAACGGCCTGGTTGTCATAAATGTGATTCTGTAATATTATTTGTGAATAATTAATTATTGATTCATATAATAAGGAAATATTTATTTTATGTGGATATAAATGAGGGATATATTTTTGTGGTTAAAAATGAAGGAGTTAATGTTGAGATTTTTATCATTATTTTTGTCGGAATGGAAGTCTTAAAAATCAGTATTTTTAAGATATTTTGCGGGGGTTATAATTTTTAATCCGACCGTTGGATCGTGGTAATTTTTGGATATGTTATACATATATAAGTTGAGTATATGTCCACAAATTTTGAACCGTTAAAAATGAACGTATGATTTA
Source organism: Panax notoginseng (assembly GCA_016801055.1). Lineage (NCBI taxonomy): Eukaryota > Viridiplantae > Streptophyta > Magnoliopsida > Apiales > Araliaceae > Panax > Panax notoginseng. Next base: position 12,707,689 of record CM029016.1, read on the forward strand.
TTATGAATTTTACGGGATGACTGATTCAGGAATTGTTGAATTTTTGGAGTTTATCATTTTGGTAGAAAATTCTAGAATTGGTGGGCCCCACTCTTGGTTATTGAAGAAATGTGCTGATATTTTTATTCAAATGTGGTAGGCTTGAATAGTAGCAGGTAAAGCCATCAGGTTGTAGGTTAAGTCTGCTTCGGCGTGCTAACATTTTCCTATAAATAGAGGGCTAAGTTAGAATTGAAAATTACACCAGAAACAAGTTTTCTCTCTTTCTTCTCTACATTATTGAGTGTATTTTATGAGTATTTAGATACTTTGAGAGTTTCTATTCATCAGAGCAAGTTTCTTTCAGCCTTATATCGGTATTCCGACCAGAAGTACTGTCTTTACGAGGTAAGGGATGCTATTTTATTCGAAAATGATATTATTTCTTCAATATCATTATGCCGAAATATTGGTTGAAAATTTTTATCAAATTTGGAACTTTTCACGTTGGGGTTACTATTCATGATTTACTATTCACGAGTTACTATTTATCGAAAAATAAAATTTTCTTCTTTTCGTCCAAAATATCTATTCTGGGTACTAGCTTTGATTGTTTCTATGTTTTGATCATTCTTGAATTTTACTTCACTATGAATAATTATAAGGTATTTTTGGACATGGATAAATCGAAATACGAATCCTTAATATTTGTTATTTTATTTCACTGGATTCGTTTTCTTTAATATATTTTTCATCATCCTCAGTCCTAAATGATGATATTACTGAATATCTTTGGCCTGTAGTGCAAAGATGAATGATTAACTGATGAATATTGTAAGACCCCGAATTTTATGAAATAAAAGTATTCAATTTTTCTATTCAGTAAATGGTTAAATTGATAAATGTTAAAGTTAAGGGTGATATATAAGTTTTTTTCAAAATACACAAGTGGTTATAAAATATTCATTGTTGTCGGGGAATATTCGTTTGGTCGTGGAATATTCTTTCTGTTGGGGAATATTCGTACGACGGCGCAGCTATTTGTGGGCCCCATAACGAATAACTGTCGGATGAAGAAAATGACAAATTTGAGTTTTTACAAATAACGACGTAGTTGTTACCGTTAACACTGTTGGAATACCCGGTGGTTAAAATACAGTAATACGCGTTATTGCACAGTAGCACACAGTATTGCACAGTATTTTTTAAAATTATTGATTCTTACGTAAGAAGGCACTACTCAATAATTGTTACAGTAATTACTGTTCAATATTTTATTTTATTGATTCAATAATTGCTGCGTTGATATTTTATATTATTGTTGTTTCAATAATTGTCGTTGCACAGTATTTTCTATTATCAGATCAATAATTCATATTATTTGAATAATATTATTAGATAACATTATTGGCAATGTCTAGAAAGTTCTGTCTAAGGAGAGGTTTGGTCATCTAATTGCGCGCTAGTAAGGAGAAATCCTTATTGGAAAGCCCCCTCTTTCCTGGGAACGACCTGGTTGTCATAAATGTGATTCTGTAATATTATTTATGAATAATTAATTATTGATTCATATGATAAGAAAATATTTATTTTATGTGGATATAAATGAGGGATATATTTTTGTGGTTAAAAAATGAAGGAGTTAATGTTGAGATTTTTATCCGTATTTTTGTCGGAATGGAGGTATTAAAAATTAGGGTTTTTGAGATATTTTGCGGGGGTTATAATTTTTAATCCGACCGTTGGATCGTGGTAATATTTGGATATGTTATACATATATAAGTTGAGTATATGTCCACAAATTTTGAACCGTTAAAAATGAACGTATGATTTGTTATGAATTTTACGAGATGACTGGTTCAGAAATTGTTGAATTTTTGGAGTTTATCATTTTGGTGGAAAATTCTAGAATTGGTGGGCCCCACTTATGGTTGGTGAAGAAATGTGCTGAATTATATTTCAAATGTGGTGGGTGGGAATAGTAGCAGGTAAAGCCATCAGGTTGCAGGTCAAACCTACCAAAATTTTCCTATAAATAGAGGGCTAAGTTAGAATTAAAAATCACACCAGAAACATAAGCTTTCTCTCTTTCTCTCTCTATATTATGATGCATATTTTGTGAGTTTTTAGATACTTGGTGAGTTGCTATTCATCAGTGCAAGTTTCCTTCAGCATCATATCCGATATCTAGTCAGAAGTACTGCTCTTTTGAGGTAAGGGATTGTAAGGGATAGTAAGGGATATCATTATTGTGGTAAGATGTATCATTTTTATGGTAAAGTGATATCATTTTCTTTCATACTCCATATTATGGTAAGATGGTATTATTCGTTTTTTTCAGCTTATCATTAAATAATGAAAGGTTCTGAAAGGATTAGAATATCCTTAATAATTTGTGTTTCATCTATTATTATGTTATGAATATGAACTGTTGATGAATATCTTTGGCCCGTAGTGCAAAGATGAATTGTTGATGAATATCTTTGGCCTGTAGTGCAAAGATGAATGGTTGATGAATATCTTTGGCCCGTAGTGCAAAGATGAATTGTTGATGAATATCTTTGGCCCGTAGTGCAAAGATGACCTGTTGTTGAATATCTTTGGCCTGTAGTGCAAAGATGATCAGTTGTTGTATATCTTTGGTCTGTAGTGCAAAGATGGATGGTTGATTATTGGTTTTACAGTTGTATATCTTTTGCCTGTAGTGCAAAGATGGACTGTTGGTTATTGGTTTTACAGTTGTATACCTTTTGTCTGTAGTGCAAAGATGGACTGTTGGTTATTAGTTTTACAGTTGTATATCTTTGGCATGTAGTGCAAAGTTGAACTATTGATGTACTTGATTATAAATATGAATTGTGATTTAATCATAATCTGTGGCAGTTCAGGTGAAGACAGGTGATGATAGTTCTCTTTGTCTTGGGTATAACCAAGAACTGTTGATGATTATTACAGGAATGAAATATTAACGATGGATTTTTAATCTAGAGGAGATAGTAGACATTATGTTCTATTTGACTCTTCTAATGGATTGCTCGTTCCGCTGCAACTATGGTTGAAATTTTTATCATTTACCATATGTTCTAAATCTCTGATTTATTGTTGATGAAGGCTATTGATAATTGAATTATCTTTAGTCATGATATTCTTTACTGAGCTAGTTGTGCTCACCCTTTTGCTTCACAATTCCTTTCAGGTAATAAGAGTGTAGCTGGGTCGAGCGGGGGTAACAAGGGAATGGAACGGTGGTAATCATTTAGTAGTTATATTTGGTGAAGAAAATAGGGTGAGGCGAACCCAACGTTGGAAGGGTGTTTTGTCACTATCATACAAGATGTCTAATGACATACAACCTCGTGTCATCATAGGACAGGGTTGTGCTCATCCACTTGCTGAGTATATCTATGGGCACTACCTATATAATCTTGGTGTTTGTTTGAAGTATAATTCTCAATTAGAGACAGTGGAGATAATGATAAGTCAAGAGAAGACTCACCATTGGGAAGAATATGATAGTAATCTTCTCGTTTTTCTTTGGGGTCTATTGGGTCAACCAAGGATAATTCTGTGGCCATATGATATCTATCATAACCTAGACGCGTGGCCTCCCATGTACGAAGGTTTCCTTGAACACTTCCCAAAGATTCTAATTTCTAGAACAGTTTTTGACTATACCTTTATGTAAGGTGTCATTGTGAGGTGATGTCCACGGTTAGAACATGAGTCACATTTGGTATATATTTGTATCCAAACTTACAGCATATGTGTTGTTGTATTTTGCACGACAATTGTTGTAATAAAGTTACAGTTATTTTCTATACCATGTATTTGGCGACTCAGAATAGGTTGGATGGAATGGACCTATTTTGGGGTTGTCACATGTGGTATCAGAGCTTAGGGATATGATCTTTGGCGGAGATCGGGGAATATAACTAGGAGGGGAGAGATGAGTAAATCCTTCGCTAGTGTGTCCTACCTAAGCTTATTTGTTGGTCAGTCATAATATCGAGATATTATGTGATATGTTAATTTGTTAAATTAACCCTTGTTTTGAAGCTGTATTCTAGAAAGATATCTGAAATACAGAAGATGAGCAATGGAGAAATCATGATGATAAGGAAGATGGAATCTGAAATGAAAGCAAGGTATTCTCAACTCTTTGAAATACCAGGTACGTTAATTTCGGGGACGAAATTTCATAAGGAGGGGAGATTGTAAGACCCCGAATTTTATGAAATAAAAGTATTCAATTTTTCTATTCAGTAAATGGTTAAATTGATAAATATTAAAGTTAAGGGTGATATATAAGTTTTTTTCAAAATACACAAGTGGTTATAAAATATTCATTGTTGTCGGGGAATATTCGTTTGGTCGTGGAATATTCTTTCTGTCGGGGAATATTCGTACGACGGCGCAGCTATTTGTGGGCCCCATAACGAATAACTGTCGGATGAAGAAAACGACAAATTTGAGTTTTTACAAATAACGACGTAGTTGTTACCGTTAACACTGTTGGAATACCCGGTGGTTAAAATACAGTAATACGCGTTATTGCACAGTAGCACACGGTATTGCACAGTATTTTTTAAAATTATTGATTCTTACGTAAGAAGGCACTACTCAATAATTGTTACAGTAATTACTGTTCAATATTTTATTTTATTGATTCAATAATTGCTGCGTTGATATTTTATATTATTGTTGTTTCAATAATTGTCGTTGCACAGTATTTTCTATTATCAGATCAATAATTCATATTATTTGAATAATATTATTAGATAACATTATTGGCAATGTCTAGAAAGTTCTGTCTAAGGAGAGGTTTGGTCATCTAATTGCGCGCTAGTAAGGAGAAATCCTTATTGGAAAGCCCCCTCTTTCCTGGGAACGACCTGGTTGTCATAAATGTGATTCTGTAATATTATTTATGAATAATTAATTATTGATTCATATGATAAGAAAATATTTATTTTATGTGGATATAAATGAGGGATATATTTTTGTGGTTAAAAAATGAAGGAGTTAATGTTGAGATTTTTATCCGTATTTTTGTCGGAATGGAGGTATTAAAAATTAGGGTTTTTGAGATATTTTGCGGGGGTTATAATTTTTAATCCGACCGTTGGATCGTGGTAATATTTGGATATGTTATACATATATAAGTTGAGTATATGTCCACAAATTTTGAACCGTTAAAAATGAACGTATGATTTGTTATGAATTTTACGAGATGACTGATTCAGAAATTGTTGAATTTTTGGAGTTTATCATTTTGGTGGAAAATTCTAGAATTGGTGGGCCCCACTTGTGGTTGGTGAAGAAATGTGCTGAATTATATTTCAAATGTGGTGGGTGGGAATAGTAGCAGGTAAAGCCATCAGGTTGCAGGTCAAACCTACCAAAATTTTCCTATAAATAGAGGGCTAAGTTAGAATTAAAAATCACACCAGAAACATAAGCTTTCTCTCTTTCTCTCTCTATATTATGATGCATATTTTGTGAGTTTTTAGATACTTGGTGAGTTGCTATTCATCAGTGCAAGTTTCCTTCAGCATCATATCCGATATCTAGTCAGAAGTACTGCTCTTTTGAGGTAAGGGATTGTAAGGGATAGTAAGAGATATCATTATTGTGGTAAGATGTATCATTTTTATGGTAAAGTGATATCATTTTCTTTCATACTCCATATTATGGTAAGATGGTATTATTCGTTTTTTTCAGCTTATCATTAAATAATGAAAGGTTCTGAAAGGATTAGAATATCCTTAATAATTTGTGTTTCATCTATTATTATGTTATGAATATGAACTGTTGATGAATATCTTTGGCCCGTAGTGCAAAGATGAATTGTTGATGAATATCTTTGGCCTGTAGTGCAAAGATGAATGGTTGATGAATATCTTTGGCCCGTAGTGCAAAGATGAATTGTTGATGAATATCTTTGGCCCGTAGTGCAAAGATGACCTGTTGTTGAATATCTTTGGCCTGTAGTGCAAAGATGATCAGTTGTTGTATATCTTTGGTCTGTAGTGCAAAGATGGATGGTTGATTATTGGTTTTACAGTTGTATATCTTTTGCCTGTAGTGCAAAGATGGACTGTTGGTTATTGGTTTTACAGTTGTATACCTTTTGTCTGTAGTGCAAAGATGGACTGTTGGTTATTAGTTTTACAGTTGTATATCTTTGGCATGTAGTGGAAAGTTGAACTATTGATGTACTTGATTATAAATATGAATTGTGATTTAATCATAATCTGTGGCAGTTCAGGTGAAGACAGGTGATGATAGTTCTCTTTGTCTTGGGTATAACCAAGAACTGTTGATGATTATTACAGGAATGAAATATTAACGATGGATTTTTAATCTAGAGGAGATAGTAGACATTATGTTCTATTTGACTCTTCTAATGGATTGCTCGTTCCGCTGCAACTATGGTTGAAATTTTTATCATTTACCATATGTTCTAAATCTCTGATTTATTGTTGATGAAGGCTATTGATAATTGAATTATCTTTAGTCATGATATTCTTTACTGAGCTAGTTGTGCTCACCCTTTTGCTTCACAATTCCTTTCAGGTAATAAGAGTGTAGCTGGGTCGAGCGGGGGTAACAAGGGAATGGAACGGTGGTAATCATTTAGTAGTTATATTTGGTGAAGAAAATAGGGTGAGGCGAACCCAACGTTGGAAGGGTGTTTTGTCACTATCATACAAGATGTCTAATGACATACAACCTCGTGTCATCATAGGACAGGGTTGTGCTCATCCACTTGCTGAGTATATCTATGGGCACTACCTATATAATCTTGGTGTTTGTTTGAAGTATAATTCTCAATTAGAGACAGTGAGATAATGATAAGTCAAGAGAAGACTCACCATTGGGAAGAATATGATAGTAGTCTTCTCGTTTTTCTTTGGGGTCTATTGGGTCAACCAAGGATAATTCTGTGGCCATATGATATCTATCATAACCTAGACGCGTGGCCTCCCATGTACGAAGGTTTCCTTGAACACTTCCCAAAGATTCTAATTTCTAGAACAGTTTTTGACTATACCTTTATGTAAGGTGTCATTGTGAGGTGATGTCCACGGTTAGAACATGAGTCACATTTGGTATATATTTGTATCCAAACTTACAGCATATGTGTTGTTGTATTTTGCACGACAATTGTTGTAATAAAGTTACAGTTATTTTCTATACCATGTATTTGGCGACTCAGAATAGGTTGGATGGAATGGACCTATTTTGGGGTTGTCACAAATATCTTTGGCCCATAGTGCAAAGATGAACAGGTGTTGAGATGAACATGACCGACTGGTGATACAAATGAATATCTTTGGCCTGTAGTGCAAAGATGAATATTTGATTAAAGATGGTTATTGATTGTTGTTACAGGGATAAAATATTGACGATGGACTTTTAAATCTTAGAGGATAGTAGAACTCATTCTCTACTTGACTCTTCTAATGGTTTGCTGTTTCCGCTGCAGTTATTGATTTAAAACTTGTTGTCTATTATATTCTATTAGATTTTTTCCTGTTGAAGACTAACGATAATTTGTTCTGTATTATCTTAGTCATAATGTTCTTTACTGGGCTAGTTGAGTTCACCCTTTTCCTTTTTGTTCCATTTTTCTCAGGAGGCGAGAATGTAGCGAGTACTAGTCGGGGTATAGAATGATGGTTCTAGAAGTTATTTTTGTAGTCCTCACCATTTTTATGAAATAATGATCAATAATTGTAATGAGGACTTATTTGAGTGTGGATATTGTCTAGATGACAATATTTGTATTTAAACTCATAGTTCTTATGTTGTAACAGTAAAGATGTAGTTGTTTCTGTACCATGTATTTTGGCGACTCAGAATGGGTGTTGTATACCTATTTTGGGGGCGTCACAGTTGGTATCAGAGCATAGGAATATGATCTCTGGCGGAGATCAGGGAATAGAACTAGGAGGGGAGAGACTAATAAATCCTTCGCTAGTGTGTCCTACCTAAGCTTATTTATTGGTCAGTCATAATATAGGGGTATTATGTGATTTGTTAATTTATTTAATTAACCCTTGTTTTATGGCAGTATTTGAGAATGTCGATTGAGAATGTTAAAAGTGGAGTAAATGAGACCGTGGAGACGCCGGTGCTTACCAACGAGGAGAACGTACAACAGGCTGGCAATGTTCCTCCTGTGAACAACACCAATGAGCAGATGATGAATGGTGGAATGTTTAGAAGTTTTTTGCAATTCATGCAAAACCAGACGAGGGAGACTCGTGTTCAAAATACAGGAGGAAATGATAGCAATTCACGGTTTGTCACAGCCAAACAGTTCAAAGAATTGGGACCACCAGAATTTAAGAGAATGCCGGATCCGATCATGGCGAAAACGTGGGTCAAGCAAATTACCAAGATATTCGATGTCTTGGGATGCACGGAGGAACAGAAGGTTCCATTCGCCACCTTTATGTTCCATGGCGAGGCAGACTACTGGTGGGAGTCTGTGAAGCGTACCCATCCAGCCGCACTCAGCATGTCTTGGGAGATATTTCAGAAACTATTCAATGACAAGTACTTTCCTGAAAGTATTCGTCATATGAAGGAGGTAGAGTTTATTAGACTGGAGCAGAATAACATGACGGTGTCTCAGTTCGAGGCGAAGTTTACAGAGTTGTCCAGGTTTGCACCTCATTTGGTAGAGAATGAGGAACGTATGCCGAGGATGTTTCTGAGAGGTTTGAAACCCGGCATACGTCAATATCTCATTTCTCATAAATTTTTTCTCTATTCAGATGTTGTCAACAGGGCTCAATTATTAGAGTGAGATAACGAGTACGGTCAACTGAGGGACCACAACCAGGATCATATCGGTGACAGCAGTCATCAGAACAATGATAACCAGCGGAGAAAGAAAAATACAGACAAGAACGGCAACCACTCTGGTGGTAATCGTGGCTATGAAAATAGAAGAAGCGAGTCGGGAGGAGATTTTAAAAAGAGGAGATTCAACAATGACAATACAAAGACGTCAGCACCAGCAGCAACTGGTTCCAAGGGAGGAGAACGACCACCGGTTATATGCTATAAGTGCGGAAAAGAAGGACATATCAGCCCAAACTGCCCACAACATTTTAAGATATGTTATAATTATGGGAAGGAAGGACATATCGCTCAAGATTGCACTGTAGCAAAACCCAGTCCAGCGGGGATGGTGACTCAAAAAGCTGTCCCAGAAAAGATAAAGTCAACGGTTCCTGGAAGAGCGTTTGTCGTGACTGGTCAACATGCGAGGAACCCAAACGAGGTGATCGCGGGTAAGCTAATCATAAATTCATGCGAAGTTTATACCTTATTAGATACCGGTTCTATCGATTCTTTTATCTCTCCTGCTTGTGCTCAACGTTTAAACTTGACTCCGGAGAAGTTAGACTTTGATTTATCTGTGGAAACTCCGTTAGGAGAAACTTTCATCACAACCACTGTTTATAAATCTTGTTTGATCCAAGTTGGCACCATCACATTACCTATTGACCTTATCTCTTTAAAGATACTTGCTTATGATGTGATTTTAGGGATTGATTGGTTAACTACTCATCATGCCAAAATTAATTGTTTTCGTAAGGTTGTTAGTTTTCATATTCCTAACCAACCTGTTGTACGAATTCAAGCAACTAAGCCATTAAAATCAATCACTGTTATATGAAGCCATAAAGCCATTCGTTTATTAAAAAACGGATGTCAAGCTTTCTTAGCCCATGTTATGGATTTGAATAAAGACAAGTCAAATTTGAATAATATTCCTGTTGTTATTGACTTTCCTGACGTATTTCCTGAAGAACTTCCCGGTCTACCCCCGGAACGTAAAATTAAATTCTTTATTGATCTTGAATCTGGTACAAAGCCCATTTCTAAAACCCCATATCGAATGGCTCCTATTGAACTTCAGGAGTTAAAGGTCCAACTACAAGAGTTGTTGGACATCGGTTTCATTCGTCCTAGTACATCTCATTGGGGTGCTCCTGTTTTATTTGTAAAGAAGAAAGACGGGAGTATGCGACTTTGTATTGATTACCGGGAATTAAACCATGTCACTATTAAGAATAGGTATCCGCTACCTCGTATTGATGACCTGTTTGACCAGTTACAAGGAGCACAATTCTTTTCAAAGATCGATCTTCATTCTGGATATCATCAGCTGAAGGTTAAAACTGAGGATATTCCAAAGACTGCCTTCAGAACTCAGCACAGGCATTATGAATTTCTAGTCATGTCTTTTGGATTGACTAATGCTCATGCGGCTTTCATGGATATGATGAACCGAGTATTCAAGGATTATTTGGATCAGTTCGTTGTTGTCTTTATTGATGACATCCTCATATATTCCAAAAGCCGTGAAGATCATGAGCATCATTTGAAGCTGGTACTCCAAAGGCTGCGTGAAAATAAGTTATATGCTAAGTTAAAGAAATGCGAGTTTTGGCTTGAGGAAGTAGCATTCCTAGGGCACGTGGTGTCAAAACATGGAGTATCTGTTGACCCAACGAAGATTGAAGCAATACAAAGTTGGGAGCAACTAAAGACGGTGACCGAAGTACGTAGCTTTCTGGGCTTAGCTGGGTATTACCGGAGATTAATGGAAGGATTTTCTAGAATAGCTACTCCGTTAACTCAGTTGACTCGGAAGGATACAAAATTCGGTTGGAGCGAGGATTGTGAGAAGAGTTTTCAAGAACTCAAGAGGAGACTCATTTCGGCACCTGTTCTGATAATACCATCTGGTTCGGATGGATTTGTTATCTACAGCGATGATTCAGGCAAAGGGTTAGGATGTGTTCTCATACAACATGGGAAAGTCATAGCCTATGCCTCGCGACAACTCAAAGAATATGAGAGGAATTATCCTACTCATGATCTAGAGTTGGCAGCAGTTGTTTTCGCGCTAAAGATCTGGAGGCACTATCTATATGGGAGAAAGTAGAGATTTATTCAGACCATAAAAGCCTCAAATATTTCTTCACTCCAAAAGAACTCAACATGCGACAACGACGTTGGCTCGAGCTGTTGAAAGATTACGACCACACTATTCAATACCATCCTGGAAAAGCAAACGTGGTAGCTGACACGTTGAATAGAAGATCATATACAGGAACGAGTGCGATGATGTCAAGTATACGCATAGAACCAACTTTAATTGATCAAGTTAAAGTAGCTCAAACCACAGACCCAGAGCTGATGCGTATGAAGAAGAAAGTGCAAGAAGGTGCTATTCCAGAAGCAAGAATCGATGAAGAAGGAATACTTCTAGTCCACTCCAGACTTTGTGTTCCTAACGATTCTGATTTGAAGTACAAGATCATGATGGAAGCACACAATACACCATTTGCAATCCATCCTGGAAGTACCAAAATGTATCGTGATCTTCGACATACATTTTGGTGGAATAATATGAAGAGAGAGATTGCAAAGTTTATCTCGAGGTGTTTAACTTGTTAACGTGTAAAGGCGGAACATTAAGTGCCAAATGGTCCATTACAACCACTTGAGATTCCAAAATAGAAGTGGGAACACATTACCATAGATTTCGTTACGGGTCTTCCCACGGTTTCTCAAGGCATAAATGCTATTTGGGTTATTGTTGATAGATTAACCAAGTCTGCTCATTTCTTGCCGATACGGGAGACTTATTCCCTTGAACGTCTTGTTCGTATATACGTAGATGAGATTGTGAGACTGCATGGCATGCCAGTATCCATAGTTTTGGATCGTGACCCAAGATTCACTTCAAGATTTTTGGTTAGCTTGCAAAAAGCTATGGGCACAGATTTACGATTTAGTTCGGCATACCATCCTCAAACGGACGGACAATCAGAGAGGACTATTTAAACTCTTGAAGATCTATTAAGACTTTGTGTCCTAGATTTCAAAGGGAGTTGGGATAAGTACCTACTATTGGTGGAATTCTCCTACAATAACAGTTATCAGGCAAGTATAGGTGTGGCCCCATTTGAAGCATTATATGGACGAAAGTGTCGCTCTCCAGTATGTTGGGATGAGGTGGGAGAAGCAACGTTGCTAGGACCAGAATTGGTACGAATGACTACAGAGAAGATCCAAACGATTCGACAACGTATACAAACGGCACAGGATCGACAAAAGAGTTATGCGGATCTTCATCGAAAGGACGTGGAATTTTACATTGGGGATCATGTATTGTTGCGTGTGGCTCCATGGAAAAGAGTTACAAAATTTTGGAAGAGAGGAAAGCTCAATCCACGATTTATTGGTCCACTTCAGATTCTTGTCCGAGTAGGAAATGTGGCCTATAGACTCGCGTTACCTCCAAGTATGTCTCGTGTTCATAATATTTTTCATATATCTGTGTTACGTAAATATGTGAAAGACCCAGACCACGTTATTGAGTTAGAACCGGATGAGATAGCTGAAGACTTAACGTACGAAGAGGTACCTGTCAAGATCTTGGATAGAAAGAAGCATGTCCTACACAGGAAGGTCATACCACAAGTTAAAGTTTTGTGGAGAAACCATGCTTTTGAGAAAATGACCTGGGAGTTGGAAACGGAAATGAAAGCGAGGTATCCTCATCTTTTCGAAACACCAGGTACGTACGTCAATTTCGAGGACGAAATTTCATAAGGAGGGGAGGTTGTAAGACCCCAAATTATTAATAAATGAAATTTAAATTCCCTCTATTTATTATTTTGAAATAGTAAGGGTTAAATTGATTAATAAGGTTAGTTATGAGTAAAATGCGCAAATATTTCAAATAAGCAGGTGGTTATAAAATATTCATTGTTGTCGGGAAATATTCGTTTGGTCGTGGAATATTCTTCCTGTCGGGGAATATTCGTACGACGGCACAATCTTTTGTGGGCCCCATAACGGAAAGCGATTGGATGAAAAAAATGACAAGTATAAGTTGTTTATAAATAACGGCGTAGTTGTTACCGTTAATACTGTTAGAATACCCGGTGGTTAAAACACAGTAATACGCGTTGTTGCACAGTAGCACACTGTATTGCACTAATTATTGATTCTTACGTAAGAAGACACTACTCAATAATGGTTACAGTAATTACTGTTCAGTATTTTATTTTATTGATTCAATAATTGCTGCGTTGATATTTTATATTACTGTTGTTTCAATAATTGTCACTACACAGTATTTTCATTATCAGATCAATAATTCATATTATTTGAATAATATTATTAGATAACATTATTGGCAATATCTAGAAAGTTTGTCTAAGGAGAGGTTTGGTCATCTAATTGCGCGCCAGTAAGGAGAAATCCTTATTGAAAAGCCCCCTCTTTCCTGGGAACGGCCTGGTTGTCATAAATGTGATTCTGTAATATTATTTGTGAATAATTAATTATTGATTCATATGATAAGAAAATATTTATTTTATGTGGATATAAATGAGGGATATATTTTTGTGGTTAAAAATGAAGGAGTTAATGTTGAGATTTTTATCATTATTTTTGTCGGAATGGAGGTATTAAAAATCAGGGTTTTGAGATATTTTGTGGGGGTTATAATTTTTAATCCGACCGTTGGATCGTGGTAATTTTTGGATATGTTATACATATATAAGTTGAGTATATGTCCACAAATTTTGAACCATTAAAAATGAACGTATGATTTATTATGAAATTTGCGGGATGACTGGTTTAGGAATTGTTGAATTTTCGGAGTTTATCATTTTGGTGGAAAATTCTAGAATTGGTGGGCCCCACTCTTGGTTGGTGAAGAAATGTGCTGAGATTTTTATTCAAATGTGGTAGGCTTGAATAGTAGCAGGTAAAGCCATCAGGTTGCAGGTTAAGTCTGCTTCGGCGTGCTAACATTTTCCTATAAATAGAGGGCTAAGTTAGAATTGAAAATCACACCAGAAACATGTTTTCTCTCTTTCTCTCTCTAGATTATTGAGTGTATTTTGTGAGTATTTAGATACTTTGAGAGTTTCTATTCATCAGAGCAAGTTTCTTTTAGCCTTATACCGGTATTCCGACCAGAAGTACTTTCTTTACGAGGTAAGGGATGTTATTTTATTCAAAAATGATATTATTTCTTCAATATCATTATGCCGAAATATTGGTTGAAATTTTTTATCAAATTTGGATATTTTTACGTCGGGGTTACTATTCATGAGTTACTATTCACGAGTTACTATTACCAAAAAATGAAATTTTCTTCTTTTCGTCCAAAATATCTATTCTGGGTACTAGCTTTGATTGTATCCATGTTTTGATCATTCTTGAATTTTACTTCACTATGAATAATTATAAGGTATTTTTGGACATGGATAAATCGAAATATGAATCCTTAATATTTGTTATTTTGTTTCACTGGATTCGTTTTCTTTAAGATATTTTTCATCATCCTCAGTCCTAAATGATGATATTACTGAATATCTTTGGCCTGTAGTGCAAAGATGAATGATTAACTGATGAATATCTTTGGTCTGTAGTGCAAAGATGAATATTTGATTAAAGATGGTTATTGATTGTTGTTACAGGGATAAAATATTGACGATGGACTTTTAAATCTTAGAAGATAGTAGAACTCATTCTCTACTTGACTCTTCTAATGTTTTGCTGTTTCCGCTGCAGTTATTGATTTAAAACTTGTTGTCTATTGTATTCTATTAGATTTTTCCCTGTTGAAGACTAACGATAATTTGTTCTGTATTATCTTAGTCATAATGTTCTTTACTGGGCTAGTTGAGCTCACCCTTTTCCTTTTTGTTCCATTTTTCTCAGGAGGCGAGAATGTAGCGAGTACTAGTTGGGGTATGGAATGATGGTTCTAGAAGTTATTTTAGTAGTCCTCACTATTTTTGTGAAATAATGTATCAATAATTGTAATGAGGACTTATTTGAGTGTGGATATTGTCTAGATGACAATATTTGTATTTAAACTCACAATTCTTATGTTGTAACAGTAAAGATGTAGTTGTTTCTGTACCATGTATTTTGGCGACTCAGAATGGGTGTTGTATACCTATTTTGGGGGCGTCACAATGTTGTTTACTTTCTTCTCAATCTTAATAGGGTCTAATAATTGAAAGGATACAAGCTTCCCTTGCAGAGGAGGGCAATATTAAAAAGATAATCTATGTTGGAGATGGCGTGGGTGATTTTTGCCTAATCTTGAAGCTAAAAGACAGAGACTATGCAATGCTAAGGAAGAATTTCCCTGTTTGGGATTTGATAAGGGAAAACCGTGGTCTGGTAAAGGCGAAAATTCATGAATGGAGTGATGGAGAAAAACTGGAGGGCGTCCTGATTAAACTTATTATTGCGGAAGAGAGCGACAATACTATATTAATTTTATTAATATTATACATATTATAAATATTTAGATAAAGACAAAAAAAGAAATAAAACATAAAAATATTTTTATTTTTAAAATTTTTATAAGTATTTTAAAACATAAAAGTATTTTAATTTTTTTTAAAAATAAAACATACATATTATAAATATAATAATATTAATTTTTATTAATATTATACATATTATAAATATTTAGGTAAAGAAAAAGAAAGAAAATAAAATAAAATAAAAATTATTTTTAAAAAGTTTATAAGTATTTTAAAACATAAAAGTATTTTTATTTTTATTTTTAAAATAAAACATACATATTATAAATATTATAATATTAATTTTTATTAATATTATACATATTATAAATATTTAGGTAAAGAAAAAGATAGAAAATAAAACATAAAAATATTTTTAAAACCACAGTGGACCAATTGAATTTTTTTAAAGTGTAATGGCTCAATAGTATTAAGAATTTGGCTGATTAGGTTGCCACATAGGAAATAATAATTTTTTATTTTTATTTTCAATGCCACGTGTGCAATTTTTTAACGTCCGTCCAAGAAATTGGACAGAATGGGCTGATTGAACATTTTTAAAAAGTACAGTGGGCTAATTGAATATTTTAAAAGTACAGTAACTAATTGCTTAAAACACTACAACCACAGTGGGGTAAAAGTGCTTTTTGCCGATTTTTAAATCATAGAAGATAGTAGACATCATACTCTACTTGACTCTTCTAATGGATTGTTGTTTCCGTTGCAGTTGTTGATCTAAAACTTGTTGTCTATTGTATTCTATTAGATTTTTCTCCTGTTGAGGACTAAGGATAATTTGTTCTACATTATCTTAGTCATAATATTCTTTACTGGGTTAGTTGAGCTCATCATTTTCTCTTGGTTCCATTGTTCTTCTCAGGAGGCGAGAATGTAGCTGTGACTAGTCGGGGAGTGGAGTAATGGTCCAAGATGGTTATTATAGTAGTCCTCACTATTTTGGAAAATAGTGTGAAAATAATTGTAATGATGACTTTATTTGAGTTTGGATATTGTCTACGAGACAATATTTGTATTGAAACTCACAACTTATATTTTGTCGTATTTTACACGACAATTACTAGTTGTATAAATGAAGTTTGTATTTGAATTCTGTACCATGTATTTGGCAACTCGGAATGGGTTGTGTGGACCTATTTTGGGGGCATCACATTTCGTCCTCGAAATCAAATGAAAGAAACGTACCTAATTTTCAAAGAAATGCGAATATTCCGCTCAAATAGACTCCTTCATCTCCCATGTTGCTTCCCATTCCGAATGATTTTAGGAAAAATATAAAATTAATATTTAATTATTAACAAAAATTCGGGTTATTACAATCTTCCATCCTTAAAAATAATTCCGTCCTCGGAATTTAAATAAGTTACATAAAGTTTTATTTTAAATTTTATTAATTTAAATTACATAATTATTCATAAACTTTAGTTAAGACGTAGCGCTGTCATTTGTAACGATCAAGCCTTGTAAGTCCATCGGTCTACACAATTATTCATGTACTTATAAAAGATTCGCCAGCTGTCGTGTCATGCTTTGATAAGGTTTTTCGCATTGTATTGAATTAAACTTCATGCTCCGTAGTTGGTGCAGCCCCCGCCAATTTCTTTAAATTTCATTCTTGCAAACTTATGTACTCTTTGCAATATAATTCGAAAGCACAAAAATTTCTCTTCATCTAAATACGATTCGAATACCCAAAATATTTAAAATTATCTTTAATTCGTAAAATATTTATGTTTCACACATGACAAGGATCTAACAAATTATTTTTGTTTTATTTATTTATTTATTTTACATAAATTCATGTAAAACTTTAAAGATATCGGAATAAACAAAACAACTCTACAAATTATATCAACTCTTCTTAAATCCTCAAGAGCTTAAGAATATTCAAACCTCAATCCAAATTAGTTTTCAAATATTATTATACCAAATAATATAATATGAAGATCTCTTCATCACCATATCAAACTCAAAATAACTTATTCTACTATCTGCATAAACAAACTATAGTTGTTCAAAATTTCTTAAAATCTATCTGAATTTCATTACTCAATATCTAATCATTTATTAAATCAATCATTCTCTTAGTAAAAAACTTAATCCAACAAATTTCAAGATCTCCTCTGACTATTATAAGGAAACTTCGTATAATTAACTTCAATATCCTACTAGAAAATAGTCACAAAATTGATTATTAACTCCAAATGATTCACCTAATTACCTCGAATATCAACAACTAAAAATTACAAGAGATCCTCTATATACTTAATAATTTTCATTTTATCATAGTATCCCATCAATACACATACCTCAAATTATATATCCACAAGATTAACATAAACTAAATCATCACCAAAATTAAATCCTCAATTCTAAGATCATAATAAATTTTCACCAAAAATAAACAAATAATTTTCCAAAATCAAAAAATCGTTGATACAAATACTCACATCATAATCATATAATCATTTTTTAATTGAAAAAAATATGACACTTGTGACGCCCCCAAAATAGGTATACATCACCCATCTTGAGTCGCCAGATACATGGTACATAAATTTAAATACAACTTAATTATACAACAGTCGTGTAAAATACGACAAAATATAGCTGAGAGTTTAAACAAGAATATTGTCATCTAGACAATATCTACACTCAATGGTGTCCTCATTATAATTATTATCACATTATCCCGTAGAATAGTGAGGACTACTAATGCTATCATCTGGACCGCCACTCCGTTCCCCGACTAGTCCCAGCTACATTCTCATTTTCTGAAGAGAACAGTGAAAGAAAGGGTGAGCTCAACTAGCCCAGTAAGAAATATTATGACTAAGATAATGCAGAATAAATTATCCTTAGCCTTCAACAGTATAACAACTGATAGAATATAATAGACAACATGTTTTAGATCAACAACTGCAGCGAAAATAAGCAATCCATTAGAAGAGTCAAGTATAGCATAAAATATATTAACTTCTATGATTTAAAAAGTTTTTCATCAACTTTATCGCTGAGACTCAGCTTAATAAATAAAATCGAATCATCCCTGCACCACGGCCAAGGATATTCATGTAATCATCAATGGTCATGATTATACCAAATAATCCCTGGTCATAATCATACCAACAACTGTCCATCAATGAACTACAGGCCAATGAGGATTTTTACCACATCATTCGTTACATTACGGTCATGATTATACCGAATAATCCCTGGTCATAATCATACCAAGTCCATCTATGCACGTAAGCCAAAGATGACTTTCATCACAATATAAGCATAAGGATGATGACAATGACATAATAATTTAATAAAACAAGTTCAAGGATAAATTTTAAAGATTTATAATTTAATTTATCCAGAATTCAATAACGTTCAAATTGTCAACATGATACTGCTTTGTAGAGTAAAATTTAAGAATAATATTCATGTATCAAAAATAATTTGGACATAAAAGAAATATATTTTTCGAGTGAATCGTACCCCATGAATAATACTTCGGGAATAGTACTCCGTGAATAGTATCCCGACACGAAAAGTGTCCCGAATACCCGAGTGAATAATACTAGAGTGAATTGTAATTGGGTGAATAGTAATCCGTAAATAGTAACTCGTGAATAGTACTTCGGCATGAAAAGTGCCCCGAATACCCGAGTGAATAATACTAGAGTGAATAGTAACCCGTGAATAGTAATTCGTAAAAGAAAAATACCAAAGAAAATGATATTCCATGACGAGTACAAAAGAAATGATATCTCATACGAGCATAATAGAATATACGAAACTGCAAATGAATTTTCACCCGCCATGCGGTAATCCACGTAGACAGATCATTTCCATAATTTAATAAGGAATGAATACGAAGGATCATTCACCATGCATACGTTAATCCACATGGACATGTTATTCCAACATAATAATAAAGAATTGAATAACAGAAGAATTCACCAGGCATGCGTAATACGCACAGACATGTTATTCCAATAGAATAATAAAGAATGGAACCAGGTTATGCCTAACCCGCACAGACAGAATATTCCAACAGAATAATAAAGAATAAAACCAGGTCATGCATAATCCGCACATACAGGATATTCTAACAGAATAATAAAGAATGGAATAACAACAGAATTCACCAGGCATGCGATAGACCGCACAGACAGGTTATTCCAACAGAATAATAAAGAATAGAATAACAGAAGAATTTCACCATGTATGCGGCACTTCACATAGACATGTTATTCTAACATAATAATAAAGAATGGAATAACAACCCTTACGAGTATTGAAAGAAAATAACTCTCTTCATGAATACGAAAGAATAATACTCCTTACCTCAAAAGAAGACTAGATACTGGAATAGTGAGGTAGCAGTTTTCTCTTTTTCTTTCTCTCTATAATAATTGCTCTATAGCTTTAGTGAATTTGTGAGAAATGAAGGAAGAATGGGCTTCTATTTATAGGAAAATATAGTTTCGATAATTGCATGTTTTGGGGCTCGAAATATTACAGTATAATACCTTCCTCTTTTTCTTCATTTTTAATTTAGTCCTGCAAGTATTATCAAACTTGCACCACCTCCCCTAATAGTAAATTATGTGAATCAATAGTAAATCATGTGACTCAATAGTTCTAAACATGTAAAAATATGAATTACAGTATAGTACCTCCATTTTTAACTTAGTCATGCAAGTATTATCAATCTTGCACCAACTCACCTAATAGTACAAGAATGTGAATCAATAGTACACACATGTGAACAAATAGTTATAATCATGTGAATTAATAGCAATTAATTGCTCATTTATCTGGTGAATTACCCGATTAGTTGATATAACCTCCAGACATTAATTAGTATCGAAATAAAATGTCGATTTCTACTAACACTAATAATTCCTACACAATGGAACTATCAATTTCATCTTTAATCAACACGAACTTATTCATCATTAATATTGCAACTCACAATATTTAACAACCAGGTCGTTCCCAGGAAAGAGGGGGCTTTCCGATAAGGATTTCTTCTTATTGGCGCGCAATTAGGTGACCAGACCTCTCCTTGACAGAACTTCTAGACATTGTCAATATTGCAAATAATAATATGAATAACTTTGTCGTCTCAATTATTGATTTAATAATATAACATATTATGCAGATGATACTGTGACAATAATTGAATCAATAATATGAGAGATATGATGCAGCAATTACTGTAGCAATAATTGAGTATAACTGAGTGACTTCTCACGTAAGTATCAATAATAAATACCGTGTGTTACTATGCAACCACACATATTACTGTACTTTTACAACCGGGTAGTTCAACAGTTTTAATGGTAATACTTTCGTCGTTATTTTTATAAAAAGATAATTCTGTCGTTTTCTAACTACGACAATACTTCCGTTGTGGGGTCCACCAATGATTGTGTCGTCGTACGTATATTCCCCGACAAAAAGAATATTCCTCGAGCAAACGAATATTTTATAACAACTTGCATACTTTGCAAAATTTTCACATATCACCCTTAACTTTAACCTTTTATCAATTTAACCATTTACAAAAAAAAATAATTATAAGAAAATTGAATACTTTCATTTCATAAAATTCGGGGTCATACAATCTCCCCTCCTTATGAAATTTCGCCCTCGAAATTTGCGTACGTACCTGGTATGCCGAAGATGTGAGGATACCTTGACTTCATTTCAAATTCTAACTCTTGAGGTATAACCTTTGAGTGTTGAATACGATCCTTCTTATCCAAGATTTTAACACGTATCTCCTCATACGTTAAATCTTCTGCTATCTCATCTAGTTCTAATTTAATAACGTGGTTCGGGTCATCCACATATTTACGTAACATCGATGCGTGAAAAATGTTATGAACATGCGACATACTTGGCGGTAAAACGAGTCTATAGGCCATAGTTTTTACTCGATCAAGGATTTCAAATGGGCCAATAAAATTGAGGGTTGAGATTTTCTCTCATCATCGATTCTTGCTTCTAGAATAACTTCCTCTTGAACCTTCTTCTTCACATTCATTAGCTCTGAGTATGTAGCTTGCACGGTTTTAACTTTATCGATTAAAGTCGATTCTACTCGTATATTCGTTATCTTCACGTGGGTCCCTAGAGTCTTTAACTCTATCTTCATCATTTGTAAGTTATACGAAATGGGTTTTTGTGTTAACAATATCGCACTCGTAAACGCATACGATCTTCTACTCAACGCGTCAGCTATCACATTCGCTCTTCCACGATGATATTGAATGGTACGATCGTAATCTTCAACAGCTCGAGCCAACGTCTTTGGCACATTATACGATCATTTTAGGTAAAGAAATATTTGAGGGTTTTAGAAATGGGTTTTGTATTGGAGTCAATACAAAATTTGATTTCACGCTCTAAGGGTAGGCTAAGAAGTCTTCAAGAATACGTCAGGAAATTTATTAACAATAGAAATATCATTCAAAAACTGTGACTCTCATCCAAGACTTGGATAGCACATGAAATGATGGTTTCTATTAACGAAGTTTCAACCAATAAGTCAAAGTCTAATATCTCCGGAGTCAAATTTAAATGTTGAGCGCAAGCAAGAGAGATAAAAGAATGGGTAGAACCGGTATCTAATAAGGTATAGACTTCGCAAAAATTAATAATTAACTAACCCGTGCTAACTTCGTTCAGGTTACTCGCTTTTTGAGAAGTCACGAAAAACGCTCTTCCTGAAATCACCGACTTTATTTTGTCTGTATCCGCCTTTGGTGCCACCGTCCTAGCTGAACTTGATTTCGCTACAGGACAAAATTGAGCTATGTGACCATCTTTTCCACAACTAAAACATACCTTGAAAAGCTGTGAACAATTTGGACTTATGTGTCCCTCCTCTCCGCATCTATAGCATCTAACTAGCGGTCGTTCTCCTCCCCTAGAATTTTTTGCTGCTGCCGACGCCTTCCCATCATCGTTAAATCTTCTCTTCTTGAATTTTCCACTTCTATTATCTTGGCCATGGTTACCACCGAATTGGTTACCATTTCTTGCCTGATAATTTCCCCCACGATGGTTATCATTGTTCCGATGGCCGTTGCCACCGGTATGATTATTATTGTGTTGTTGGTCGTTGCCTTTTGGTTGTGCTGACTCATTATCGCGCTCCAATAACTGAGCCCTATTCACAACATCTGAATATAAAAAAAGTTTCTGAGAAATGAGGTATTGATGTATATCGGGTTTCAAACCTCTTAGAAACATTCGCGTCATTCGCTCCTCATTATAGACCAAATGGGATGCAAACCGAGATAACTCCATAAATTTAGCCTCATATTGCGACACTGTCATATTTTTTGCTCCAACTTGATGAAATTCCACCTCCTTCATGTAATGAATACTTACGGAAAAGTACTTGTCATTGAACAACTCTTGGAACTTCTCCCAAGACATCTTGAGTGCGTCAGGCTGGGTACGTTTTACAGATTCTCACCAGTAATCTGCCTCTTCACGCAATATAAAGGTGGCAAAGGGAACCTTTTGCTCCTCGGAGCATCTCAAGACATCAAATATCTTGGTGATCTGCTTTAACCACGTCTCCGCCTTAAGTGGTTCTGGCTTTCCCAAAAACTCTGGTGGTCCCAACTCCTTGAACTGCTTAGCGGTGACCAACTGTGGGTTGCCATTATTTCCACCTATATTTTGAACAGGAGTCTCTCTTACCTGATGTTGCATAAATTGCATAAAGCCTTTGAACATCCCATCGTTCATTATTTGATCGGTGTTGTTATTTACCTGGGGATTATTGTCTTCCTGTTGCACATTATCCTGGGTATTGATCGTTGGTGACTCAACGGTCTCATGTGCTTTATTACTGATCTCAACATTTTCAGATGACATTCTCAAACACTGTCACAAAATAAGGGTTAATTGACATATCACATATTATCCCTATACTCTGACCAACAAATTAAATACCAAATAAACTTAGTTAGGTCATACTAGCGAAGGAATTTCCCGTCTCTCCCCTCCTAGTTCTTGTCTCACATCTCAGCCAGGGATCATATTCCTAAGCTTTGATACCAACTGTGACGCCCCCAAAACAGGTATACATCACCCATCTTGAGTCGCCAGATACATGGTACATAAATCCAAATACAACTTAATTATACAACAGTCGTGTAAAATACGACAAAACATAGCTGAGAGTTTAAACAAGAATATTGTCATCTAGACAATATCCACACTCAATGGTGTCCTCATTATAATTATTATCACATTATCCCATAGAATAGTGATGACTACTAATGTTATCATCTGGACTGCCACTCCGTTCCCCGACTAGTCCCAGCTATATTCTCATTTCCTGAAGAGAACAGTGAAAGAAAGGGTGAGCTCAACTAGCCCAGTAAGAAATATTATGACTAAGATAATGCAGAATAAATTATCCTTAGCCTTCAACAGTATAACAACTGATAGAATACAATAGACAATAAGTTTTACATCAACAACTGCAGCGGAAATAAGCAATCCATTAGAAGAGTCAAGTAGAACATAAAATCTACTAACTTCTATGATTTAAAAAGTTTTTCATCAACTTTATCGCTGAGACTCAGCTTAATAAATAAAATTGAATCATCCCTGCATCACGGCCAAGGATATTCATGTAATCATCAATGGTCATGATTATACCGAATAATCCCTGGTCATAATCATACCAACAACTGTCCATCAATGAACTACAAGCCAATGAGAACTTTTACCACATCATTCGTTACATTACGGTCATGATTATACCGAATAATCACGTAAGCCAAAGATGACTTTCATCACAATATAAGCATGAGGATGATGACAATGACATAATAACTCAATAAAACAAGTTCAAGGATAAATTTTAAAGATTTATAATTTAATTTATCCAGAATTCAATAACGTTCAAATTGTCAACATGATACTGCTTTGTAGAGTAAAATTTAAGAATAATATTCATGTACCAAAAATAATTTGGACAGAAAAGAAATATATTTTTCGGGTGAATCGTACTCCGTAAATAGTACTTCGGGAATAGTACCCCGTGAATAGTATCCTGACACGAAAAGTGTCCCAAATACCCGAGTGAATAATACTAGAGTGAATAGTAACACGTGACTAGTACTTCGACACGAAAAGTACCCCGAATACCCGAGTGGATAATAATATAGTGAATAGTAACCGGATGAATAGTAACTCGTAAAAGACAAATATCAAAGAAAATGATATTCCATGACGAGTACAAAAGAAATGATATCTCATACGAGTATAATAGAATATATGAA
This sequence comes from Panax notoginseng, assembly GCA_016801055.1. Lineage (NCBI taxonomy): Eukaryota > Viridiplantae > Streptophyta > Magnoliopsida > Apiales > Araliaceae > Panax > Panax notoginseng. The sequence goes on from CM029016.1 coordinate 12,732,371, forward strand.
ACTGCAAATGGATTTTCACCCGCAATGCGGTAATCCACGTAGACAGATCATTTTCACAATTTAATAAGGAATGAATACGAAGGATCATTCACCATGCATGCGGTAATCCACATAGACAGGTTATTCTAACAAAATAATAAAGAATAGTTTCATCAAGCGTGCGTAATCTGCACAGACAGGTTATTCTAACAGAATAATAAAGAATGGAACCAGGTCATGCGTAACCCGCACAGACAGGATATTCCAATAGGATAGTAAAGAATGGAACCAGGTCATGTGTAATTCACACAGACATGATATTCCAACAGAATAATAAAGAATAGAATAACAACAGAATTCACCAAGCATGCAATAGACCGCACAGACAAGTTATTCCAACATAATAATAAAGAATGGAATAATAGAAGAATTTCACCATGTATGCGGTACTTCGCATAGAAAGGTTATTCCAACATAATAATAAAGAATGGAATAACAACCCTTACGAGTATTGAAAGAAAATAACTCTCTTCATGAATACGAAAGAATAATATCTCTTACCTCAAAAGAAGACTGGATACTGGAAGAGTGAGGTAGCAAACTTCTCTTATTCTTTCTCTCTATAATTTCTCTCTATAATAATTGCTCTATAGCTTTAGTGAATTGGTGAGAAATGAAAGAAGAATGAGCTTCTATTTATAGGAAAATATAGTTTCGATAATTTCACGTTTTGGGGCTCGAAATATTACAATATAATACTTTTCTCTTTTTCTTCATTTTTAATTTAGTCCTGCAAGTATTATCAAACTTGCACCACCTCCCCTAATAGTAAATTATGTGAATCAATAGTAAATCATGTGACTCAATAGTTCTAAACATGTAAAAATACGAATTACAGTATAGTACCTCTATCTATACCTCTATTTTTAACTTAGTCATGCAAGTATTATCAATCTTGTACCAACTCCCCTAATAGTACAAGAATGTGAATTAATAGCAATTAATCGCTCAGTTATCCGGTGAATTACCCGATTGGTCAATATAACCTCCAGACATTAATTATTATCGAAATAAATGTCGATTTTCACTAACACTAATAATTTTCACACAATGGAACTATCAATTTCATCTTTAATCAACACGAACTTATTCATCATTAATATTATAACTCACAATATTTAACAACCAGGTCATTCCCAGGAAAGAGAGGGCTTTTCGATAAGGATTTCTCCTTATTGGCGCGCAATTAGGTGACCAAACCTCTCCTTGACAGAACTTCTAGACATTGTCAATATTGTAAATAATAATATGAATAACTTTGTCGTCTCAATTATTGATTTAATAATATAATATATTATGCAGATGATACTGTGACAATAATTGAATCAATAATATGAGAGATATGATGCAGCAATTACTGTGGCAATAATTGAGTATAATTGAGTGACTTCTCACGTAATCATCAATAATCAATACCGTGTGCTACTATGTAACCACGCGTATTACTGTACTTTTACTACCGGGTAGTTCAACAATTTTAACGGTAATACTTTCGCCGTTATTTTTATAAAAAGATAATTCTGTCATTTTCTAACTACAACAATACTTTCGTTGTGGGGTCCACCAATGATTGTGCCGTCGTACGGATATTCCCCGACAAAAAGAATATTTCCCGACCAAACGAATATTTTATAACAACTTGCATACTTTGCAAAATTTTCACATATCACCCTTAACTTTAACCTTTTATCACTTTAACCATTTACGAAAAAAAATAATAATTATAAGAAAATTGAATACTTTCATTTCATAAAATTCGGGGTCTTACAACACTATTCTCCTTAATGGCATCCAATCATAATCCTTAACTAATATTATTGCTCCAATGCATAACAATAATAATCTTAACAATGTATCTCAACTTTCTCAAAGAATGACACTTGGTCAAAATCAACACCAACCAAACAGAGTACAAAATCGAATCAAATTCCTACGACGTCTACCCAATGATTTATCCACAACTCATAGGTCAAACCTAAATAGGTTTTTTTACAAGAAAGAGTCTAAGCTCTGATACCATCTTTAACAGTACCCCGCTCCTCAAAATAAATAAATAGAGCACTAATGACTTCAAAATATTTAGTAATGATATCCATCAATGAAGTACTAAAACACAATTCTCCAAACCAAGTCAAAATAATTAAAACCTAAAATCGAATCATCCTAGATGGTCAAATGCAACTCTCTTTATCATATTAGCCCTGTATCACTCCTGCAAACCTATCGGAAGAAAAACACAGCATGTGCCAATTTCCTAGTACTAATATAGATATACAAAAGATATACATCTGATATACGAAATCAACTTAGAAAAAATACTGAAAAAAGCCTCAAACTTAATTACCAACGGAAAATTAATTTTTAAATACCTGAAGAGTATATCTAAATCAACTGAATTCACGAAACAAACAGAAGAGTAATGAAATAATGAACTGAAATAACTAACTCAATTAATTAAACTGAACATAAACAAATAAAACTAATACAATAAAATAATAGGCTGAATCAAATAGTTGGGTGTTATTTCATACCGATTAAGCTCAGAAATATATTTTGTCATGCATGCAAGTCAAAATAAAGCCACACAGGTAAGTTAAAATAATGACACACAAACAAATAAAAATAATGCCACACAGAAAAATTACACATTGGATCGCGAATCCAAATGTATGCAAATCGAATAGGTATGTTTAGCACAACATCACCAATCTGCAGAACAGAAAACTAAGGTCAACCCATATGCCTCCCACAACTAGACACCAAATGGCCCACTTCCTCCGGAGCCTAAAATGGAGACGTTGTGGGCTAATCACACTGCCACAAAAACTGTCATGCTGCTTGTGCCAAGACGACATGTCTGTGGTATCCCCATAGGTGATTATACCTCAGGTATACCCTACGTTATATTCTAACAAAAATACTATGTCATAACACATGTGACATAATACCAAAAAAAGGGTTCTATATGTAAATGTTGAACCAAATCAAATCATAATCACAATGTCTCAAAAAGAAAGTAACAACATGTACCGCTCTACAATAATCTAAAATAAATACTAGATGTAAGACCCCAACTTTTATGAATAAAGATTTAATTTTCTCGAAATATTTTTTTAAATATTATGGTGTGGATTTGATATAATGTTACAATTGTGGGTAATATTAACAAATTTTGCAAAATAAGTAAGTTGTCATAAAATATTCGATTGGTCGGGAAATATTCCTTTTATCAAGGAATATTCGTACGACGGCACAATCATTAGTGGACCCCACAACAGAATTATTGTCGGAGTTAAAAAATAACATAAATAACTTTTTATGAAAATAATAGAAAATTTTTTACCGTTAACTGTTGAAATACCCGGTAGTAAAAGTACAGTAATACGCGTGGATGTATAATAGCACACGGTATTGTACAATATCTTTGATTATTAATGCTTACGTGAGAAGTCACTCAGTTTATTTCAATTATTGCTACATTAATTGCTGCATAGTATCTCACGTTATTAATTCAATTATTGTCACAATATTTTATATTATTAAATTAATAATTAAAACGATAAAGTTATTCATATTATTATTTGTATTATTGACGATATCTAGAAAGTTCTATCGAGGAAAGAGTTTGGTCACCTAATTGCGCGCCAATAAGGAGAAGTCCTTATCGAAAAGCACCCACTTTCCTGGGAATGATCTGGTTGTTAATATTGTGAGTTATAATATTAATGATGAATGTTATTAAAAATGTGTTTTGTGAAGCCAAGTGAATTGAGATAAATAGAGAGAATTTTTATGAAGTATTTGTTATAAATTTTACTTATTATATGGACCCACACTTACTCATTTTTCAAAATAATCGATAGAAGGTTATTCAGTATATATATATATATATATATATATATATATATATATATATGTTTTTTTTTTTATGAAAAATAGAATATATTTTATTTTATTTGATTGCATAGTGCTACATAATGCAGCATAGTAAAATCAAAATTTTTAAAATTTTCATTCAACCCGTGAACAAGCACTGTGCAGTCCGTGATTTTTTCTTTACTATGCATCCAAATAGTATCATGTCATTCTCCAATAAATAAGATGCTCAGTTTAGAATTGAAAAACACACCAGAATCAGAGAATTCTTCTTCTATAATATTGAGCGTATTTCTTTAGAGTTTAAAGAAGCTTTGAATGTAAAAAATAGTGAAAGTTTTCTTCAAAAATATCTCCGTTATACCATGCAAAATTGCTCCCTTTTTAAGGTAAGGAGTATTATTTATTTTATATTCGCTTACGATATTATTTTTCGTATTCGTAAGTAATTTTATTTTCGTTCAATATTCATAATGAATATTATTTTCGTTCAATATTCGTAAGAAATATTATCTTCGTTCAATATTCGTAGGAATATTATTTTCGTTCAACAGACGTAAGGGATATTATTTTTGTTCAATATTCGTAAGAAATAATATTTTCTTCCATACTATGTAGTATGCAAGTAATATTATTTCGTTTCAAATTCTGAATTCTACATTTATTTTGTTAAGTATTGCTTCTATACTCCTTGAAATTAGTAGAATATCCTTAAAATTTGCGCTTCATCTAGTATCGTTTCACAAGAATAGTTTTCTGAACATTCTTATTAAATTTTTATCTTTTTAAATCGAAATACTATTTACGAGATACTATTCACAAAGTACTATTCATGGGGTATTATTCACTCGTATACTATTCACCCGGGTTACTATTCATGACAGAAATTAAATTTTTTTTGTCCAAATTATATTTTATATAATATTATTCTTAAATTTTAATCCACAAAGCAGTTGTCATGTTGACAATTTGGATATTTTTAAACTCTGGATAAATTTAAAGCCTTTAATATTTCTCTTTGATTTTGTTTAATTAATGCTTATATCATTGTCATCATCCTCATGCTTATATTGTGATGAAAGTCATCTTTGGCATGTAGTGCATAGATGGAATGTTGATTGATTTGATTATGACCAGGAATTATTCGGTATAATCATGACCTGTAATGTTACAAATGATGTGGTAAGAATTATCATTGGCTCGTAGTGCATTGATGGACAGTTGTTGGTATGATCATGATCATGGGTTCTCTTCTGTAAGACCCCAACTTTTATGAATAAAGATTTAATTTTTTAAAATATATTTTTGAATATTATGGTGTGGATTTGATATAATGTTATAGTTATGGGAAATATTTATAAGTTTTGCAAGAAAGTAAGTTGTTATAAAATATTCATTTAGTCGGGGAATATTCGTTTTAACAGGGAATATTCTTACGCCAACACAATCATTAGTGAACCCCACAACAGAATTACTGTCGGAGTTAGAAAACGACATAAATATCTTTTTATAAAAATAACGGCAAAAGTTTTACCGTTAACTTTTGAAATATTCGGTGATAAAAGTACAGTAATACGCGTGGTTGCATAGTAATACACGGTATTGTACAATATCTTTGATTATTGAAGCTTACATGAGAAGTCGCTCAATTTATTTTCAATTATTGCCACAGTAATTGTTGCATAGTATCTCACGTTATTTGATTCAATTATTGTCACAATAATTTATATTATTAAATCAATAATTGAGATGACAAGTTATTCATATTATTATTTGTATTATTGCCCCCTCTTTCCTAGGAATGATTTGGTTGTTAATATTGCAAGTTATATTATTGATGAATATATAATTGTTATTAAAAATATGTTTTGTGAAGCCAAATGAATTGACATAAATAGAAGAAATTTTTATGAAGTATTTGTTGTAAGTTTGGTGTATTATTTGGACCCCCACTTGCTCATTTTTTAAAATAATCAGTAAAAAGTTATAAAGTATATATATATATATATATATATATATATATATATATGTGTGTGTGTGTGTGTGTGTGTGTGTGTGTGTGTGTGTGGGTGGAATGTGTGTGAATTGTGAATGTCGTGGGTGGGAGGCAATATATATATATATATATATATATATATATATATATATATATATATATATATATATATATATATATATAGTTTTGTTTTTTATAAAAAATAGAATATATTATATTTTATTATGCATAGTATTTGTATAGCAAAATCAGAAAATTTCAGCCGATCAAAATGTCACCCGTGAACTTTTCCATGTGCGTCCGTGATTTTTATTTTCTAAATAGTATCCTTCCATTCTCCTATAAATAGGATGCTTAGTTTAGAATTGAAAAGCACACAAGAGTCAGAGAATTCTTCTTTTATAATATTGAGCGTATTTATTTAGAGTTTAAAGAAGCTTTGAGCGTAGAAAATAGTATAAGTTTTCTTCAAGAATATTCCCGTCCTACCAGTCAGAAGTACTCTAGCTCTTTTTAAGGTAAGTGATATTATTTTTGTTCAATATTCGTATGAAATAATATTTTCTTCCATACTCTGTAGTATGTAAGTAATATTATTTAGTTTTAGATTCTGAATTCTACACTCATTTTGTTAAATTATTACTTCTATACTCCGTGAAATTAGTAGAATGTCCTTGAAATTTGCACTTAATCTAGTATATTTTCACAAAAATATTATTCTGAGCATTCTTGATAATTTTTAATCTTTTCATGTCGGGATACTATTCACGGGATACTATTCACGAAATACTAGTCACGGGGTACTATTCACTCGGGTACTATTCACCCGAGTTACTATTCATGACAAAAATTGATTTCGTTTTGGTCCAAATTATTTTTGATACAATATTATTCTTGAATTTTACTCCAAAAAGCAGTATCATGTTGACAATTTGGACATTATTGAATTCTTGATAAATTAAACTATAAATCTTTAAAATTTATCTTTGCTCTCATTTAATTGAATTCTTATATCATTGTCATCATCATGCTTATATTGTGATGAAAGTCATCTTTCACCTGTAGTACATAGATGGACTGTTTATTGGTATGATTATGACCAGGATTATTTGGTATAATCATGACCTGTAATGCATGTTACATATGATGTGGTAAATGTTCTCATTGGCCCGTAGTATATTGATGAACAGTTGTTGGCATGATCATGACCATTGGTGATAACACGAATATCCTTGGCCCGTAGTGTATGGATAATTCGTGGATGTGATACTAATGAATATCCTTAGCACTAATTCAGTGATGTGGATTATTTATTGAGCTAAGTCTCAGCGATAAAATTGATAACAAACTTTTTAAATTGTATAAGATAGCAGATATCATGCTCTACTTAACACTTTTAATGAATTACTTGTTTCGCTGCAGTTAAACTTATTGTTTATTGTATTCTATCAGCTTAACACTGTTGAAGGCTAACGATAACTTATTCTGCATTATCTTAGTCATAATATTTCTTACTAGGCTAGTTGAGCTCACCCTTTTGCTTTCATTGTTCTCTTCAGGAAATGAGAACGTAGCCGGGACTAGTCGGGAAATGGAATGACGGACTGAGATGGTGGCTGTAGTAGTCCTCACTATTTTATAAAATAGTGTGATAATAGTTGTAATAAGGACTCCATTTGAGTTTGGATATTGTCTAGAAGACAATATTCGTTTTAAACTCTCAGCTATATTTTTTCGTATTTTACACGACAGTTGTATAATTGAGTTTGTATTTGAATTCTGTACCATGTATTTGGTGACTCAGAATGGGTGATGTATACCTATTTTGGGGGCGTCGCATCTTCAGCCAAGGGTGCAAAGATGAATTATTGTTTAAGGGTGCAAAGATGAATTGTTGTTTGGCATGATCGTGACCATTGGTGATAATAACGAATATCCTTGGCCCGTAATGTATGGATAATTTGTGAATGTGATACTAATGAATATCCTTGGCCCGTAGTGCATGGATAATTTAGTGATGTGGATTATTTATTGAGCTGAGTCTCAGCGATAAAATTGATGATAAACTTTTAAATCATAGAAGATAGTAGATATCATGCTCTACTTGACTCTTCTAATGAATTGTTTATTCCGCTGCAGTTGTTGATCTAAAACTTGTTGTCTATTGTATTCTATCAGTTGTTATACTGTTGAAGGCTAAGGATAATTTATTCTGCATTATCTTAGTCATAATATTCTTTACTGGGCTAGTTGAGCTCGCCCTTTACTTTCATTTTTCTCTTCAGGAAATGAGAATATAGCTGAGACTAGTCGGGAAATGGAGTGACGGTCCAGATTGTAATGAGGACTTCATTTGAGTTTGAATATTGTCTAGGAGACAATATTTATATTAAAACTCACAGCTTATGTTCTGTCGTATTATGCATGAAACTTAACAGTTGTATAAATTAAGTTTGTATTTGGATTATGTACCATGTATTTGGCGACTCAAATGAGTTGTGTATACCTATTTTGGGGGCTTCACACTTGACATTATGTTCAAAGAGTACAAATACGAGTCATATGTATTAACTCCAAAATGAAATTATTATATGAATTTCACAAGAAACAATTATGTGAAATAATAACGAAAATCAAAACAAGGAACAGAACGAACAAATTAAATTTAACAAGAGTATCGCTGAAAGAGTACGGAATCCGTACCTAGATTAAGTAATGTAATACCTGAAAATTATATTCCAAAAACAATTCGCTTAGGCTCCCTCCGCCCGAACTAATTAAATAAAATTATAATAAATATAAATACACTTGTAAAAATATTCTTTTATCTTTACCCCGTTTACAAACTTAATTATATTATTGTTATTGTCATAATCTGTAAATTTATAAATTCTATAACTATATTCATCTATTAATAACTCTCTTCCGTCCCGTACAAATGTTTTATTTTTAGATACATAATAAAATTATAATTGTATCATTTACTCCCCAAAATAAATTAAGAACCCATATATACACCTTCCATGCAAATAATTGTTTATATGAATGATCATGAATAATCTGCCCATGCCTCTTATACCAACAACAATAATTAGTAATAGTACGAAAGGCTACTCACAGCTAAAACTCAAAGTATACATTTTTTTTAAACAATTCGTTCCATCACAGATTCACAGGGACATGATATAAGATTTCATGTGAAGGCTTTTAATAATTAAGAATCATGTCAAGGTCCATTAGTATACACATACATGCAATTCGCCATTAATGTATCACATATATACCTTTAATATACATATTTTAATATATCAATGAATACATCAATTAATTATATTTTATCAATTATATTAATTAATTAATTAAGTCTCCCTTATATCAATTTTAATATTTTAATATCAATTAAAATATTTTATATATCGATTAATATATTTTAATATTTTAATGAATATATCAATGAATATAATATATCAATTATATTTTAATATACTTGTTGTCTTCCCTTGGTTAGATTCAAGATGGGTCTCCTCTTTTCTCTAGTTGAGTCGCTGTTCTTTCTCCTCTCTTTAATCAGTTTGTATCAGATATCAGATATATTGTGAGGAAAATTAGATTTTACTTAATATTTACGTATCTTGTTGTTTCTCCTAATTTTAATTAGTTTAAAGGCCCAAATTAATGAAATCCCTTACTTATTATTGTCTATAAAAATTAAATATAATTTGACCCATAAGAAAAACCCAATTAAAATATTTAAAATATAGATTAAATGTTATTTATTTATTTTATTTTATTTTATCTTTTCTTAATTTAATTTTTCTTGGATATTACATACGCGACGTGCAAGTTATATGGGCAAAAGAGTAAAAAATGTCAAAAAAAGAAGATAAAAGAAAGTTATACAAACGACAAAATAGTAATATAACTAAACTTACAAGGGTAAAAGAGAAAAAAAATTAGTATGACACAAATTCACCACTGACTTGAGTTATTTTACGGGGGTGTATTCAATTAAGATATTTAAAAACTTTTTTTAAGTGACAAACTTTTGAGAAAATTGTGGAATTTAATGACTTTTAAAGACTTTAAATACTTTTTTAAAATGACTTTTATAGACTCCATAAAATAAGTAACAAACTTTTATAAACTTTTTATCAAGACTGTGATAGACTTTTGTATACTTCTAATATATAAAATTGAAAGATTATTAAATTTAATATTAAAATTTTGCTACGCAGTTAAATTATTTATTATATTTTTAGTGCATATACTATAAATAATAATTCACTGCTTATGATAACAACTTTCAAAAAATATATTATACAAAAATTTTAAGTTCTGACAATATTATTTTATCTAAGCATTAGAATACATATACATTATAATATATTTATTACATGGCTTCTGATCATTCAATTATTGGCTCCATGATTTTATTTTATTTTCCTTAGCAGAAAATGAAATCCACACTCTTGTGTGAACGTGTGATTCAATACCATATTGATTGTTTTACTACTATATATATATATATATATATATATATATATATATATATATATATATATATATATATATATATATATATATATATAAAAGACAAAATGCTCATATTGATTGATTTATTACTATCCACAGTAACATATTATTGTTTTACTACTATATAATTAATAATAAGACAAAAGGTTTAAATATATATACATACATAATCTTCACAATTGATCTTAGAGTTTCATGATTTTATCTCACCTTTATTAAATAAATTTTTTCGTCTTTGTATTGGAAGCTTTCGAACTGTCGCTTTCTCCCTTACCAATTTACTGTGCCTTTTTCTTCTTTCCTCGATTATACGTACCACGAGACAGATTAGGTCTTTAGTTATTTGTTTACTTATTAATATATCTTGTTAATTCTCTTAATTATAATATGATTTAATTTTATCCACATATAAATTAAATCCAATTAGTTTTAAGGCCCAAATTTTACCAAATTAATTTATCCTTCACATATTAATACTTATTGGCCCGTATAAAATAAATAACTAGTTTGACCCAATAAAAGACAAAGTCCAATTAAATTATTTAAAATATAAATTTAAATGTTATTTATTTTATTTTATTTTATTTTATTTCTTTATTATTATAATTTTTCTGGGTATTACACCGCGAATTTAATTTGTATTTACACCGCGAATTTCTGGGTTCACTCTTTACTGGCGATTCGAATTTCCACCTTTGTGTTTAATATTTGGAAGTCTTTAGAAATCTTTAGAGATTATGTCAGACTTTGGATATAGGTTGATAGTTATAATTCTTCTTCTAAAGTCTATCAAACTCTACCATTTGATAGAAATCTAAAAAATCTATGACTTTTTGAATACCAAAATATTTTTATAGACTTTATAAAAACCATAATTCAATACCACCTGACTTTTAAAGACATTAAAAAAGTTGTAATTGAATACCAGTAAACTTTTATAAACTCTTTAAATGTCTTGATTGAATACAACCAAAATTTTAAAGTCTTTAAAAGTCTTAATTGAATATACCCACCCTTATACTAATATATATATATATATATATATATATATATATATATATATATATATATATATATATATATATATATATAAAGTTTAACTAATAATGATACTTTAACCCAATAAAGTAATTGAAGCAATACTCGAGGGAAGCTTCTCACAACTCAAAAATGGTTCAATGCAGTGGTGGAACCAAAATATTTATAGAGGTGGGGGTCAAAATATATCAGTAAAAAAATTATTTATTAACGCTTGGAGTGCTTCTTTAAAATTTATTTTGTCCAATTATAGTATTTCACAACATCATATTCCAACCCTTGTCAACTTTTGAGTTGTGAATCTAATGACTTTATATATATATATATATATATATATATATATATATATATATATATATATATATAATTTTTCCCGAACTATGAGACTATTAACCAGACTTTGAAATTTTTAGTCAACTGATTAGCTATTTTTATAAATAAATTACAAATTATAATATTATATATTTAAAACCTTATATTATGGTTCATAGGATTAATTAGCTTGAAAGAATGAATTCCAGCAACAAAAATAAAAATATATAGAAGAAGACATATTTAATAATCTTGATAGGATAGAACTATGGTGAACTTATGGTCACTATAGTAGAATCCAAAAAAAAATATTTTATTTCTTTAGCTTTTTATTTTTAATTAATTTATAGAGAGAATTGCTACCACTTTTTTTTTGCCTCACTTTGATGATACAGTAAAAATAAAAAAAAGCAATGGAGAAAATGAAATACATAAAAAAAAGGAAGGAAAAGGAAAACAAATAACCCTCGAAAATTTCAGGGTTGGGGATTATATGACCCCCCTGGTTCCGCCCATGGTTCAATTATGACGCCCCCAAAATAGGTATACATCACTGATTCTGAGTCGTCTAATACATGGTACATAAACAAATACAACCTCAGTAATACTATTGTCGTGCAAAATACGACAACACATATACTATGAGTTTGAATACAAATATTATTTAATAGACAGTATACAAACTCAAAAGGAGTCCTCATTACAATTATTGATACACTATTTTACAAAATAGTGAGGACTACTAAAATAACTATCCTGAACCATCACTCCATAACTCGACTAGTTCCTACTATGTTCTCACCTCCAGAGAAAAAAAATGGAACAAAAAGAAAAAGGGTGAGCTCAACTAGCCCAGTAAAGAATATTATGACTAAGATAATATACAAAAATTTATCGTTAGTCTTCAACAGGAAAAAATCTGATAAAATATAATAGACAACATGTTTTAGATCAACAACTGTAGCAGAAACAGCAATCCATTAAAAGAGTCAAGTAGAGAAAGAATTCTACTATCTTCTAAGATTTAAAAGTTCATCATCAATATTTTATCCCTGTAACATCAATCAATATACATCTTGAATCAAATATTCATCTTTGCACTACAGGCCAAAGATATTCATTTGTATCACCAGTTGGTCATGTTCATCTCAACACCTGTTCATCTTTGCACTACGGGCCAAAGATATTCATTAGGTAATCATTCATCTTTGCACTACAAGCTAAAGATATTCATTAGGTAATCATTCATCTTTGCACTACAGGCCAAAGATATTCATTAATATCATCATGTAGGACTGAGGATGACGAAAAATATCTTAAAGAAAACGAATCCAGTGAGATAAAAGAACAAATATTAGCGATTCGTATTATAGTTTATCCAAGTTCATTAATACTCCATAATAACAAATTGTGAAGCAGAATTCAAAAATAAAGATCAAAACATGGATACAACCAAAGATAGTAACCACAATAGACATCTTGGACAAAAAGAAGAAAATTTTATTTTTCAGTGAATAGTGTCGTATTCGTAAATAGTGTCGTATACGTGAATAGTAATCCCGACACAAAAAGGTAGAAATTCCATAATAAAATCCATACCAATATTTCGGTATAATGATATTGAAAGAATAACATCATTAGAAAGAAAATAACATCCCTTACCTCAAAATATCAGTACTTCTGATCGGAATATCGGTATAAGGCTGAAGAAAACTTGCACTGATGAATAGCAACTCATAAAATTTCTAAATACTCACAAAATACGCTCGATAATATAGAGAGAGAAAGAGAAAAAACTTGTTTCTGGTGTGATTTTCAATTCTAACTAAGAACCTTATTTATAAAAAAATGCTTAGAACGCCATAGCAGACTAACCTGCTACCTGATGGCTTTACCTGATACTATTCAAGCCCACAACTTTTGAAAATAAATTCCAGCACATTTCATTACTCACCAACCAAAAGTGTTGCCCACCATATTTTTAATAAAAACATTTTATTTTCTGAAACTTCAACAATTCATAATAAATAGCCCTTTTATCAGAAAAATTCGAATCTCATTTGCTTTTCATAGGAAATTTAATTCTCTACAACTTTGTAAGTTTAAGTTTTTCCAAATTCCAAACAGAAAAAGTCCGAAATCCACATACGGGCGATTTTTAATACCTTCATTTTGATAAAATACTGATAAAACACCTCAGCATTTATTCCTTCATTTATAACAACAATAAATATATCCATCATTTATATTCACATAAAATAAATATTTCCTTATCATATAAATCAAAAATTAATTATTCACAAATAATATTACAAAATCACAATTATGACAACCAGGCCGCTCCTAGGAAAGAGGAGGCTTTTCAATAAGGATTTCTCCTTACTGGCGCGCAATTAGGTGGCCAAACCTCCCCTTGACAGAACTTTCTAGACATTGCCAATAATGCTATCTCATAATATTATTCAAATAATTTGAATTATTGATCTGATAATGGAAAATAATGTGCAGTGACAATTATTGAAACAACAATAATATAAAATATCAACGCAGCAATTATTGAATCACTAAAATAAAATATTAAACAGTAATTACTGTAACAATTATTGAGTAGTGCCTTTTAACGTAAGAATCAATAATTCAAAAATACTGTGCAAAACCGTGTGCTACTGTGCAACCACGCGTATTACTGTATTTTAACCACCGGGTATTCCAACAGTGTTAACGGTAACAAACTACGCCGTTATTTGTAAAAACTCAAATTTGTCGTTTTCTTCATCCAACCGTTATCTGTGATGCCCCCAAAATAGGTTTACATCACCCATCTTGGGTCGCCAAATACATGGTACATAAATTCAAATACAAACTTAATTATACAACTGTCGTGTACAATACGACAAACCATAGTTGAGAGTTTCAACACGGATAATGTCTCTTAGAGAGTATAAAAACTCAAATAAAGTCCTCAGTACATTTATTATCACACTATTTTATAAAATAGTGAGGACTACTAATGCTATCATCTGGATCGTCACTCCGTTCCCCGACTAGTTCTTGCTACGTTCTCATTTCCTGAATAGAACAATGGAAGTAAAATGGGTGAGCTCAACTAGCCCAGTAAGAAATATTATGACTAAGATAATGCAGAATAAATTATCGTTAACCTTCAACAGTGTTAAACTGATAAAATATAACAAACATCAAGTTTAACTGCAGCCGAACAAGCAATCCATTAGAAGAGTCAAGTAGAGATTAAAATCTACTATCTTCTATGATTTAAAAAGGTTTTTCATCACTTTTATCACTGAGACTCGGCTTAATAAATAATCCACATCATTAAATCATCCCTGCACTACAGGCCAATGATATTCTTTAGTATCACGACCACGAATTATCCATGCTCTACTGCCAAAGATAATCGTGTTTTTATCAACAGTCCTGATCATGCCATAAAACAATACATCTTTGCACTCTTGGCTGAAGAGAATCCATAGCCATAATCATATCAAAAACTGTCCATCAATGCACTACGGGCCAATGAGGACTTTTTTCATTTCATTTGTAACATTACGGTCATGACTATACCGAATAATCCCTGGTCATAATCATACCAAGTCCATCTATACACTACGGCCACAGATGACTTTTAACATAATATAAACATGAGGATGATGACAATGACATAATAATTCAATAAAATAAGTTCAAGAATTAATTTATCCAAGAATCAATAACGTCCAAATTGTCAACATGATACTGTTTTGTGGAGAAAAATTCAAGAATGCTCAGAAGAATATTTACATGAAAAGATACTGAATGAAGCGCAAATATTAAGTGTAAGACCCCAAATTATTAATAAATAAAATTTAAATTTCCTCTATTTATTATTTTGAAATAGTAAGTGTTAAATTGATTAGTGAGGTTAGTTATGGGTAAAATGCGCAAATATTTCAAATAAGCAGGTGGTTATAAAATATTCATTGTTGTCGGGGAATATTCGTTTGGTCGTGGAATATTCTTCCTGTCGGGGAATATTCGTACGACGGCGCAGTCTTTTGTGGGCCCCATAACGGAAAGCGATTGGATGAAGAAAATGACAAGTATATGTTGTTTATTAACAACGGCGTAGTTGTTACCGTTAATACTGTTGAGATACTGGGAGCTGTCGTTGATACTCCTAAATTAACCTCACTTTCACTTCACAATTTATAATAATTAGCACAGTAGCAAGTAAGGATCGATCCCACAGAGAGTAAAGTTGTTTTAGAATTATTCTACTATTTAAACAGAAAATAAAGATGGGGGTTTTTGAAAATTATTTTTAAACTAAGAGAACAAGAATTAATGATGAAATTAACCAAATATGTAAAAAACTTCAGTTCTGCAGTTCAGTTTCACCAAGTACAATAATCAATTAATCAAGTTATTATTATTTTTCCTTCAATGAAACTATTAGCCCTAGATAACAATAAGCTCTGCTATCCGAAATTCTCCTTAGATTATCACTGTATGAAATAAGCTCTCCACCAGATTCTAACTAGCATACAACCTAGAATAAGCTCTCTAGATTTAATATGATAGAAGCATTAAGAAATAGAGAATTAGGCTAATCCAAGCAACAAACACATAAGCTCAATTTGTTTAACTTGTTTTCTGATAATCTTAGTAATAAACAAAAGCTTGTCCACAATTATTATTACCAAGTTGCTACTTATGATAAAAACAGATATCAATTACACGTAATACCAATCTTAATCTAGCATATGATAATGATCAAACTAATTCAATTGGCCATATTAAATTAATTAGATCAATTAGCATGCAATCAATGAAAACAGATTATCAGAAGAAATTTCACACAAGAAGGAATAAATAATAATACTCAATTAATCAATTACTTGTAACAAGGATTCACCTCCCTTTAGAACTGAATAAAAAGAACTAGCCTGACATGCTCTTGAGTCTGCACTCCAATAGATGATAGTTGATTATTGAATGAATAAAACCTTGACTCTCATCATCTATTTATAGTGCTAGACAAAGTCCTAAATCCAATAGGAAGTAGAAATCCAAGTCCTAAAGGAATTACAAATTACCCTAATTTCCATAAAGAAATAGAATTCAATTTGGAAATAAATCTTAGTCTAAAAGAAATCCTAATTATAATAGAATTGTAAAAATTAATCTTCTAGAATCCAAAATTCAGAATTGAAATTGGAAATAAATTCTACAATTGCCATGTGCTTAAACTCATTGCCGCGTGAATTCAAATCCATTTATGATACTAATTGTTGAATTCTTGATTTGTTAGGAATCCCATAAACCTCCTCCAATTTATTTTCAAAATCATGAAACCCCTTCAATTGTACCTAAAATAAAAATATAAGAATAATGAGTTTATTTAGGTACAAAATAAATACAAAAGATTAAGTATTAAGGAATAAAAATATAGCATATTTCATACTCATCAAATTCCCCCACACTTATCTTTTTACACGTCCTCGTGTAAACCAAAAATTTGATTTCTAGAAAAATTCTATTCAACCATAATGTCAAAAGATTTCAAGGTACAAATCATGATTATCAACACTAAATTTGCAAAAATCTAATCAACGCCTTATCAATCAACTCACAATTACCAACCTTACCATTTCACCAATGAATTTCATTAAATCAAACTATAACCACATAAGTAACTTTCTCAAAATTATCATACTTACCTAACTTAGTTACCATGGAGCAAAAACCGTGCACATTGACTCGCAACCA
Organism: Panax notoginseng; assembly: GCA_016801055.1. Classification (NCBI taxonomy): domain Eukaryota; kingdom Viridiplantae; phylum Streptophyta; class Magnoliopsida; order Apiales; family Araliaceae; genus Panax; species Panax notoginseng. Next base: position 12,749,931 of record CM029016.1, read on the forward strand.
AGAACAAATTTTTCTTGCTTTTTAAGTTTTTTTCATAGAACCTTCTTTTTAGCACAGATGAATGTATTTTCATGCTTTTCTCGTATACTTTTTTCGTATACTTTTTTTTCGTATATTTTTTTTTTCTTGACATGTGCAATGTCTCCTTTTCTTAGGCTTTTCAGAGTTACCCATTAGCGAACTTTCCACCAACGACTCCCAAACCAGATGATCTTAGGGCGCTAGGTGTAGAGACACCCCTACGGGCTTACTTATTCAAGTAACAAAGGCCACAAAAGTCGACTAGTCAAGCTGCTTTTATCCATCGCACTTTTCAGCGTGAATACCGATGCTTCCCGAGGCTTAGATACCCAGTTATTTCGCATAATGGACATTGAAGCAGATTTTTAATTTTCATTTTTTTTTTCATTTTTTTTTCATTCATCATTTTTTTACATGGTTCTGCACAACTTAAGCAAGTTAAACAGTTCTAAGTCATGAAATCAGTGCACATAGACAACTCCACAAATAACTTAGCCAAATAAGCATGCTTCTCATATTCAAGTACTCATGTATCATAAATTCAATTCAAATCAATTACTATGGATCATGGCTTAGTTGTCATCATTTATTAATAAATTAAGCATCAAACAGATTCTGAATTTTAGTATCAATTTTCAATCTTTGACTTTAACCTTCGAACACATAGGCAAATAGAATCATGGAACCCAATTTTTCAGAATTTTTTTCAATTTTTTTCAATCTTCCCATCAAAATTAAATTATTCTTCCTATATAAAACCTAAATCTCCCCCCCCCACACTCAAACCGTACATTGTCCCCAATGTAAGAAAATTATGCAACGAAGAAAATACTACTAGCGAACATGCAATAATAATAGTAATAAAAAAAAACTAAAAAGTAAAGGGATAGAAAAATCAAATCTGGAATCTTGGGTTGCCTCCCAAGCAGCTGCCCGTGTTTAACGTCTTTGGCTCGACGTCATGCCTCTCTTCTCAGCTTTCATAGATCGGATCGTCTAGCTCCACCATCTCAATATTTTCCACATGATGCCCTTCATAGAAAGCCTTTAATCTATGTCCATTCACCTTAAAGGTCTTGCTTGTGCTTGGGCTTTGAATCTCAACTGCACCATGAGGAAACACATTAGTGATAACAAAAGGACCAACCCATCTAGATCTCAATTTACCTGGAAATAACTTAAGCCGAGAATGATATAGCAAAACTTTTTGTCCCACAATAAAGGTTTTCCGCACAATCTGCTTATCATGAAAAGCTTTGGTTTTTTCCTTGTAAATCTTTGAACTTTCATAGGCTTCATTCCTCAATTCTTCCAACTCTTATAACTGCAATTTCCTGTGTACTCCAGCTGCTTCCAAATTCATGTTGCACTGCTTGATTGCCCAAAAAGCCCTATGCTCCAACTCAACAGGTAAGTGGCATGGTTTTCCAAACACAATCCTGTATGGTGACATCCCAATAGGTGTTTTGTACGCAGTTCTATAGGCCCAAAGTGCATCATCTAATCTCATACACCAATCCTTTCTGCTCGGGTTGACTACCTTCTCCAAAATAGATTTGATCTCTCGGTTAGACACCTCAGCTTGACCATTACTCTGCGGATGGTAGGATGTAGAAACCTTGTGCAGAACATTGTATTTCTTGAACAAAGCCGCTAACGCCCTGTTGCAAAAATGGGTTCCTCGATCACTAATGATGGCTCGTGGTGTTCCAAACCTGACAAATATGTTAGTCCTAACAAAATCTGCAACAACTTTAGAATCGTCAGTCCTAGTGGCTTTAGCTTCCACCCATTTTGAGACATAATCAACTGCCAAAAGAATATATAAATTCCCAAAAGATGAATGAAAAGGTCCCATAAAATCTATATCCCAAACATCAAAAATTTCAACAATTAATATAGGAGTTTGGGGCATTTGATTTCGTTGAGAAATATTCCCCGTCCTTTGGCAATTAACACATGTTTTACAAAATAGATAAGAATCTTTAAAAAGCGATGGCCAATAAAAACCACTTTCCAAAACTTTATTAGCAGTTCTTTTTGAACCAAAATGTCCTCCACAAGCATAAGAATGACAAAAGGAAAGGATAGATTGAAATTCACTGTTAGGCACACATCGTCTAACTATCTGGTCAGCACAAAATTTCCATAAGTATGGATCATCCCAAACATAGTGTCTAGCATCACTTTTTAACTTTTCCTTTTGGGATTTGGAAAATTCTTTAGGAAAATATGCACCTACCAAATAATTCACTATATCTGCATACCAGGGAATCTCAGCATGGATGGAAAGTAACTGCTCATCCGGGAAAGAATCATGTAACGGTAGCTCCTCTTCGTCTCTCAATAACCTACTCAAGTGATCCGCTACTAAGTTATTCGCACCTTTCTTATCCTTGATCTCTAAGTCGAATTCTTGTAGGAGCAGAATCCATCGAATAATTCTTGGCTTAGAATCCTTCTTGGTGAGCAAATACCTGAGAGCAGCATGGTCAGAATAAACTATAACTTTAGTACCAAGCAAATATGATCGAAATTTATCTAAAGCAAAAACCACAGATAAAAGTTCTTTTTCAGTTGTGGAATAGTTTATCTGAGCCTCATTCAAAGTCCTCGAAGCATAGTATATGGCATGAACGGCTTTGTCAATCCTTTGTCCCAAAACAGCCCCCACTGCATAGTTGCTTGCATCACACATGATCTCAAATGGCAACTTCCAGTTTGGCGGTTGAATGATAGGAGCAGAAGTTAATAATTTCTTTAAAGTGTCAAAAGCCTCCTTGCAGTCATCATCAAACTGAAAGTCCACATCTTTTTGCAGCAGCTTACATAAGGGTAATGCAATCTTCGAGAAATCCTTGATAAATCTTCGATAAAATCCTGCATGACCAAGAAAAGAGCGAATCTCCCGCACGCTGACGGGGTAAGGCAAAGCAGATATAACATCTATCTTAGCTTTATCAACTTCAAGACCTTTAGATGACACGACATGACCAAGTACTATTCCCTGTTCTACCATGAAATGACATTTTTCCCAATTTAAAACAAGATTAGTTTCCATGCATCTCTTTAGAACACGATTTAAATTATCTAAGCATGCATCCAAGGAATCACCATGAACTGTGAAATCATCCATAAAAACCTCGATGCATTCTTCTAAAAGATCCGAAAAAATGCTTACCATGCATCGCTGAAAAGTACCTGGGGCATTACACAGTCCAAAAGACATCCGTCGATAAGCAAAAGTACCAAAGGGACATATGAATGTTGTCTTCTCTTGGTCCTCGGGTGCAATTACAATCTGGTTATATCCTGAAAAACCATCTAAAAAACAATAATAAGTGTGCCCAACTAATCTCTCCAACATTTGATCAATAAAAGGAAGAGGAAAGTGATCTTTTCTTGTTACAACATTCAATTTTCTATAATCTATACACACTCTCCACCCTGTTTGCATTCGTGTGGGCACCAACTCATTATCATCGTTCTTGACAACGGTGATTCCGGATTTCTTTGGGACTACCTGCACTGGACTCACCCATTGACTATCGGAGATGGGATAGATGATACCGGCATCAAGCAGTTTGAGCACCTCTTTTTTTCACCACCTCCATCATGGGTGGATTCAATCTCCTTTGTGCATCTCTTGTAGGCTTAGCTCCATCCTCTAATAATATCCGATGCATGCACATGGCAGGACTAATACCCTTGATATCCGCTATTGTCCATCCAAAAACTGTAACATGGTCCCTTAGGACTCTCAGCAATTTTTCTTCCTGCACCTTGGTTAGATTACTAGCAATAATTACAGGCAAAGTGTCATTAGTCCCCAAATATGCATATTTCAAATGAGCAGGTAATTGTTTCAATTCTAGAGTTGGGGCTTGTACAACAGAAGGTAATAACTTTTGATGAGAAACAGGAAATTGAATAGAATATACCGTTGACTTATTTGAGAATTTTGGCAATGAATGTAATGCAGCTACATTCTCTTTCAATTCCTGGGTTTGCGCAATCTCTTCTTCCCTGTCCATGTCCAAACTGTTGGTGATTGCAATTTCCAAATTGTCCCTTTGTAGTTGTTCAAAAGCTCTATGCACCAATGAGTCTCTCACATCGATAGCAAAAACTTGTCCTATATCACTAGGGTACCTCATGGCATCATAAATGTTAAACTGAATCTTCTCACCATCAAACTCCATAGTCAAGGTCCCATTATGCACATCAATCATGGTTCTTGCTGTTTTCAGGAAGGGTCTTCCTAACAAGATGTGGGAAGGGTTTGGTGATGTATCATCTTCCATATCCACAATGTAAAAATCTGCAGGAAAGATTAGTTCATTCACCTGCACTAAGACATCTTCAATTACCCCTCGGGGGTAAGTGTTAGTACGATCTGCCAATTGAATAATCACACCAGTATTTTTCAAAGGGCCTAGATTTAAGGAAGCATAAACAGATAAAGACATAACATTAATTGAAGCTCCTAAATCTAGCATGGCTTTTTTAAATCTGGTGTTTCCTATTTTGCAAGGGATTGTGAACATTCCTGGATCTTTACATTTAGGAGGCATTTTTCTTTGAAGAACAGCATATACATTTTCTCCAACTGTGACTCTTTCATCATTTTGCAATTTTCTTTTATTAGTGCATAATTCTTTTAAAAATTTAGCATACCGTGGCACTTGTTTAATTGCATCAAGAAGAGGGATGTTCACTTCTATTTTTCTAAAAGTTTCCAAAATTTCTTTTTCTTTTTCATCTTTCTTTGAGTTTTTAAAATTTCTGGGAGGAAAGGGAAGAGGAATGTTTTTAAGCTGATTAGGAGGGTTAGGTTGTACCTTAGATTTTTCTGTTTTCTCCTTAGCTGCTTCCTCCTCAAACTCTACGGGGGTCGGTGGTGTATCCAACTGTGTTTCATTCCGCAAAGTTATGGCACTTGCATTCTCCCTTGGGTTGACTATTGTTTGAGATGGTAATTTTCCTAAGCCTCTGGATTCCAATATCCCCACAGTTGTAGCCAGTTGTCCTACTTGGTTCCTTAAATCTTGAACCGAAGCTTTTGTCTCTTGCTGGAACTGCTGTGTCTGATTCATGAATGCTTTAAACATATCCTCCAATGATGTTCCAGCAGGTGCAGGGACTGCTTGCTTCGGTTGATATTGAGGTTGGGCTGGTTGGAAGCCTTGTTGCCTAGGTGGAAATGCAGGTGGTGCCGCTTGCTTACTCCCATAACTCAGATTTGGATGATCCCTCCATCCTGGGTTATACGTGTTTGAGTACGGATCATACTTTTTCTGAGGTGGTGGCTGATAATTTCCCATTGCATTAGCTTGTTGCACAGCCTCATCATCTTGTAATGTTGGGCATTCATCTGTATTGTGATTTGGTTGTAGACATATTCCATAAACCTTTGCAATTGGCAGTTGACCTGTAGCTAATTGTCTAACCATAGCAGTTAATTCAGAAATTTGTTGACCATAATCACAAGTGCTTACCTCGCTTACCCTTACTGGTGCATGATTTGTTCTAGTGCCATATTGTTGCGAGTTTGTTGCCATGTTTGCAATTAAAGTCCTTGCAGCCTCTGGGGTCTTGTCAACTAGTGCTCCTCCGCTAGCTGCATCGATCACGCTTCTATCCATTGGTACCAACCCTTCGTAGAAATATTGGATCAGGTGTTGTTCATCTATTTGATGTGGTGGACAGCTGGAACAAAGCTTTTTGAATCTTTCCCAATACTCGTATAGTGTCTCCCCACTGAATTGTCTAATCCCACATATCTCCTTCCTTATGTTGGCTACTCTTGAGGCTGGAAAGTATCTCTCCAAGAACAATTGCTTCATGTCATTCCAAGACTAGATTGAACCTGAGGGTAGGTAGTATAGCCAATCCTTTGCCAAATCTGCTAGGGAGAATGGGAATGCTCTCAGCTTGATTTGTTCTTCGGTGATTCCGTGTGGTTTCATAGTGGAGCACACCACATGAAATTCCTTCAGATGTTTGTAGGGGTCCTCACCTGTAAGACCACGAAAAGTAGGCAATAAATGGATTAGTCCGGATTTAAGTTCAAATGCAGCATCTAAATTAGGATATTCAATGCACAAAGGTTGTTGATTTAAATTAGGAGTTGCCAACTCCCTGAGAGTTCTATTGTTGTTTGGAATCGCCATCTCTTCTTCTTTGTCGGATTCGGTGGATGATTTGTTGGATAATAATTCCAAAGCTAAGTTGAGGCCTGGTGATGATGCAGAAGCCTCGTCTATATCTGTAGAAGACCGTTGAACTTTAAGTTTTTCCTTCTTTAGCCTCCTTGCAGTCTTCTCAATTTCTGGATCAAAATCTAATATAGTAGCCTGAGAAGATCGAGTCATAAAACAAGAACAAAGCAAATAATAGAATAAAAACAAAACGAGAAATTACTCCCCGGCAACGGCGCCAAAATTTGGGAGCTGTCGTTGATACTCCTAAATTAACCTCACTTTCACTTCACAATTTATAATAATTAGCACAGTAGCAAGTAAGGATCGATCCCACAGAGAGTAAAGTTGTTTTAGAATTATTCTACTATTTAAACAGAAAATAAAGATGGGGGTTTTTGAAAATTATTTTTAAACTAAGAGAACAAGAATTAATGATGAAATTAACCAAATATGTAAAAAACTTCAGTTCTGCAGTTCAGTTTCACCAAGTACAATAATCAATTAATCAAGTTATTATTATTTTTCCTTCAATGAAACTATTAGCCCTAGATAACAATAAGCTCTGCTATCCGAAATTCTCCTTAGATTATCACTGTATGAAATAAGCTCTCCACCAGATTCTAACTAGCATACAACCTAGAATAAGCTCTCTAGATTTAATATGATAGAAGCATTAAGAAATAGAGAATTAGGCTAATCCAAGCAACAAACACATAAGCTCGATTTGTTTAACTTGTTTTCTGATAATCTTAGTAATAAACAAAAGCTTGTCCACAATTATTATTACCAAGTTGCTACTTATGATAAAGACAGATATCAATTACACGTAATACCAATCTTAATCTAGTATATGATAATGATCAAACTAATTCAATTGGCCATATTAAATTAATTAGATCAATTAGCATGCAATCAATGAAAACAGATTATCAGAAGAAATTTCACACAAGAAGGAATAAATAATAATACTCAATTAATCAATTACTTGTAACAAGGATTCACCTCCCTTTAGAACTGAATAAAAAGAACTAGCCTGACATGCTCTTGAGTCTGCACTCCAATAGATGATAGTTGATTATTGAATGAATAAAACCTTGACTCTCATCATCTATTTATAGTGCTAGACAAAGTCCTAAATCCAATAGGAAGTAGAAATCCAAGTCCTAAAGGAATTACAAATTACCCTAATTTCCATAAAGAAATAGAATTCAATTTGGAAATAAATCTTAGTCTAAAAGAAATCCTAATTACAATAGAATTGTAAAAATTAATCTTCTAGAATCCAAAATTCAGAATTGAAATTGGAAATAAATTCTACAATTGCCATGTGCTTAAACTCATTGCCGCGTGAATTCTTGATTTGTCATAAATGTGTTTCTGTAATATTATTTGTGAATAATTAATTATTGATTCATATGATAAGGAAATATTTATTTTATGTAGATATAAATGATGGATATATTTATTTTTATGTGGATAAAAATGAAAGAAGTAAAGCTGAGGTGTTTTATCAGTATTTTGTCGATGTGGAGGTATTAAAAATCATCCGTTTATAGATTTTGGATATTTTTGGTTTGGAATTTGGAAAAACTCAAAGCTACAAAGTTGTAGAGAATTTGATTTCAGTCAGAATGGACATAAAATTCGTATTTTTCTGATAAACGGTCTATTTTCTATGAATTACTGAAGTTTCGAAAAATAAAATGATTTTTATTAAATTATGTGTGGGACCCACTTTTTGGTTGGTGGTGAATATGCATGTGGGCTGCTGGAAAATTCAGATTTTGCATGCCTTGATAGTCATGGTCTTAGCATACGTAAAGAAAATAAAATAAAATAATATATTTTATTATTTTAGTCTCCTATGGCGTTCTAACATTTTCCTATAAATAGAGGGCTAAGTTAGAATTGAAAATCACACCAGAAACAAAGTTTTCTTTCTTTCTCTCTCTATATTATCGAGCGTATTCTTGTGAGTATACTTTGAGTGTTGCTATACGGTGTGAGTTTCTGTCAGCACTATACCCGAAATTCAGTCAGAAGTACGATTATTTTGAGGTAAGGGATGTTATTTTATTCGAAAATGATATTATTTCTTCAATAACATTATGCCGAAATATTGGTTGGAAATTTTTATCAAATTTGGAACTTTTCACGTCGGGGTTACTATTCACGAGTTACTATTCACGAGTTACTATTCACCAAAAAATGAAATTTTCTTCTTTTCGTCCAAAATATCTATTCTGGGTACTAGCTTTGATTGTATCCATGTTTTGATCATTCTTGAATTCTACTTCACTATAAATAATTATAAGGTATTTTTGGACATGGATAAATCGAAATACGAATCCTTAATATTTGTTATTTTGTTTCACTGGATTCGTTTTCTTTAAGATATTTTTCATCATCCTCAGTCCTAAATGATGATGTTACTGAATATCTTTGGCCTGTAGTACAAAGATGAATGATTAACTGATGAATATCTTTGGCACGTAGTGCAAAGATGAACAGGTGTTGAGATGAACATGACCGACTGGTGATACAAATGAATATCTTTGGCCTGTAGTGCAAAGATGAATATTTGATTAAAGATGGTTATTGATTGTTGTTACAGGGATAAAATATTGATGATGGACTTTTAAATCTTAGAAGATAGTAGAACTCATTCTCAACTTGACTCTTCTAATGGTTTGCTGTTTCCGCTACAGTTATTGATTTAAAACTTGTTGTCTATTGTATTCTATTAGATTTTTTCCTGTTGAAGACTAACGATAATTTGTTCTGTATTATCTTAGTCATAATGTTCTTTACTGGGCTAGTTGAGCTCACCCTTTTCCTTTTTGTTCCATTTTTCTCAGGAGGCGAGAATGTAGCGAGTACTAGTCGGGGTATGGAATGATGGTTCTAGAAGTTACTTTAGTAGTCCTCACCATTTTTGTGAAATAATGTATCAATAATTGTAATGAGGACTTATTTGAGTGTGGATATTGTCTAAATGACAATATTTGTATTTAAACTCACAGTTCTTGTGTTGAAATAATAAAGATGTAGTTATTTCTGTACCATGTATTTTGGCGACTCAGAATGGGTGTTGTATACCTATTTTGGGGGCGTCACAGTTGGTATCAGAGCTTAGGGATATGATCTCTGGCGGAGATCGGAGAATAGAACTAGGAGGGGAGAGACGAATAAATCCTTCGCTAGTGTGTCCTAACTAAGCTTATTTATTGGTCAGTCATAATATAGGGGTATTATGTGATTCGTTAATTTATTTAATTAACCCTTGTCTTATGGCAGTATTTGAGAATGTCGACTGAGAATGTTAACAGTGGAGTAAATGAAACCGTGGAGACACCGGTGCTTACCAACGAGGAAAACGTGCAACAGGCTGGCAATGTTCCTCCTGTGAACAACACCAATGAGCAGATGATGAATGATGGAATGTTTAGAAGTTTTTTGCAATTCATGCAAAACCAGACGAGGGAGACTCGTGTTCAAAATACAGGAGGAAATGATAGTAATTCACGGTTTGTCACAGCCAAACAGTTCAAAGAATTGGGACCACCAGAATTTAAGGGAAAGCCGGATCCGATCATGGCGGAAACGTGGGTCAAGCAAATTACCAAGATATTCGATGTCTTGGGATGCACGGAGGAACAGAAGGTTCCATTCGCCACCTTTATGTTCCGTGGTGAGGCAGATGACTGGTGGGAGTCTGTGAAGCGTACCCATCCAACCGCACTCAGCATGTCTTGGGAGACATTTCAGAAACTATTCAATGACAAGTACTTTCCTGAAAGTATTCGTCATATGAAGGAGGTAGAGTTTATTAGACTGGAGCAGAATAACATGACGGTGTCTCAGTACGAGGCGAGATTTGCAGAGTTGTCCAAGTTTGCACCTCATTTGGTGGAGAATGAGGAACGTATGACGAGGATGTTTTTGAGAGGTTTGAAACCCGGCATACGTCAATATCTCATTTCTCATAAATTTTCTCTCTATTCAGATGTTGTCAATAGGGCTCAATTATTAGAGCGAGATAATGAGTACGGTCAACTGAGGGATCACAACTAGGATCATATCGGTGACAGCAGTCATCAGAACAATGATAACCAGCGGAGAAAGAAAAATACAGACAAGAACGGCAACCACTCTGGTGGTAATCGTGGCTATGAAAATAGAAGAAGCGAGTCGGGAGGAGATTTTAAAAAGAGGAGATTCAACAATGACAATACGAAGACGTCAGCACCAACAACAACTGGTTCCAAGGGAGGAGAACGACCACCGGTTATATGCTATAAGTGCGGAAAAGAAGGACATATCAGCCCAAACTGCCCACAACAGTTTAAGGTATGTTATAATTGTGGAAAGGAAGGACATATCGCTCGAGATTGCACTATAGCAAAACCAAGTCCAGCGGGGATGGTGACTCAAAAAGCTGTCCCAGAAAAGATAAAGTCAACGATTCCTGGAAGAGCGTTTTTCGTGACTGGTCAACATGCGAGGAACCCAAACGAGGTGATCACGGGTAAGCTAATCATAAATTCATGCGAAGTTTATACCTTATTAGATACCGGTTCTACCCATTCTTTTATCTCTCCTGCTTGTGCTCAACGTTTAAACTTGACTCCGGAGAAGTTAGACTTTGATTTATCTGTGGAGACTCCGTTAAAAGAAACTTTCATCACATCCACTGTTTATAAATCTTGTGTGATCCAAGTTGGCACCATCACCTTACCTGTTGACCTTATCTCTTTAAAGATACTTGCTTTTGATGTGATTTTAGGGATTGATTGGTTAACTACTCATCATGCCAAAATTGATTGTTTTCGTAAGGTTGTTAGTTTTCATATTCCTAACCAACCTGTTGTACGAATTCAAACAACTAAGCCATTAAAATCAATCACTGTTATATCAAGCCATAAAGCCATTCGTTTATTAAAAAACGGATGTCAAGCTTTCTTAGCCCATGTTATGGATTTGAATAAAGACACGTCAAATTTGAATAATATTCCTGTTGTTATTGACTTTCCTGACGTATTTCCTGAAGAACTTCCCTGTCTACCCCCGGAACGAGAAATTGAATTCTTTATTGATCTTGAACCTGGTACAAAGCCCATTTCTAAAACCCCATATCGAATGGCTCCTATTGAACTTCAGGAGTTAAAGGTCCAACTACAAAAGTTGTTGGACATCATTTTCATTCGTCCTAGTACATCTCCTTGGGGTGCTCCTATTTTATTTGTAAAGAAGAAAGACGGGAGTATGCGACTTTGTATTGATTACCGGGAATTAAACCATGTCACTATTAAGAATAGGTATCCGCTACCTCGTATTGATGACATGTTTGACCAGTTACAAGGAGCACAATTCTTTTCAAAGATCGATCTTCGTTCTAGATATCATCAGCTGAAGGTTAAAACTGAGGATATTCCAAAGACTGCCTTTAGAACTCGGTACGGGCATTATGAATTCCTAGTCATGTCTTTTGGATTGACTAATGCTCCTGCGGCTTTCATGGATATGATGAATCGAGTATTCAAGGATTATTTGGATCAGTTCGTTGTTGTCTTTATTGATGACATCCTCATATATTCGAAAAGCCGTGAAGATCATGAGCATCACTTAAAGCTGGTACTCCAAAGGCTGCGTGAAAACAAGTTATATGCTAAGTTGAAGAAATGCGAGTTCTGGCTTGAGGAAGTAGCTTTCCTAGGGCACGTGGTGTCAAAACATGGAGTATCTGTTGACCCGGCGAAGATTGAAGCAATACAAAGTTGGGAGCAACCAAAGACGGTGACCGAAGTACGTAGCTTTCTGGGCTTAGTTGGTTATTATCGGAGATTCGTGGAAGGATTTTCTCGAATCGCTACCCCGTTAACTCACCTGACTCTGAAAGATATCAAATTCGTATGGAGCGAGGAATGCGAGAAGAGTTTTCAAGAGCTTAAGAGGAGACTCATTTCGGCACCTGTTCTGACAATATCATCTGGTTCGGATGGATTTGTTATCTACAGTGATGCTTCAGGCAAAGGGTTAGGATGTGTTCTCATGCAACATGGGAAAGTCATAGCCTATGCCTCGCGACAACTCAAAGAATATGAGAGGAATTATCCTACTCATGATTTGGAGTTGGCAGCAGTAGTTTTCGCGTTGAAGATCTGGAGACACTACCTGTATGGGGAGAAAGTGGAGATTTATACGGACCATAAAAGCCTCAAATATTTCTTCACCCTAAAAGAACTCAACATGCGGCAACGACGTTGACTTGAACTATTGAAAGATTACGATCACACTATTCAATATCATCCTGGAAAAGCGAACGTAGTAGCTGACGCATTGAGTAGAAGATCATATGCAAGTACGAGTGCGATATCGTCAACACAAAGGCCCATTCTGTATGACTTGCAAAGGATGGAGGTAGAATTAAAGACTCCAGGGACCCACATGATAATGGCGAATATACGAGTAGAACCAACTTTAATCGATAAAGTTAAAGCTGCTCAAGCAACGGACCTGGGACTGATACATATGAAGAAGAAAGTGCAAGAAGGAGCTATTCCAGAAGCGAGAATTGATGAAGAAGGAATACTTAGATTCAACTCCAGACTTTGTGTTCCTAACGATTCTGACTTGAAGCATAGAATCATGATGGAGGCACACAACACACCGATTGCAATCCATCTTGGGAGTACCAAAATGTATCATGATATTCGACATACATTTTGGTGGAACAATATGAAGAGAGAAATCGCGGAGTTTATCTCGAGGTGTTTAACCTGTCAACGTGTAAAGGCGGAACATCAAGTGCCAAAGGGTCCATTGCAACCACTTGAGATTCTGAAATGGAAGTGGGAACACATTACCATGGATTTCGTTACGGGTCTTCCCACGGTTTCTCAAGGCATAAATGCTATTTGGGTTATTGTTGATAGATTAACCAAGTCTGCTCATTTCTTGCCGATACGGGAGATTTATTCCCTTGAACGTCTTGCTCGTATATACGTAGATGAGATTTTGAGACAGCATGGCATGCCAATATCCATAGTTTCGGATCGTGACCCAAGATTCACTTCAAGATTTTGGGTTAGCTTGCAAAAAGCTATGGGCACAGATTTACGATTTAGTTCGGGATACCATCCTCAAACGGACGGACAATCAGAGAGGACTATTCAAACTCTTGAAGATCTATTAAGACTTTGTGTCCTAGATTTCAAAGGGAGTTGGGATAAGTACCTATCATTGGTAGAATTCTCTTACAAGAACAGTTATCAGGCAAGTATAGGTGTGGCCCCATTTGAAGCATTATATGGACGAAAGTGTCGCTCTCCAGTATGCTGGGACGAGGTGGGTGAAGCAACATTGTTGGGACCAGAGTTGGTACGCATGACTACAGAGAAGATCCAAACGATTCGACAACGTATACAAACGACACAGGATCGACAAAAGAGTTATGCGGATCTTCATCGAAAGGACGTGGAATTTGACATTGGGGATCATGTATTGTTGCGTGTGGCTCCATGGAAAGGAGTTACAAGATTTGGGAAGAGAGAAAAGCTCAATCCACGATTTATTGGTCCATTTCAGATTCTTGACCGAGTAAGAAATGTGGCCTATAGACTCGCGTTACCTCCAAGTATGTCTCGTGTTCATAATGTTTTTCATATATCTGTGTTACGTAAATATGTGAAAGACCCAGACCACGTTATTGAGTTAGAACCGGACGAGATAGCTGAAGACTTAACGTACGAAGAGGTACCTGTCAAGATCTTGGATAGAAAGGAGCATGTCCTACGCACGAAGGTCATACCACAAGTTAAAGTTTTGTGGAGAAACCATGCTATTGAGGAAATGACCTGGGAGTTGGAAACAGAAATGAAAGCGAGGTATCCTCATCTTTTCGAAACACCAGGTACGTACGTCAATTTCGAGGATGAAATTTCATAAGGAGGGGAGGTTGTAAGACCCCAAATTATTAATAAATGAAATTTAAATTCCCTCTATTTATTATTTTGAAATAGTAAGTGTTAAATTGATTAGTGAGGTTAGTTATGGGTAAAATGTGCAAATATTTCAAATAAGCAGGTGGTTATAAAATATTCATTGTTGTCGGGGAATATTCGTTTGGTCGTGGAATATTCTTCCTGTCGGAGAATATTCGTACGACGGCGCAGTCTTTTGTGGGCCCCATAACGGAAAGCGATTGGATGAAGAAAATGACAAGTATATGTTGTTTATTAATAACGGCGTAGTTGTTACCGTTAATACTGTTGAGATACCCGGTGGTTAAAAATACAGTAATAACGCGTGGTTGCACAGTAGCACACAGATTGCACAGTATAGTTGAATTATTGATTCGTACGTAAGAAGGCACTACTCAATAATTGTTACAGTAATCACTGTTCAATATTTTATTTTATTGGTTCAATAATTGCTGCATTGATATTTCATATTATTGTTGTTCAATAATTGTTACTGCACAGTATTTCCCATTATCAGATCAATAATTCATATTATTTGAATAATATTATCAGATAACATTATTGGCAATGTCTAGAAAGTTTTGTCTAAGGAGAGGTTTGGTCACCTAATTGCGCTCCAGTAAGGAGAAATCCTTATTGGAAAGCCCCCTCTTTCCTGGGAACGGCCTGGTTGTCATAAATGTGATTCTGTAATATTATTTGTGAATAATTAATTATTGATTCATATGATAAGGAAATATTTATTTTATGTGGATATAAATGATGGATATATTTATTTTTATATGGATAAAAATGAAAGAATTAAAGCTGAGGTGTTTTATCAGTATTTTGTCGATGTGGAGGTATTAAAAATCATCCGTTTATAGATTTCGGATATTTTTGGTTTGGAATTTGGAAAAACTCAAAGCTACAAAGTTGTAGAGAATTCGATTTCAGTCAGAATGGACATAAAATTCGTATTTTTCTGATAAACGGTCTATTTTCTATGAATTACTGAAGTTTCGGAAAATAAAATGATTTTTATTAAATTATGGGTGGGACCCACTTTTTGGTTGGTGGTGAATATGCATGTGGGCTGCTGGAAAATTCAGATTTTGCATGCCTTGATAGTCATGGTCTTAGCATACGTAAAGAAAATAAAATAAAATAATATACTTTATTATTTTAGTCTCCTATGGCGTTCTAACATTTTACTATAAATAGAGGGCTAAGTTAGAATTGAAAATCACACCAGAAAAAAGTTTTCTTTCTTTCTCTCTCTATATTATCGAGCGTATTCTTGTGAGTATACTTTGAGTGTTGCTATACGGTGCGAGTTTCTGTCAGCACTATACCCGAAATTCAGTCAGAAGTACGATTATTTTGAGGTAATGGATGTTATTTTATTCGAAAATGATATTATTTCTTCAATATCATTATGCCGAAATATTGGTTGGAAATTTTTATCAAATTTGGAACTTTTCACGTCGGGGTTACTATTCATGAGTTACTATTCACGAGTTACTATTCATCGAAAAATAAAATTTTCTTCTTTTCGTCCAAAATATCTATTCTGGGTACTAGCTTTGATTGTATCCATGTTTTGATCATTCTTGAATTCTACTTCACTATGAATAATTATAAGGTATTTTTGGACATGGATAAATCGAAATACGAATCCTTAATATTTGTTATTTTGTTTCACTGGATTCGTTTTCTTTAAGATATTTTTCATCATCCTCAGTCCTAAATGATGATGTTACTGAATATCTTTGGCCTGTAGTACAAAGATGAATGATTAACTGATGAATATCTTTGGCCCGTAGTGCAAAGATGAACAGGTGTTGAGATGAACATGACCGACTGGTGATACAAATGAATATCTTTGGCCTGTAGTGCAAAGATGAATATTTGATTAAAGATGGTTATTGATTGTTGTTACAGGGATAAAATATTGATGATGGACTTTTAAATCTTAGAAGATAGTAGAACTCATTCTCTACTTGACTCTTCTAATGGTTTGCTGTTTCCGCTGCAGTTATTGATTTAAAACTTGTTGTCTATTGTATTCTATTAGATTTTTTCCTGTTGAAGACTAACGATAATTTGTTCTGTATTATCTTAGTCATAATGTTCTTTACTGGGCTAGTTGAGCTCACCCTTTTCCTTTTTGTTCCATTTTTCTCAGGAGGCGAGAATGTAGCGAGTACTAGTCGGGGTATGGAATGATGGTTCTAGAAGTTACTTTAGTAGTCCTCACCATTTTTGTGAAATAATGTATCAATAATTGTAATGAGGACTTATTTGAGTGTGGATATTGTCTAAATGACAATATTTGTATTTAAACTCACAGTTCTTGTGTTGAAATAATAAAGATGTAGTTGTTTCTGTACCATGTATTTTGGCGACTCAGAATGGGTGTTGTATACCTATTTTGGGGGCGTCACATTAAGGATATTCCACTAATTTCATGGAGTATAGAAGTCAAAACTTTAACCAACTGAGTATAATAAAGAATGGAATAACAAAAGAAATCACCAGGCATACGATAGACCGCACAGACAGGTAATTCCAACAGAATAATAAATAACGAAATCAGGTCATGTGTAAACGCACAGACATGATATTCTAACATAATAATAGTTAACGGAACCAGGTCATGCGTAAAGCACAGACAGGATGTTCCAACAGAATGATAAATAATGGAACTAGGTCATGCGTAAAGCACAGACAGGATATTCCAACAGAATGATAAAGAATGGAATAATAGAAGAATTTTACCAAGTATAGGGTAGTCCGCGTATACAAATTATTCCAACAGAATAATAAAGAATGGAATAACAGAAGTTCTTTTCATGAATACAAAAGAAATAATACCCCTTACTTTAGAAGAAAACTGGATACTGGAATAGTGAGGTAGCAGACTTCTCGTCGTCTTTCTCTCTATAATTTCTCTCTATAATAATAGCTTTAAAGCTTTTGTGAAATAGTGAGAAATGAAGGAAGAATGAGCTTCTATTTATAGGAAAATATAGTTTCAATAATTGCACGTTTTGGGGCTCAAAATATTACAGTATAATACCTTCCTCTTTTTCTATATTTTAAAATTTAGTCCTGCAAGTATTATCAAACTTGTACCACCTCCCCTAATAGTAAATAATGTGAATTAATAGTAAATCATGTGACTCAATAGTTCTAAACATGTAAAAAAATAAATACAGTATAGTACCTTCATCTATCTGTACCTCAATTTTTAACTTAGTCATGCAAGTATTATCAATCTTGCACCAACTCCACTAATAGTACAAGAATGTGATTCAATAGTACACACATGTGAACAAATAGTTATATAAGCATGTGAATTAGTAGCAATTAATTGCTCATTTATCCAATAAATTACCCGATTTATCAATATAACTCTCAGACATCAATTATCATCGAAATAAATGTCGATTTCTACTAACACTAATAATCCCAACACAATGAAACTATCCAATTCATCTTTAATCAATACAACTTATTCATAATTAATATTATAACTCACAATATTTAATAACAACTTGCATACTTTGCAAAATTTTCACATAACACCCTTAATTTTAATCTTTTATCAATTTAACCATTTACGAAATAAAATAATAATTATAAGAAAATTGAATACTTTCATTTCATAAAATTTGGGGTCTTACATTATCTGTTATGGGGCCCACAAATGGCTGCGCCGTCGTACGAAGATTTCCCAACATAAAGAATATTTCACGACCAAACGAATATTCCCCGACAACAATGAATATTTTACAACCACTTGCATATTTTGCAAAATTTGCACATTTCACCCATAACTAAAACATTATATCAAATTAACACCTTATTATTCACAATAATAAATAAAAAAAATTTAATTTTATTTATAATAAGTTGGGGTCTTACATCAATGCTCCCTTATGATTCAGTAGCGCCAATGAGAAAATTATAATTAATAATGTAAGACCCCGATTTTTTTTTAATAAAATGGAATTTCCTTTATTTATTATTTTGAAATAGTAAGGGTTTATTTGATTAATTAATGTGGTTAGTTATGGGTAAAATGCGCAAATATTTTTAAATAAGCAAGTGGTTATAAAATATTCATTGTTGTCGGGGAATATTCGTTTGGTCGTGGAATATTCTTGCTGTCAGGGAATATTCGTACGACGGCGCAGCCTTGTGTGGGCCCCATAACGAAAAGTGATTGGATGAAGAAAATGACAAGTATAAGTTGTTTATAAATAACGGCGTAGTTGTTACCGTTAATACTGTTGGAATACCCAGTGGTTAAAACACAGTAATACGCGTTGTTGCACAGTAGCACACGGTATTGTACCAATTATTGATTCTTATGTAAGAAGGCACTACTCAATAATTGTTACAGTAATTATTGTTCAGTATTTTATATTATTGATTCAATAATTGCTACGTTGATATTTTATATTACTGTTGTTTCAATAATTGTCACTACACAGTATTTTCCATTATCGGAGCAATAATTCATATTATCTGAATAATATTATTAGATAACATTATTAGTAATGTCTAGAAAGTTCTGTCTAAGGAGAGGTTTGGTCACTTAATTACGCGCCAGTAAGGAGAAATCTTTATTGGAAAACCCCATCTTTCTTGTGAACAACCTGGTTGTCAATATTGTGATTCTGTAATATTATTTGTGAATAATTATTTATTAATTTATATGATAAGAAAAATATTCATTTTATGTGGATATAGATGGAGAAAATTTTTAAAGTGACAATTGTTAAAAATTGATATTTTATCTTTTCTGATAAAATAATATTTTATTATATTATTATAATATAATAATGATGATATTTTTACAATGAATGTGGGATATATGAGTATATGAGGAGAAAGAGTATTTTTGTTGTATTAAATGATTAACACGTGTTTTGTGTGTCGGTGGACCCCATTTCTTGACTGAAATTTGATTATAGCCTGTAAAATCGCCCGTTTGTGGATTTCGGCAATTTCTGTTTGGAATTTGGAAAAAATTTCTTCTGTAAAGTTGTAGAGAGTGAAATTTCTTATGAAAAAGACACGAGGTTCGAATTTTTCTGATAAAAGGGCTATTTATTATGAATTATTGAAGTTCTGGATTAATTGATTTATTTTCTTTTGGAGTTTTAAATAACTTTTATATGAAAAATGTTTTTGGCAAGTTTGGCACATGTGTTGTGAGACCCCAGATTTTATGAATAAAGATTTCAATTTCTCGAAATATATTTTTTTAATATTATGGTGTGGATTTGATATAATATTATAGTTGTGGGTAATATTTATAAATTTTACAAAGTATGCAAGTTGTTGTATTATATTCGATTGGTCGGGGAATATTATTTTTGTCGGAGAATATTCATACGACGGCACAATTATTGGTGGACCCCACAACAGAATTATTGTCGGATTGAGAAAATGACAAAAATATTTTATGAAAATAACGGCGGAAGTTTTACCGTTAATACTGTTGAACTACTCGGTAGTAAAAGTACAGTAATACGTGTGGTTGCATAGTAGCATACGGTATTAATTATTGAGGCTTACGTGATAAGTCACTCAGTTTTGTTTTATTGGTATTATTAATGTAATAAAACAAAAAAACTTTTTATATAAAACAGAATACTTTTATAAAGTTATTCGTTTTATTAGGCTAATAGTAAAATCTTTTTATATAAAATAGAATACTTTTATAAAGTTATCTGTTTTATTAGACAATAATTAGAATATATTATATTTTATTATGCATAGTATTTGCATAGTAAAATCTTTTATAAAGTTATTCGTTTTATTAGATTATAAATAGAATATATTATATTTTATTTAAAAGATTTCGCTTTAAATATGGACCGTCAGATTAAAGTAAATCAATCTAGACCGTTCATGAGTTAGTTACTATACAGTCTATTTTTCTATAAATAGAAGCTCATTCCTTCATTATTTTCTTACGAATTCACTGAAACTCTAGAGAGAGAAACTATAGAGAGAAAGAAGAAAAGTATTCTGCTACTTCACTACTCTGATATCAATTTTCTTTTACGGTAAGGGATATTATTTGTTGTACCCGTAAGGGATATTATTTCTTTTGTATTCATGAAGAGAACTTCTGTTATTTCATTATTTATTATTCTGTTGGAATAACCTGTATACGCGGGCTACCCTATACTTGGTGAAATTCTTCTGTTATTCCATTCTTTATTATTCTGTTGGAATATCCTGTCTGTGCGTTTTACGCCGGACCTGGTTCTAGGGGTGTAAACGAGTCGTATCTCAGCGAACACTTTCATGTTCAGATTCGGCTCGACTCGAAAAAATTGAGCTCGAATTCGACTCGGATTCGATAAGAGATTTATATTTTTGCGCCAGATTCGACTCGGATCATTACTTGGACCTACTCGGCTCGTAAGTACTTGACTCGTTTACAAAGCGAGTTACTCATGAGCCTTCAAATCGAATTTCGAATATGAACCATTTCACTTAAAACTGAACCACTGCATACTAAATTGGTTACTTAACTAATATTTATATATAAAAGTTTTTCACTTTTATTTATGTATTGAAATTATAAAGAATGTAATAAAAATTGACATTCAATTCATTGATTTATTCAAGTACAAGTTTACACAATTTTATACTACACTTTATAAATTATAAAGATTGATACAAATATCACATATTTAGCTTAATAGAATGGATCAAACCAATACTCGAATATGATCCATCGAGCAGGTATCGAGTCTGGTTCGAGAAAAAATGAAATACTCGAACCCTAATCTGAGCGAACACTAGTATGCTCGAATTCGACTCGTGTATCATTAAACAGAAAACGAGTATGGATCAGATTCGACTCGGATCAACTTCGAATTCGAGCTTTGGATCATATTTTCGAGCCGATCTCGAATCGAGTACCGAACTACTTGGTTCGACTTACACCCCTACCTGGTTCCATTATTAATTATTCTGTCAGAATATCATGTCTGTGCGTTTACGCCGGACCTGGTTCCATTATCTATTATTCTGTCTGAATATCCTGTCTATGCGTTTACGCCGGACCTGATTCCATTATCTATTATTCTATCAGAATATCCTGTCTGTGCGTTTTACATCGGACCTGGTTCCATTCTTTATTATTCTGTTAGAATATCCTGTCTGTGCGTTTTACGCCGGACCTGGTTCCGTTATTTATTATTCTGTTAGAATAATCTACCTGTGTAGTCTATCGCATGCATGGTGATTTCTTTTGTTATTCCATTCTTTATTATACTCAGTTGGTTAAAACTTTGACTTCTATTCTCCATGAAATTAGTGGAATATCCTTGATATTTACGCTTCATCTAGTATCTTTTCATGAAAATATTCTTCTGAGCATTCTTAAATATTACTCTACAAAGCAGTATCATTTTGACAATTTAGACGTTATCAGTTCCTAGATAAATTAATTCTTGAACTTGTTTTATTGAATTCCTATATCATTGTCATCATCCTCATGTTTATATTTTGTTAAAAGTCATCTATGGCCTGTAGTGCATAGATGGACTTGGAATGATTATAACAAGGGATTATTCGGTGTAATCATGACCGTAATGTTATAAATGATGTGGAAAAAGTCCTCATTGGCCCGTAGTGCATTGATGGACAGTTTTTAGTATGATTATGGCTATGGATTCTCTTTGGCCGTAGTGCAAAGATGAATTATTTTATGGCATGATCAGGACCGTTGATGAAAACATGATTATCTTTAGCCGTAGTGCATGGATAATTCGTGGTCGTGATACTAAAGAATATCCTTGGCCGTAGTGCAGGGGTGATTCGATGATGTGGATTATTTATTAAGCTGAGTCTCAGCGATAAAAGTCATGAAAAACCTTTTAAATCATAAAAGATTGTAGATTTTATTCTCTACTTGACTCTTTTAATGGATTCCTGGTTCCGCTGCAGTTAAACTTGATGTCTATTGTATTTTATCAGTTTAACATTGTTGAAGACTAATGATAATTTATTCTGCATTATCTTAGTCATAATATTTCTTACTGGGCTAGTTGAGCTCACCCTTTCTTTCACTGTTCTCTTCAGGAAATGAGAATATAGTTGGGACGAGTTGGTAAACGGAGTGACGGACCATATGATAACATTAGTAGTCCTCACTATTCTATATAATAGTGTGATAATAATTGTAATGAGGACTCCTTTTGAGTATGAATACTCTCTAGAAGACAATATTTGTATTCAAACTCACAGTTTATGTTTTGTCGTATTGTACACGACATTTGTATTATTAAGTTGTATTTGAATTCTGTACCATGTATCTGGCGACTCAAGATGGGTGATATATACCTAATTTTGGGGGCGTCACAGTTGGTATCAGATCTTAGGGATATGATCCTTGGCTAGGATGTGAGAATAGAACTAGGAGGGGAGAGACGGGTAATTCCTTCGCTAGTATGACCTACCTAAGTTTATTTGGTATTTAATTGGCCGGTCAGAGTATAGGGATAATATGTGATATGTTAATTAACCCTTGTTTTGTTGCAGTATTTGAAAATGGCATTTGAAAATGTTGAGATAAGCAATGGAGCACAGGAGACCGTTGAGTCTCCACAGATCAATAATCAGGACAATGTGCAACAGGATGGCGATAATCCTCCTATAAACAACAACACTGATCAATTGACGAACGACGGTAAGTTTAGGAGTTTTTTTGAATTCATGCAACATCAGGCGAAGGCAGCTCCTGTTCATAATGCAGAAGGAAACAATGGAAACCCACGGTTGGTCACCGCTAAGCAATTCAAGGAGTTAGGACCACCGGAGTTTTTGGAAAAGCCAGAATCACTTAAGGCAGAGACGTGGTTAAAGAAGATCACCAAGATATTTGATATCTTGGGATGCTCCAAGGAGCAAAAGGTTTCCTTTGCCACCTTTATGTTGCGTGAAGAGGCAGATCACTTGTGAGAATCTGTAAAACGTACCCAGCCTGACGCACTCAAGATGTCTTGGGAGAAGTTCCAAGAGCTGTTCAACGAGAAGTACTTTCCCGAAAGCATTCATCACATGAAGGAGGTGGAATTTATCAAGTTGGAGCAAAACAACATGACCGTTTCATAGTACGAAGCCAAGTTTGCCGAGTTGTCCCGATTTGCGTCCCACTTGGTTGATAATGAAGAGAGAATGACGCGGATGTTTTTAAGAGGTTTGAAGCCGGAGATACGTCAATATCTTATTTCTCATAAACTATGTTTGTATTCAGATATTGTAAATAGGGCTCAGTTAGTAGAGCGCGATAACGAGTCAACGCAACCAAAAGAGAGCAGCCGGCAAAATGATAATACCTGTGATAACAGTCATCAAAGCGGTGATAATAAGCACGGAGGGAGTCAACATGCCAGAAATGGTAACCACTTCAGTGGTAATCATGGTCAAAACAATAAGAATGGACATTTCAAGAAGAGAAGGTTCAACAATGACGTGAAGACGTCGGTACCAGCACCCGTTTCAAAGGAAGAAGAACGACCACCGGCCGTATGTTTCAAATGCGGACAGGAGGGACACATCCGTCCAAACTGTACGCAGCAATCTAAAGCATGTTTTAATTGCGAAAGAGAAGGTCACCTAGCTCGATTTTGTCGTATGGTGAAGTCAAGTCCAGCTGGGATAGTGATGCCAAAGGATGTCCCAGACAAGCCAAAATCGGTAGTTTAAGAGAGAGCGTTTTTTTTCGTGACGAGGAACCTGAATAAAATTATCACGGGTATGTTAGTCATAAACTCTTGTGAAGTCTATACCGTGTTAGATACCAGTTCTACTCACTCTTTTATTTCACCTAGTTGTGTTCAATGTTTCAACTTAACTCCAGAGAAGTTAGACTTTGATTTATCTGTTGAAATTCTGTTGGGAGAAACCTTCGTTACCTCCACTATTTATAAATCTTATTTGATTCAAATCAACACTTTCACGTTACCTGTCGATCGTATCTCTTTGAAAATACTTACCTTTGATGTGATTTTAGGAATCGATTGGTTAACTACTCATCATGTTTTTTTTGTAAGGTTGTTAGCTTTCATACTCCTAACCAACCTATTATGCGAATTCAAAGTAACCAAACCACTAAAGTCAATCATTGTCATATCAAGCCATAAGTAAAAAGCCCTGAGCCTTTATCTAGTGACTTTCTTGTGTGGAATGCACCGAAGCCAGACATTCTATAGACGACGTCGTGAATGATGATGGCAAGTTGATAGGTATTAATGGGACGTGCTATCCAAGTTTTGGATGAGGGTCACAGTTTTGAACGATATTTCTATTGTTAATAAATTTCCTGACGTATTCGTGAAGACTTCTTATGTGACGCCACCAAAATTAGGTATACATCATTCATCTTGGGTCGTCAGATACATGGTACAGAATACAAATACAACTTACTAATACAACTGTCGTGTACAATACGACAAAACAAAACTGTGAGTTTGAATACAATTATTGTCTACTAGAGACTATACAAACTCAAAAGGAGTCCTTATTACAATTATTGTCACACTATTTAATAGAATAGTGAGGACTACTAATACTATCATCTGGTCCCTCACTCCGTTCCCCGACTCGTCCCAGCTATATTCTCATTTCCTGAAGAGAACAGTGAAAGAAAGGGTGAGCTCAACTAGCCAAGTAAGAAATATTATGACTAAGATAATGCAGAATAAATTATCATTAGCCTTCAACAGTGTTAAACTGATAAAATATAACGAACATCAAGTTTAACTGCAGCGGAACAAGCAATCCATTAAAAGAGTCAAGTAGAAAATAAAATCTACTATCTTCTATGATTTAAAAGGTTTTTCAACACTGTTTTCGCTGGGACTCAGCTTAATAAAATAATCCACATCATCGAATCACCCCTGCACTACGGCCAAAGATATTCGTGTATTCATTAATAGTCATGATCATGCCAACAACTGTCCATCAATGCACTACGGGCCAATGAAGACTTTTACCACATCATTTGTAACATTACGGTCAAGATTACACTGAATAATCCCTGGTTATAATCATACCAAGTCCATCTATGCATTACATGCCATAGATGACTTTCAACATTTTATAAACATGAGGATGATGACAATGATATAAGAATTCAATAAAACAAGTTCAAGAATTAATTTATCCAAGAATTAACAACGTCCAAATTGTCAACATGATACTGCTTTGTGGAGTAAAATTCAAGAATGCTTAGAAGAATATTTTCATGAAAAGATACTGGATGAAACGCAATTATCAAGGATATTCCACAAATTTCATTGAGTATAG
This sequence comes from Panax notoginseng, assembly GCA_016801055.1. NCBI lineage: Eukaryota > Viridiplantae > Streptophyta > Magnoliopsida > Apiales > Araliaceae > Panax > Panax notoginseng. The sequence goes on from CM029016.1 coordinate 12,775,462, forward strand.
AAGTCAAAACTTAACCAACTGAGTATAATAAAGAATGGAATAACAAAAGAAATCACCATGCATGCGATAGACCACACAGATAGGTTATTCCAACAGAATAATAAATAATGGAACCAGGTCCGGCGTAAAATGCACAGATAGGATATTCCAATAGAATAATAATAAAGACGAAACCAGGTCCGGTGTAAAACACATAGACAGGATGTTCCAACAGAATAATAATAAAGACGGAACCAGGTCCGGTGTAAAACACACAGACATGATGTTCCAACAGAATAATAATAAAAACGGAACCAGGTCCGGTGTAAAACACACAAACAGGATGTTCCAACAGAATAATAATAAAAACGAAACCAGGTCCGGTGTAAAACACACAGACAGGATGTTCCAATAGAATAATAATAAAAACGGAACCAGGTCCGGTGTAAAACACACAGACAGGATGTTCCAACAGAATAACAGAAGAATGTCACCAAGTATAGGGTAGACCGCGTATACAGGTTATTCCAACAGAATAATAAATAATAGAATAACAGAAGTTCTCTTCATGAATACAAAAGAAATAATACCCCTTACCGTTTTAAAGAAGAACTGAAATAAGGAAGTAGTTAAGTAGCAGAATACTTTTCTTTTCTCTCTCTATAGTTTCTCTCTCTAGAGTTCAGTGAATTCGTAAGAAATAATGAAGGAATGAGCTGCTATTTATAGAAAAATAGAATGCATAGTAACTAATCCATGAACAGTCCAGATTGATTACTTTAATCTGACGGTCCATATTTAAAGAAAAATCTTTTAAATAAAATATAATATATTCTATTTATAGAATAACTTTAATAAAGTATTCTGTTTTATATAAAAAGATGTTTCTGTTTTATTACGTTAATAATACGAATAAAACAAAACTTCATTATCGCTAAATAATTCATATTATTAACTGACAATAATTGAATCTAATTTAGTGACTTCTCACATAAGCATTAATAATCAATACCGTGTGCTACTATGCAACCACACGTATTACTGTACTTTTACTACCGAGTAGTTCAACAGTATCAATGGTAAAACTTCCGCCGTTATTTTTAATAAAATATTTTTGTCGTTTTCTCAATCTGACAATAATTTCGTTGTGGGGTCCACCAATGATTGTGCCGTTGTACGAATATTCCCTGTTAAAACGAATATTCCCCGACCAATCGAATATTATATAACAACTTGCGTACTTTGCAAAATTTATAAATATTACTCACAACTATTATATCAAATTAACTCCATAATATTCAAAAATGATATTTATAGAAAATTTATCTTTATTTATAAAATTTGGGGTCTTACAACCTCCCCTTCTTATAAAATTTCGCCCTCAAAATTAGGGTACGTACCTGGTATGTCGAAGAGGTAAGGATACCTTAATTTCATTTCAGATTTTAACTCCCAAGTCATTTCCTCAACATCGTGGTTTCTCCACAAAACTTTGACTTGAGGTATAACCTTGGAGCGTAGAATATGTTCCTTCTTATCCAAGATTTGAACAGGAACTTCTACATACGTCAAATCTTCTGCTATTTCGTCCGGTTCTAACTCAATAATGTGGTTCGGGTCTTCCACATATTTACGTAACATGGATATGTGAAAAACATTATGAACACGAGACATACTTGGCGATAAAGCGAGTCTATAAGCCACAGTTCCTACTCGATCGAGGATTAAAAATGGACCGATGAATCGAGGATTGAGATTTCCTCTCTTTCCAAATCTCGTAACTCCTTTCCATGGCGCAACACGTAAGAACACATGATCTCCTATATCAAATTCCACGTCCTTTCGATGAAGATCAGCATAACTCTTTTGTCGATCTTGTGAGGTTTTTATACGTTGTCGGATCGTTTGAATCTTTTCTGTAGTCATACGTACCAACTCTGGTTCCAACAACGTTGTTTCACCCACCTCATCCCAGCATACTGGAGAACGACATTTTCTTCCATACAATGCTTCAAATGGAGCCATGCCAATACTTGCTTGATAACTGTTGTTGTAGGAAAACTCCACCAATGGTAAGAACTTGTCCCAACTTCCCTTGAAGTCAAGGACACAGAGTCTTAATAAATCTTCTAGAGTTTGAATAGTCCTCTCTGATTGTCCGTTCGTCTGAGGATGATATGCCGAACTAAATCGTAAATCCGTGCCCATAGCTTTTTGTAAACTAACCCAAAATCGTGAAGTGAATCTTGGGTCTCGATCAGAAACTATGGATACTGGCATACCATGCAGTCTTACAATCTCGTTTATGTACATACGAGCAAGACGTTCAAGTGTATAAGTTTCTCATATCGGTAAGAAATGAGCAGACTTGGTCAATCTATCAACAATGACCCAAATCGCATCTATACCTTGAGAAACCTTAGGAAGACCGGTAACGAAATCCATGGTAATGTGCTCCCACTTCCATTCTGGAATTTCAAGTGGTTGCAATGGACCTTTTGGTACTTGATGCTCCGCTTTGACTCGTTGACAAGTTAGACACCTTGAGATAAACAGCGCTATCTCTCTCTTCATATTGCTCCACCAAAATGTATGACGAAGATCATGATACATTTTAGTACTTCCAGGATGGATTGCAAACGGTGTGTTGTACGCCTCCATCATAATTTCATACTTTAAATCAGGATTGTTAGGAACACAAAGTCTGGAGTTGACTCGAAGTATTCCTTCTTCATCGATTCTTACTTCCGGCATAACACCTTCTTGCACTTTCTTCCTTATACGCATCAGCTCCAGGTCTGTAGCTTGAGTAGCTTTAACTTTATCGATTAAAGTTGGTTCTACTCGTATATTCGCCATCATCACACGGGTCCCTGGAGTCTTTAACTCTATCTCCATCCTTTGCAAGTCACACAAAATGGGCCTTTGTGTTGACAATATCGCACTCGTACTTGCATATGATCTTCTACTCAATGCGTCAGCTACAACGTTCGCTTTTCCAGGATGGTATTGAATGGTATGATCATAATCTTTCAACAGTTCAAGCTAACGTCGTTGTCGCATGTTGAGTTCCTTTTGAGTGAAGAAATATTTGAGGCTTTTATGATCTGTAAAGATCTCCACCTTCTCCCCATACAAGTAATGCCTCCAAATTTTAAGTGCAAAGACAACAGCTGCCAACTCTAGATCATGAGTAGGATAATTCCTCTCATATTCCTTGAGTTATCTTGATGCATAGGCTATGACTTTTCCATGTTGCATGAGAACACATCCCAACCCTTTGTTCGAAGCATCACTATAGATGACAAATCCCTCCGAGCCAGATGGTATTGTTAGAACAGGTGCTAAAATGAGTCTCCTCTTGAGTTCTTGAAAACTCTTCTCACATTCTTCGCTCCAACCAAACTTTGTATCTTTCCGAGTCAGCTGAGTTAATGGAGTAGCGATTCGAGAAAATCCTTCCACGAATCTCCGATAATAACCAGTTAAACCAAGAAAGCTACGTACTTCGGTCACTGATTTAGGTTGCTCCCATCTTTGAATAGCTTCAATCTTTGCCGGGTCAACCGATATTCCACGACTTGATACTACGTGCCCAAGGAATGCTACCTCCTCCAGCCAGAACTCGCATTTCTTCAACTTGGCATAAAGCTTGTATTCACGAAGCTTTTGGAGTACCAGCCTCAAGTGTTGCTCATGATCTTCACGGCTTTTAGAATAAATAAGGATGTCATCAATAAAGACGACCACAAAGTGATCCAAATATTCCTTGAATACCCGGTTCATCATATCCATGAAGGCAACAGGAGCATTAGTCAATCCAAAGGACATGACTAGGAATTCATAATGCCCGTACCGAGTTCTGAAAGCTGTCTTTAAAATATCCTCAGTTCTAACCTTTAGCTGATGATATCCAGAACGAAGATCGATCTTTGAAAAGAATTGTTCTCCTTGCAACTGGTCAAACAAGTCATCAATACGTGGCAATGGGTACCTGTTTTTGATGGTGACATGATTTAACTCCCGATAATCAATACAAAGTCACATACTTCCATCTTTCTTCTTCACGAATAGCACAGGAGCACCCCAAGGAGAAGTACTAGGACGAATAAAGCCAATGTCTAACAATTCTTGCAGTTGGATCTTTAACTCCTGAAGTTCAATAGGAGCCATTCGATATGGGGCTTTGGAAATGGGTTTTGTACCGGGTTCAAGGTCGATACAAAATTCAATTTCACGCTCTAGGGGTAGGCCAGGAAGTTCTTCAGGGAATACGTCAGGGAATTTATTAACAATAGAAATATCATTCAAAACTGACGTATTTTTGTTTAAATCCGTGACATGAGCTAAGAAAGCTTGACATCCGTTTTTCAATAAACGAATAGCTTTATGACTTGAGATGACAACGATTGATTTTAATGGTTTGGTTGCTTGAATTTGCATAATAGGTCGATTAGGAATATGAAAGCTAACAACCTTACGAAAATAATCAATTTTTGCATGATGAGTAGTTAACCAATCAATCCCTAGAATCACTTCAAATGCAAGTATTTTTAATGAAATAAGATCGACAGGTAATGTGTGGGTACCAACTTGAACCAAACAAGACTTATAAACCGTGGATGTAGTGAAGGTTTCTCCCAATGGAGTTTCAACAGATAAATCAAAGTCTAATTTTTCCGGAGTCAAATTTAATCGATGAGCGCAAGTAGGAGAAATAAAAGAATGGGTAGAACCGGTATCAAATAAAGTATAGACTTCGTTAGAGTTTATGATAAGCTTACCCGTGATAACCTCATTCGGGTTCCTTGCTTTCTGGGAGGTCACAACAAACGCTCTCCCTTGCATTACCGGTTTTGACTTTTCTGGGACGGCCTTTGGTGTCTCTATCTTGGCTGAACTTGTTTTTGGTAAATGACAAAATCGAGCTAAATGACCTTCTCTTCCACAATTATAACATGCTTTAGACGACATCGCGTAGTTTGAACTGATGTGCCCCTCCCCTCCGCATTTGAAACATATGATAGGTGGTCGTTCTCCTTCCTTAACAACGCATGCTGGTGCTGACGTCTTTTCATCATTGTTGAATCTCCTCTTCTTGAAATGAGCATTCTTATTGTTTTGGCCCTGATTAACACCAAAGTGGTTACCATTTCTGGCCTGTTGATTCCCTCCACGCTTGTTGTCACCGCTTCGATGATTGCTCTCACTGGTATTATCATTTTGCCGACTGCTCTCTTTTGGCTGCGTTGACTCGTTATCGTGCTCCACTAACTGAGCCCTATTCACAACATCTGAATACAAACACAATTTATGAGAAATAAGATGTTGACGTATCTTAGGTTTCAAACTTCGCAAAAACATTCGCTTCATTCGCTCTTCATTATCCACCAAGTGGGAAGTAAATCGGGACAACTCAGCAAATTTAGCCTCATACTGCGACACGGTCATATTATTCTGCTCCAATTTGATGAACTCCACCTCCTTCATGTGACGAACACTTTCAGGAAAATATTTGTCATTGAACAGCTCTTGGAACTTCTCCCAAGACATCTTCAGTGCGGCAGGTTGAGTACGCTTAATCGATTCCCACCAGTAATCTGCCTCTCCTCGCAACATAAAGGCGGCAAAGGGAACCTTTTGCTCCTCGGAGCATCCCAAGACATCAAATATCTTGGTGATCTGCTTTATCCATGTTTTCGCTATAAGTGATTTTGGCTCTTCCTTAAACTCCGGTGGTCCCAGCTCCTTGAACTGTTTAGCGGTGACCGTCCGAGAGTTTTCAGTGTTTCCACCTATATTTTGGACAGGAGCCACTCTCGCCTGCTGTTGCATGAACTGCATAAAGCTTCTGAATATTCCATCATTCATCATATGGTCAGTGTTGTTGTTTGCATGAGGATTGTCACCTTCCTGATGCACATTATCCTGATTATTGATATGTGGTGAATCAACAGTCGCTTGTGCTCCATTGCTATTCTCAACATTCTCAGATGCCATTTTCAGATACTGTCACAAAACAAAAGTTAATTGATATGTCATATATTATCCTTATATTATGACCGACCAATTAAATACCATGTAAATAAACTTAGGTAGGTCATACTAGAGAAGGAATTCCCCGTCTCTCCCCTCCTAGTTCTATTCTCAGATCTTAGCCAGGGATCATATCCCTAAGCTCTGATACCAACTGTGACGCCCCCAAAATTAGGTATACATCACCCCTCTTGGGTCGTCAGATATATGGTACAGAATACAAATATAACTTACTAATACAACTATCGTGTACAATACGACAAAACATAATTGTGAGTTTGATTACAATTATTGTCTACTAGAGACTATACAAACTCAAAAGGAGTCCTCATTATAATTATTGTAACACTATTTAATAGAATAGTGAGGACTACTAATACTATCATCTGGTCCCTCACTCCGTTCCCCGACTCGTCCCAGCTATATTCTCATTTCCTGAAGAGAACAGTGAAAGAAAGGGTGAGCTTAACTAACCCAGTAAGAAATATTATGACTAAGATAATGCAGAATAAATTATCATTAGCCTTCAACAGTGTTAAACTGATAAAATATAACAAACATCAAGTTTAACTGCAGCGGAACAAGCAATCCATTAAAAGAGTCAAGTAGAAAATAAAATCTATTATCTTCTATGATTTAAAAGGTTTTTCGACACTGTTTTCGCTGGGACTCAGCTTAATAAAATAATCCACATCATCGAATCACCCCTGCACTACGGCCAAAGATATTCGTGTATTCATTAATGATCATGATCATGCCAACAACTGTCCATCAATGCACTACGGGCCAATGAGGACTTTTACCACATCATTTGTAACATTACGGTCAAGATTACACCGAATAATCCCTTGTTATAATCATACCAAGTCCATCTATGCATTACATGCCATAGATGACTTTCAACATTTTATAAACATGAGGATGATGACAATGATATAAGAATTCAATAAAACAAGTTCAAGAATTAATTTATCCAAGAATTAACAACGTCCAAATTGTCAACATGATACTGCTTTGTGAAGTAAAATTCAAGAATGCTTAGAAGAATATTTTCATGAAAAGATACTGGATGAAACGCAATTATCAAGGATATTCCACAAATTTCATGGAGTATAGAAGTCAAAACTTAACCAACTGAGTATAATAAAGAATGGAATAACAAAAGAAATCACCATGCATGCGATAGACCGCACAGATAGGTTATTCCAACAGAATAATAAATAATAGAACCAGGTCCGGCGTAAAACGTATAGACAGGATATTCCAACAGAATAATAATAAAGACGGAACCAGGTCCGGTGTAAAACACACAGACAGGATGTTCCAACAGAATAATAATAAAGACGGAACCAGGTCCGGTGTAAAACACACAAACAGGATGTTCCAACAGAATAATAATAAAAACGAAACCAGGTCCGGTGTAAAACACACAGACAGGATGTTCCAATAGAATAATAATAAAAACGGAACCAGGTCCGGTGTAAAACACACAGACAGGATGTTCCAACAGAATAACAGAAGAATGTCACCAAGTATAGGGTAGACCGCGTATACAGGTTATTCCAACAGAATAATAAATAATAGAATAACAGAAGTTCTCTTCATGAATACAAAAGAAATAATACCCCTTACCGTTTTAAAGAAGAACTGAAATAAGGAAGTAGTTGAGTAGCAGAATACTTTTCTTTTCTCTCTCTATAGTTTCTCTCTCTAGAGTTCAGTGAATTCGTAACAAATAATGAAGGAATGAGCTGCTATTTATAGAAAAATAGAATGCATAGTAACTAATCTATGAACGGTCCAGATTGATTACTTTAATCTGACGGTCCATATTTAAAGAAAAATCTTTTAAATAAAATATAATATATTCTATTTATAGAATAACTTTAATAAAGTATTCTGTTTTATATAAAAAGATGTTTCTGTTTTATTACGTTAATAATACGAATAAAACAAAACTTCATTATCGCTAAATAATTCATATTATTAACTGACAATAATTGAATCAAATTGAGTGACTTCTCACATAAGCATTAATAATCAATACCGTGTGCTAATATGCAACCACACATATTACTGTACTTTTACTACCGAGTAGTTCAACAGTATCAATGGTAAAACTTCCGCCGTTATTTTTAATAAAATATTTTTGTCGTTTTCTCAATCCGACAATAATTCCGTTGTGGAGTCCACCAATAATTGTGCCGTTGTACGAATATTCCTTGTTAAAACGAATATTCCCTGACCAATCGAATATTATATAACAACTTACGTACTTTGCAAAATTTATAAATATTACTCACAACTATTATATCAAATTAACTCCATAATATTCAAAAATGATATTTATAAAAAATTTATCTTTATTTATAAAAGTTGGGGTCTTACATCTTAGCCTACCCTAGAGCGTGAAATCGAATTTTGTATTGACCCCAGACAAAACCCATTTCTTAAACCCTCAAATATTTCTTCAACTAAAACGAACGTATTATGCGCCAAAGACGTTGGCTCGAGCTATTGAAGATTACGATCGTACCATTCAATATCATCGTGGAAGTGCAAACGTGAGATGTTGTTAACATAAAGACCCATTTCGTATAACTTACAAATGATGAAGATAGAGTTAAAGACTCTAGGGACCCACGTGAAGATAACGAATATACGATTAGAATCGACTTTAATCGATAAATTTAAAGCCGCTCAAGCTACATACTCAGAGCTGATGAATGTGAAGAAGAAGGTTCAAGAGGGCGTTATTCTAGAAGCAAGAATCGATGAAGAGAGGAAATCTCAACCCTCGATTTAATTGACCCATTTGAAATCCTCGATCGAGCAGGAACTGTGGCTTATAGACTCGTTTTACCGCCAAGAATGTCGCGTGTTCATAACGTTTTTCACGTATCGATGTTACGTAAATATATGGACGACCTGAACCACATTATTGAATTAAAACTAGACGAGATTGCAGAAGATTTAACATATGGGAAGATACGTGTTAACATCTTGAATAAGAAGGATCATATTTGACGCTCAAAGGTTATACCTCAAGAGTTAGAATTTAAAGTGAAGTCAAGGTATACTCACCTCTTTGGCATATCAAGTGCGTACGTAAATTTCGAGGGCGAAATTTCATAAGGAGGGGAGATTATGAGACCCCAGATTTTATGAATAAAGATTTAAATTTCTCGAAATATATTTTTTTAATATTATGGTGTCGATTTGATATAATGTTATAGTTATGGGTAATATTTATAAATTTTTCAAAGTATGCAAGTTGTTGTATTATATTCGATTAGTCGGGAAATATTATTTTTATCGGGTAATATTTGTACGATGGCACAATTATTGGTGGACCCCACAACGAAATTATTATCGGATTGAGAAAACGACAAAAATATTTTATGAAAATAACGGCGAAAGTTTTACCGTTAATACTGTTGAACTACTCGGTAGTAAAAGTACAGTAATACGTGTGGTTGCATAGTAGCATACGGTATTGATTATTGAGGCTTACGTGATAAGTCACTCAATTTTTTTTTATTGGTATTATTAATGTAATAAAACAAAAAAGCTTTTTATATAAAACAGAATACTTTTATAAAATTATCTGTTTTATTAGACAATAATTAGAATATATTATATTTTATTATGTAAAGTGTTTGTATAGTGCCTGCATAGTATTTGCATAGTAAAATCTTTTATAAAGTTATTCGTTTTATTAGATTATAAATAGAATATATTATATTTTATTTAAAAGATTTTGCTTTAAATATGGACCGTCAGATTAAAGTAAATCAATCTAGACCGTTCATGAGTTAGTTACTATGCAGTTCATTTTTCTATAAATAGAAGCTCATTCCTTCATTATTTTCTTACGAATTCACTGAAACTCTAGAGAGAGAAACTATAGAGAGAAAGAAGAAAAGTATTCTGCTACTTCACTACTCCGATATCAATTTTCTTTTACGGTAAGAGATATTATTTGTTGTACCCGTAAGGGATATTATTTCTTTTGTATTCATGAAGAGAACTTCTGTTATTCCATTATTTATTATTATGTTGGAATAACCTGTATACGCGGGCTACCCTATACTTGGTGAAATTCTTCTGTTATTCCATTCTTTATTATTCTGTTGGAATATCCTGTCTGTGCGTTTTACGCCGGACCTGGTTCCATTATTTATTATTCTGTCAGAATATCCTATCTGTGCGTTTACGCCGGACCTGGTTCCATTATCTATTATTCTGTCGAAATATCTTGTCTGTGCGTTTACGCCGGACCTGGTTCCATTATCTATTATTCTGTCAGAATATCCTGTCTGTGCGTTTTACGCCGGACCTGGTTCCATTCTTTATTATTCTGTTAGAATATTCTTTATTATTAGATAGCATTATTGGCAATGTCTAGAAAGTTCTGTCTAAGGAGAGGTTTGGTCATCTAATTGTGCGCTAGTAAGGAGAAATCCTTATTGGAAACCCCCTCTTTCCTGGGAACGGCCTGGTTGTCATAAATGTGATTCTGTAATATTATTTGTGAATAATTAATTATTGATTCATATGATAAGAAAATATTTATTTTATGTGAATATAAATAAGGGATATATTTTTGTGGTTAAAAATGAAGGAGTTAATGTTGAGGTGTTTTATTTGTATTTTTGTCGGAACGGAGGTATTGAAAATCAAATTAGGGTTTTTGAGATATTTTGCGAGGGTTATAATTTTTAATCCTACCGTTGAATCGTGATAATATTTGGATATGTTATACATATATAAGTTGAGTATATGTCCACAAATTTTGAACCGTTAAAAATGAACGTATGATTTGTTATGAATTTTACGAGATGACTGGTTCAGAAATTGTTGAATTTTCGGAGTTAATCATTTTGGTGAAAAATTCTAGAATTGGTGGGCCCCACTTTTGGTTGGTGAAGAAATGTGCTAAATTTTATTTCAAATGTGGTGGGTGACAATAGTAGCAGGTAAAGCCATCAGGTTGCAGGTTAAGTCTGCTTCGGCGTGCTAACATTTTCCTATAAATAGAGGGCTAAGTTAGAATTGAAAATCATACCAGAAATAAGTTTTCTCTCTTTCTCTCTCTAAATTATTGAGTATATTTTGTGAGTATTTAGATACTTGGTGAGTTGCTATTCATTAGTGCAAGTTTCCTTCAGCGTCATATCCGATATCCAGTCAGAAGTGCTGCTCTTTTGAGGTAAGGGATAGTAAGGGATAGTAAGAGATAGTAAGGGATATTAAGGGATGCTATATTCTTCATAATGATGTTATTCTTTCAATATCATTATACTGAAATATTGGTATGGATTTTATTGTGGAATTTTTACCTTTTTGAATCGGGATTACTATTCACGTATACGGCAATATTCACGTATACGGCACTATTCATGTATATGGCACTATTTACGTATATGACATTATTTACGTATACAGTACTATGTACGAATACAGAGTACTATTCACGAGTTACTATTCACGGGTACTATTCATGACAAAAATTGATTTCTTTTTCTGACCAAATTATCGTTGATTTATGATTGTTACTCTTGAAAATAAATGCAGTTGTTAATCATATTATTTTTATTATCATATATAATATTTTTATAACCCTGATGTTGAATTTCTCTTTCACTTGAGTGTAAAGATGAGAAAATTATTGGTATGATCGTGACTGAGGAATATCTTTGGCCTGTAGTTCAAAGATGAATCGTTAACTGGTATGATCATGACCATTGAATTTACAATTGAATATTTTTAGCTTAAGTGAAAAGGCGAATTGATCAACATGGTTATAATTATGATTTATATAAATTCTGAAATGATCATGTGTTTCTTTGAGATATGAATATCTTTGGTCCGTAGTGCAAAGATGACCTGTTGTTGAATATCTTTGGCCCGTAGTACAAAGATGATATGTTGTTGAATATCTTTGGCATGTAGTGCAAAGATGGTCTGTTATTGAATATCTTTGGCTAGTAGTGCAAAGATAAATGGTTGCTGAATATCTTTTGCTGTAGTGCCAAGATGAATTTATTGGTATGATTATGAACAGGAACTGTGATTTGGTATAACTATGATCTTTGATGTTTCAGGTAAAGATAGGTGATGAAAATTATCTTCGTTCTGGATGAGAAAAGGAATTTGGAACCACAAATATAATTATGAGTTATTCATATGATTGTGGACAGGAATTGTTGATTGATGTTACAGGGATAAAACTTTGTTGGTGGACTTTTAATGTGGAGAAGATAATAGACTTTATGGTCTATTTGACTTTTCTAATGGATTGCTCGTTCCGCTGCAACTATGGTTGAAAAATTTTATCATCTACCATATGTTCTAAATCTCTGATTTATTACTGTTGAAGGCTATTGATAATTTATTTATCTTTAGTCATGATATTCTTTACTGAGCTAGTTGTGCTCACCCTTTTGTTTCACAATTCCTTTCAGGTAATAAAAGTGTAGCTGGGTCGAGCGGGGGTAACAAGGGAATAGAACGGTGGTCATCATTTAGTAGTTATATTTGGTGAAGAAAATAGGGTGAGGCGAACCCAATGTTGGAAGGGTGTTTTGTCACTATCATACAAGATGTCTAATGACATACAACCTCGTGTCATCATAAGATACGATTGTGCACATCCACTTGCTGAGTATATCTACAAGCACTACCTATATAATCTTGGTGTTTGTTTGAAGTATAATTCTCAATTAGAGACAGTGGAGATAATGATATGTCAAGAGAAGACTCACCATTGGGAAGAATATGATAGTAATCTTCTCCTTTTTTTTTGGGTCTATTGGGTCAACCAAGGATAATTCTGTGGTCATATGATATCTATCATAACCTAGACGCATGGCCTCCCATGTACGAATGTTTCCTTGAGCACTTCCCAAAGATTCTAATTTCTAAAACAGTTTTTGACTATACCTTTATGTAAGGTGTCATCGTGATGCGTTGTCCACGGTTGGGACATGAGTCACAGTTGGTATATATTTGTATACAAACTCACAGCATATGTGTTGTTGTATTTTGTACGACAATTGTTGTAATAAAGTTGTAGTTATTTTCTGTACCATGTATTTGGCGACTCATAATAGGTTGGGTGAAATGGACCTATTTTGGAGTTGTCACATTTGGTATCAGAGCTTAGGGATATGATCTTTGGCGGAGATCGGGAAATAGAACTAGGAGGGGAGAGATGAGTAAATCCTTCGCTAGTGTGTCATACCTAAGCTTATTTGTTGGTAAGTCATAATATCGGGATATTATGTGATATGTTAATTTGTTTAATTAACCCTTGTTTTGAAGCTGTATTCTAGAATGATATCTAAAATACAGGAGATGAGCAATGGAGAAATCATGATGACAGGGAAGATGAAATCTGAAATGAAAGCAAGGTATTCTCAAATCTTTGAATTATCAGGTACGTAAATTTCGGGGACGAAATTTCATAAGGAGGGGAGATTGTAAGACCCCAGATTTTATGAAATAAAAGAATTCAATTTTTTCTATTTAGTAAATAGTTAAATTGATAAAAAGTTAAAGTTATAGGTGAAATGTGCAAATTTTGCAAAATAAACAAGTGGTTATAAAATATTCATTGTTGTCGGGGAATATTCGTTTGGCCGCGGAATATTTTTTCTGTCGGGGAATATTCGTACGACGGCGCAACCATTTGTGGACCCCATAACAGAATAACTGTCGGATGAAGAAAACGACAAAATTGAGTTTTTATAAATAACGACGTAGTTTTTACTGTTAACACTGTTGGAATACCCGGTGGTTAAAATACAGTAATACACATAGTTGCACAGTAGCACACGGTATTGCACAATATTTTTTTCAATTATTGATTCTTACGTAAGAAGGCACTACTCAATAATTGTTACAGTAGTTACTGTTCAATATTTTATTTTATTGATTCAATAATTGCTGTGTTGATATTTTATATTATTGTTGTTTCAATAATTGTTGCTGCACAGTATCTCCATTATCAGATCAATAATTTATATTATTTAAATAATATTATTAGATAGCATTATTGACAATGTCTAGAAAGTTCTGTCTAAGGAGAGGTTTGGTCATCTAATTGTGCGCTAGTAAGGAGAAATCCTTATTGGAAAGCCTCCTCTTTCCTGGGAACGACCTGGTTGTCATAAATGTGATTCTGTAATATTATTTGTGAATAATTAATTATTGATTCATATGATAAGGAAATATTTATTTTATGTGGATATAAATGAGGGATATATTTTTGTGGTTAAAAATGAAGGAGTTAATGTTGAGGTGTTTTATCTGTATTTTTGTCGGAACGGAGGTATTGAAAATCAAAATAGGGTTTTTGAGATATTTTGCGAGGGTTATAACTTTTAATCCGACCGTTGGATCGTGGTAATATTTGGATATGTTATACATATATAAGTTGAGTATATGTCCACAAATTTTGAACCGTTAAAAATGAACTTATGATTTGTTATGAATTTTACGAGATGACTGGTTCAGAAATTGTTAAATTTCCGGAGTTAATCATTTTGGTGGAAAATTCTAGAATTGGTGGGCCCCACTTTTGGTTGGTGAAGAAATGTGCTGAATTTTATTTCAAATGTGGTGGGTGACAATAGTAGCAGGTAAATCCATCAGGTTGCAGGTTAAGTCTGCTTCGGCGTGCTAATATTTTCTTATAAATAGAGGGCTAAGTTAGAATTGAAAATCATACCAGAAACAAGTTTTCTCTCTTTCTCTCTCTAGATTATTGAGTGTATTTTGTGAGTATTTAGATACTTGGTGAGTTGCTATTCATTAGTGCAAGTTTCCTTCAGCGTCATATCCGATATCCAGTCAGAAGTGCTGCTCTTTTGAGGTAAGGGATATTAAGGGATGCTATATTCTTCATAATGATGTTATTCTTTCAATATCATTATACTGAAATATTGGTATGGATTTTATTGTGGAATTTTTACCTTTTTGAATCGGGATTACTATTCACGTATACGGCAATATTCACGTATACGGCACTATTCATGTATATGACACTATTTACGTATATGACATTATTTACGTATACAGTACTATGTACGAATACAGAGTACTATTCATGAGTTACTATTCACGGGTACTATTCATGAAAAAAATTAGTTTCTTTTTCTGACCAAATTATCGTTGATTTATGATTGTTACTCTTGAAAATAAATGCAGTTGTTGATCATATTATTTTTATTATTATATATAACATTTTTATAACCCTGATGTTGAATTTCTCTTTCACTTGAGTGTAAAGATGAGTAAATTATTGGTATGATCGTGACTGAGGAATATCTTTGGCCTGTAGTGCAAAGATGAATCGTTAACTGGTATGATCATGACCATTGAATTTACAATTGAATATTTTTAGCTTAAGTGCAAAGGTGAATTGATCAATATGGTTATAATTATGGTTTATATAAATTCTGAAATGATCATGTGTTTCTTTGAGATAAGAATATCTTTGGCCCGTAGTGCAAAGATGACCTGTTGTTGAATATCTTTGGCACGTAGTACAAAGATGATCTGTTGTTGAATATCTTTGGCATGTAGTGCAAAGATGGTCTGTTATTGAATATCTTTGGCTAGTAGTGCAAAGATAAACGGTTGCTGAATATCTTTGGCTGTAGTGCCAAGATGAATTTATTGGTATGATTATGAACAGGAACTGTGATTTGATATAACCATGATCTTTGATGTTTCAGGTAAAGACAGGTGATGAAAATTATCTTCGTTCTGGATGAGAAAAGGAATTTGGAACCACAAATATGATTATGAGTTATTCATATGATTGTGGACAGGAATTGTTGATTGATGTTACAGGGATAAAATATTGTTGGTGGACTTTTAATGTGGAGAAGATAATAGACTTTATGATCTATTTGACTTTTCTAATGGATTGCTCGTTCCGCTGCAACTATGGTTCAAAATTTTTATCATCTACCATATGTTCTAAATCTCTGATTTATTATTGTTGAAGGCTATTGATAATTTATTTATCTTTAGTTATGATATTTATGACGCCCCTAAAATAGGTATACAACACCCATTCTGAGTCGCCAAATACATGGTACAGAAAGCAAACTACAACTTCAATAATACAATTGTCGTGCAAAATACGACAACACATACTGTGAGTTTAAATACAAATATTATCTTCTGGACAATATCCACACTCAAATAAATACTCATTACAATTATTCAAACACTATTTTACAGAAATAGTGAGGACTGCTAAAACATCTTTCTAGAACCATCACTCCATACCCCGACTAGATCCTGCTATGTTCTCACCTCCTGAGAAGAAAAATGGAACAAAAAAGAAAAGAGTGAGCTCAACTAGCCTAGTAAAGAATATTATGACTAAGATAATATACAACAAATTATCGTTAGTCTTCAATAGGGAAAAATCTGATAGAATATAATCGACAACAAGTTTTAGATCAACAACTGCAGCGAAAACAGCAAACCATTAGAAGAGTCAAGTAGAGAAAGAATTCTACTATCTTCTAAGATTTAAAAGTCCATCATCAATATTTTATCCCTGTAACATCAATTAATAATCATCTTTATCCAAATATTCATCTTTGCACTACAGGCCAAAGATATTCATTTGTATCACCTGTCAGTCATGTTCATCTCAACACCTGTTCATCTTTGCACTACAGGCCAAAGATATTCATCAAGTAATCATACATCTTTGCACTACAGGCCAAAGATATTCAGTAATATCATCATTTAGGACTGAGGATGATGAAAAATATCTTAAAGAAAACGAACCCAGTGAGACAGAAGGACAAATATTAGGGATTCGTATAACAGTTTATCCAAGATCAATAATACTTCATAATAATCAATTGTGAAGCAGAATTCAAACATAAAGATCAAAACATGGATACAATCAAAGATAGTAACCATAATAGACATCTTGGACAAAAAGGGAAAATTTTTATTTTTCGGTGAATAGTGCCGTATTCGTGAATAGTACCGTATACGTGAATAGTACCATATACGTGAATAGTAACCCCGACATAAAAAGTTCTAAATTTGATAAAAACTCATATCAATATTTCAGCATAATGATATTGAAGAAAATAATATCATTAAGAAGAAAATAATATCCCTTACCTCAAAATATCAGTACTTCTGGTCGGAATACTGGTATAAGGCTGAAAGAAACTTGCTCTGATGAATAGAAACTCTCAAAATATCTAAATACTCATAAAATACACTCAATAATCTAGAGAGAAAAAGAGAGAAAACTTGTTTCTAGTGTGATTTTCAATTATAACTTAGCCCTCTATTTATAGGAAAATGTTAGCACGCCGAAGCAGACTTAACCTGTAACCTGATGGCTTTACCTGCTACTATTCCCACCCACCACATTTGAATAAAATCTCAGCACATTTCTTCACCAACCAAGAGTGGGGCCCACCAATTCTATAATTTTCTATCAAAATGATAAACTCCAAAAATTCAACAATTTCTGAACCAGTCATCTCGTAAAATTCATAATAAATCATACGTTTATTTTTAACGGTTCAAAATTTATGGACATATACTCAACTTATATATGTATAACATATCCAAAAATTACTACGATCCAACGGTCGGATTAAAAATTATAACCCCTGCAAAATATCTCAAAAACTTTGATTTTTAATACCTCTATTCCGACAAAAATACTGATAAAAACCTCAACATTAACTCCTTCATTTTTAACCACAAAAATATATCCCTCATTTATATCCACATAAAATAAATATTTCCTTATCATATGAATCAATAATTAATTATTCACAAATAATATTACAGAATCACATTTATGACAACCAGGCCGTTCCAAGGAAAGAGGGGGCTTTCCAATAAGGATTTCTCCTTACTGGCGCGTAATTAGATGACCAAATCTCTCCTTAGACAGAACTTTCTAGACATTGCCAATAATGTTATCTAATAATATTATTCAAATAATATGAATTATTGTTCTGATAATAGAAAATACTGTGCAGCAACAATTATTGAAACAACAATAATATAAAATATCAACGCAATAATTATTGAATCAATAAAATAAAATATTGAACAATAACTACTATAACAATTATTGAGTAGTGTCTTCTTACGTAAGAATCAATAATTGGTGCAATACCGTGTGCTACTGTATTTTAACCATCGGGTATTCCAACAGTATTAACGGTAACAACTACGCCGTTATTTATAAATAACTTATACTTGTAGTTTTCTTCATCCAATCGCTTTCCGTTATGGGGCCCACACAAGGCTGCGCCGTCGTACGAATATTCCCCGACAGCAAGAATATTCCACGACCAAACGAATATTCCCCGACAAAATGAATATTTTATAACCACTTACTTATTTTATAAAATTTACACATTTCACCCATAACCAAAGTATTATATTAAATTAACCCCTTATTATTCACAATAATATTTAAAGAAAATTTGATTTTATTCATTAATAAGTTGGGGTCTTACAATATTCTTTACTGAACTAGTTGTGCTCACCCTTTTATTTCACAATTCCTTTCAGGTAATAAGAGTGTAGCTGGGTCGAGCGGGGGTAACAAGGGAATAGAATGGTGGTCATCATTTAGTAGTTATATTTGGTGAAGAAAATAGGGTGAGGCGAACCCAACGTTGGAAGGGTGTTTTGTCACTATCATACAAGATGTCTAATGATATACAACCTTGTGTCATCATAAGATACGGTTGTGCACATCCACTTGCTGAGTATATCTACAAGCACTACCTATATAATCTTGGTGTTTGTTTGAAGTATAATTCTCAATTAGAGACAGTGGAGATAATGATATGTCAAGAGAAGACTCACCATTGGGAAGAATATGATAGTAATCTTCATTTTTTTTTTGGGTCTATTGGGTCAACCACAGATAATTCTGTGGTCATATGATATCTATCATAACCTAAACGCATGGCCTTTAATGTACGAAGGTTTCCTTGAGCACTTTCCAAAGATTTTAATTTCTAAAACAGTTTCTGACTATACCTTTATGTAAGGTGTCATTGTGACGCGTTGTCCACGGTTGGGACATGAGTCACAGTTGGTATATATTTGTATACAAACTCACAGCATATGTGTTGTTGTATTTTGTACGACAATTGTTGTAATAAAGTTATAGTTATTTTCTGTACCATGTATTTGGCGACTCATAATAGGTTGGGTGAAATGGACCTATTTTGGAGTTGTCACATTTGGTATCAGAGCTTAGGGATATGATCTTTGGCGGAGATCGGGAAATAGAACTAGGAGGGGAGAGATGAGTAAATCCTTCGCTAGTGTGTCATACCTAAGCTTATTTGTTGGTAAGTCATAATATCGGGATATTATGTGATATGTTAATTTGTTTAATTAACCCTTGTTTTGAAGCTGTATTCTAGAATGATATCTAAAATACAGGAGATGAGCAATGGAGAAATCATGATGACAGGGAAGATGAAATCTGAAATGAAAGCAAGGTATTCTCAAATCTTTGAATTATCAGGTACGTAAATTTCGGGGACGAAATTTCATAAGGAGGGGGGATTGTAAGACCCCAAATTTTATGAAATAAAAGAATTCAATTTTTCCTATTTAGTAAATGGTTAAATTGATAAAAAGTTAAAGTTATGGGTGAAATGTGCAAATTTTGCAAAATAAACAAGTGGTTATAAAATATTCATTGTTGTCGGGGAATATTCGTTTGGCCGTGGAATATTTTTTCTGTCGGGAAATATTCGTACGACGGCGCAGCCATTTGTGGACCCCATAACAGAATAACTGTCGGATGAAGAAAACGACAAAATTGAGTTTTTATAAATAACGACGTAGTTTTTACTGTTAACACTGTTGGAATACCCGGTGGTTAAAATATAGTAATACGCATAGTTGCACAGTAGCACACGGTATTGCACAATATTTTTTTCAATTATTGATTCTTACGTAAGAAGGCACTACTCAATAATTGTTACAGTAGTTACTGTTCAATATTTTATTTTATTGATTCAATAATTGCTGCGTTGATATTTTATATTATTGTTGTTTCAATAATTGTTGCTGCACAGTATCTCTATTATCAGATCAATAATTCATATTATTTAAATAATATTATTAGATAGCATTATTGGCAATGTCTAGAAAGTTCTGTCTAAGGAGAGGTTTGGTCATCTAATTGTGCGCTAGTAAGGAGAAATCCTTATTGGAAAGCCTCCTCTTTCCTGGGAACGGCCTGGTTGTCATAAATGTGATTCTGTAATATTATTTGTGAATAATTAATTATTGATTCATATGATAAGGAAATATTTATTTTATGTGGATATAAATGAGGGATATATTTTTGTGGTTAAAAATGAAGGAGTTAATGTTGAGGTGTTTTATCTGTATTTTTGTCGGAACGGAGGTATTGAAAATCAAAATAGGGTTTTTGAGATATTTTGCGAGGGTTATAATTTTTAATCCGACCGTTGGATCGTGGTAATATTTGGATATGTTATACATATATAAGTTGAGTATATGTCCACAAATTTTGAACCGTTAAAAATGAACTTATGATTTGTTATGAATTTTACGAGATGACTGGTTCAGAAATTGTTAAATTTTTGGAGTTAATCATTTTGGTAGAAAATTCTAGAATTGGTGGGCCCCACTTTTGGTTGGTGAAGAAATGTGCTGAATTTTATTTCAAATGTGGTGGGTGACAATAGTAGCAGGTAAAGCCATCAGGTTGCAGGTTAAGTCTGATTCGGCGTGCTAATATTTTCTTATAAATAGAGGGCTAAGTTAGAATTGAAAATCATACCAGAAACAAGTTTTCTCTCTTTCTCTCTCTAGATTATTGAGTGTATTTTGTGAGTATTTAGATACTTGGTGAGTTGCTATTCATTAGTGCAAGTTTCCTTCAGCGTCATATCCGATATCCAGTCAGAAGTGCTGCTATTTTGAGGTAAGGGATAGTAAGGGATATTAAGGGATGCTATATTCTTCATAATGATGTTATTCTTTCAATATCATTATACTAAAATATTGGTATGCATTTTATTGTAGAATTTTTACCTTTTTGAATCGGGATTACTATTCACGTATACGGCAATATTCACGTATACGGCACTATTCATGTATATGACATTATTTACGTATACGGTACTATATACGAATACAGAGTACTATTCACGAGTAACTATTCACGGGTACTATTCATGACAAAAATTAGTTTCTTTTTCTGACCAAATTATCGTTGATATATGATTGTTACTCTTGAAAATAAATGCAGTTGTTGATCATGTTATTTTTATTATCATATATAACATTTTTATAACCCTGATGTTGAATTTCTCTTTTTACTTGAGTGTAATGATGAGTAAATTATTGGTATGATCGTGACTGAGGAATATCTTTGGCCTGTAGTGCAAAGATGAATCGTTGACTGGTATGATCATGACCATTAAATTTACAATTGAATATTTTTAGCTTAAGTACAAAGGTGAATTGATCAACATGGTTATAATTATGGTTTATATAAATTCTGAAATGATCATGTGTTTCTTTGAGATAAGAATATCTTTGGCCCGTAGTGCAAAGATGACCTGTTGTTGAATATCTTTGGCACGTAGTACAAAGATGATCTGTTGTTGAATATCTTTGGCATGTAGTGCAAAGATGGTCTGTTATTGAATATCTTTGGCTAGTAGTGCAAAGATAAACGGTTGCAGAATATCTTTGGCTGTAGTGCCAAGATGAATTTATTGGTATGATTATGAACAGGAACTGTGATTTGGTATAACCATGATCTTTGATGTTTCAGGTAAAGACAGGTGATGAAAATTATCTTCGTTCTGGATGAGAAAAGGAATTTGGAACCACAAATATGATTATGAGTTATTCATATGATTGTGGACAGGAATTGTTGATTGATGTTACAGGGATAAAATATTGTTGGTGGACTTTTAATGTGGAGAAGATAATAGACTTTATGGTCTATTTGACTTTTCTAATGGATTGCTCGTTCCGCTGCAACTATGGTTGAAAAATTTTATCATCTACCATATGTTCTAAATCTCTGATTTATTACTGTTGAAGGCTATTGATAATTTATTTATCTTTAGTCATGATATTCTTTACTGAGCTAGTTGTGCTCACCCTTTTGTTTCACAATTCCTTTCAGGTAATAAGAGTGTAGCTGGGTCGAGCGGGGGTAACAAGGGAATAGAACGGTGGTCATCATTTAGTAGTTATATTTGGTGAAGAAAATAGGGTGAGGCGAACCCAATGTTGGAAGGGTGTTTTGTCACTATCATACAAGATGTCTAATGACATACAACCTCGTGTCATCATAAGATACGGTTGTGCACATCCACTTGTTGAGTATATCTACAAGCACTACCTATATAATCTTGGTGTTTGTTTGAAGTATAATTCTCAATTAGAGACAGTGGAGATAATGATATGTCAAGAGAAGACTCACCATTGGGAAGAATATGGTAGTAATCTTCTCATTTTTTTGGGTCTATTGGGTCAACCAAGGATAATTCTGTGGTCATATGATATCTATCATAACCTAGACGCATGGCCTCCCATGTACGAAGGTTTCCTTGAGCACTTCCCAAAGATTCTAATTTTTAAAATAGTTTTTGACTATACCTTTATGTAAGGTGTCATTGTGACGCGCTGTCCTCGGTTGGGACATGAGTCACAGTTGGTATATATTTGTATCCAAACTCACAGCATATGTGTTGTTGTATTTTGTACGACAATTGTTGTAATAAAGTTATAATTTTTTTCTGTACCATGTATTTGGCGACTCATAATAGGTTGGGTGAAATGGACCTATTTTGGGGTTGTCATATTTGGTATCAGAGCTTAGGGATATGATCTTTGTCGGAGATCGGGAAATAGAACTAGGAGGGGAGAGATGAGTAAATCCTTTGCTAGTGTGTCCTACCTAAGCTTTTTTGTTGGTCAGTCATAATATCGGGATATTATGTGATATGTTAATTTGTTCAATTAACCCTTGTTTTGAAGTTGTATTCTAGAATGATATCTAAAATACAGGAGATGAGCAATAGAGAAATCATGATGACAAGGAAGATGAAATCTGAAATGAAAGCAAGGTATTCTCAACTCTTTGATTTATCAGGTACGTAAATTTCGGGGACGAAATTTCATAAGGAGGGGGGATTGTAAGACCCCAGATTTTATGAAATAAAAGAATTCAATTTTTTCTATTTAGTAAATAGTTAAATTGATAAAAAGTTAAAGTTATAGGTGAAATGTGCAAATTTTGCAAAATAAACAAGTGGTTATAAAATATTCATTGTTGTCGGGGAATATTCGTTTGGCCGTAGAATATTCTTTCTGTCGGGAAATATTCGTACGACGGCGCAACCATTTGTGGACCCCATAACAGAATAACTGTCGGATGAAGAAAACGACAAAATTGAGTTTTTATAAATAACGACGTAGTTTTTACTGTTAACACTGTTGGAATACTCGGTGGTTAAAATACAATAATACGCATAGTTGCACAGTAGCACACGGTATTGCACAGTATTTTTTTCAATTATTGATTCTTACGTAAGAAGGCACTACTCAATAATTGTTACAGTAGTTACTGTTCAATATTTTATTTTATTGATTCAATAATTGCTGCGTTGATATTTTATATTATTGTTGTTTCAATAATTGTTGCTGCACAGTATCTCCATTATCATATCAATAATTCATATTATTTAAATAATATTATTAGATAGCATTATTGGCAATGTCTAGAAAGTTCTGTCTAAGGAGAGGTTTGGTCATCTAATTGTGCGCTAGTAAGGAGAAATCCTTATTGGAAAGCCCCCTCTTTCCTGGGAACGGCCTGGTTGTCATAAATGTGATTCTGTAATATTATTTGTGAATAATTAATTATTGATTCATATGATAAGGAAATATTTATTTTATGTGGATATAAATGAGGGATATATTTTTGTGGTTAAAAATGAAGGAGTTAATGTTGAGGTGTTTTATCTGTATTTTTGTCGGAACGGAGGTATTGAAAATCAAATTAGAGTTTTTGAGATATTTGCGAGGGTTATAATTTTTAATCCGACCGTTGGATCGTGGTAATATTTGGATATGTTATACATATATAAGTTGAGTATATGTCCACAAATTTTGAACCGTTAAAAATGAACGTATGATTTGTTATGAATTTTACGAGATGACTGGTTCAGAAATTGTTGAATTTTCGGAGTTAATCATTTTGGTGGAAAATTCTAGAATTGGTGGGCCCCACTTTTAGTTGGTGAAGAAATATGCTGAATTTTATTTCAAATGTGGTGGGTGACAATAGTAGTAGGTAAAGCCATCAAGTTGCAGGTTAAGTCTGTTTCGGCGTGCTAACATTTTCCTATAATTAGAGGGCTAAGTTAGAATTGATAATCATACCAGAAACAAGTTTTTTCTCTTTCTCTCTCTAGATTATTGAGTGTATTTTTTGAGTATTTAGATACTTGGTGAGTTGCTATTCATCAGTGCAAGTTTCCTTCAGTGTCATATCCGATATCCAGTCGGAAGTGCTGCTCTTTTGAGGTAAGAGATAGTAAGGGATATTAAGGGATGCTATATTCTTCATAATGATGTTATTCTTTCAATATCATTATACTGAAATATTGGTATAGATTTTATTGTGGAATTTTTACCTTTTTGAGTCGGGATTACTATTCACGTATACGGCAATATTCACGTATACGGCACTATTCATGTATATGACACTATTTACGTATATGACATTATTTACGTATACGGTACTATGTACAAATACGGAGTACTATTCACGAGTTACTATTCATGGGTACTATTCATGACAAAAATTGTTTTCTTTTTCTGACCAAATTATCGTTGATTTATGATTGTTACTCTTGAAAATAAATGCAGTTGTTGATCTTATTATTTTTATTATCATATATAACATTTGTATAACTCTGATGTTGAATTTCTCTTTCACTTGAGTGTAAAGATGGGTAAATTATTGGTATGATGGTGACTGAGGAATATATTTGGCCTGTAGTGCAAAGATGAATCGTTGACTGGTATGATCATGACCATTGCATTTACAATTGAATATTTTTAGCTTAAATGCAAAGGTGAATTGATCAACATGGTTATAATTATGGTTTACACAAATTCTGAAATGATCATGCGTTTCTTTGAGATATGAATATCTTTGGCCCGTAATGCAAAGATGACCTGTTGTTGAATATCTTTGGCCCGTAGTACAAATATGATCTGTTGTTGAATATCTTTGGCATGTAGTACAAAGATGGTCTGTTATTGAATATCTTTGGCCAGTAGTGCAAAGATAAACGGTTACTGAATATCTTTGGCTGTAGTGCCAAGATGAATTTATTGGTATGATTATGAACAGGAACTGTTATTTGGTATAACCATGATCTTTGATGTTTCAGGTAAAGACAGGTGATAAAAATTATCTTCGTACTAGATGAGAAAAGGAATTTGGAATCACAAATATGATTGTGGACAGGAATTGTTGATTGATGTTACAGGGATAAAACATTGTTAGTGGACTTTTAATGTGGAGAAGATAATAGACTTTATGGTCTATTTGACTTTTCTAATGGATTGCTCGTTCCGCTGCAACTATGGTTGAAAAATTTTATCATCTACCATATGTTCTAAATCTTTGATTTATTACTGTTGAAGGCTATTGATAATTTATTTATCTTTAGTCATGATATTCTTTACTGAGCTAGTTGTGCTCACCCTTTTGTTTTACAATTTCTTTCAAGTAATAAGAGCGTAGCTGGGTCGACCGGGGGGGTAACAAGGGAATAAAAAGGTGGTCATCATTTAGTAGTTATATTTGGTGAATGAAATAGGGTTAGGCGAACCCAACGTTGGAAGGGTGTTTTGTTACTATCATACAAAATGTCTAATGACATACAACCTCGTGTCATCATAAGATACGGTTGTGCACATCCACTTGCTGAGTATATCTATAAGCACTACCTATATAATCTTGGTGTTTGTTTGAAGCATAATTCTCAATTAGAGACAGTGGAGATAATGATATGTCAAGAGAAGACTCACCATTGGGAAGAATATGATAGTAATCTTTTCGTTTTTTTGGGTCTATTGGGTCAACCAAGGATAATTCTGTGGCCATATGATATCTATCATAACCTAGACGCATGGCCTCCCATGTACGAAGGTTTCCTTGAGCACTTCCCAAAGATTCTAATTTCTAAAACAGTTTTTGACTATACATTTATGTAAGGTGTCATTGTGACGTGCTGTCCACGGTTGGGATATGAGTCACAGTTGGTATATATTTGTATCCAAACTCACAGTATATGTGTTGTTGTATTTTGTACGACAATTGTTGTAATAAAGTTGTAGTTGTTTTCTGTACCATGTATTTGGCGACTCATAATAGGTTGGGTGAAATGGACCTATTTTGGGGCTGTCACAGTTCATCTTTGCACTACAGGCCAAAGATATTCATCAACAGTTCATCTTTGCACTACAGGCCAAAGATATTCATCAATAATTCATCTTCGCACTACAGGCCAAAGATATTCATCATCAGTTCATCTTTGCACTACAGGCCAAAGATATTCATCAATAATTCATCTTTGCACTACATCCCAAAGATATTAATATCTCAAAGAAATATATAATCATTTCAGAATTTATATAAACAATAATTATAACCATGTTGATCATTTTACTTTTGCACGTAAGCTAAAGATATTCAATTATAAATTCAATGGTCATGATCATACCAGTCAATAATTCAACTTTGCACTACTGGCCAAAGGGAACCCATAGTCATGATCATACCAAAAATCTACCCATCTTTACACTCAAGTCAAAGAGAATTTCAACATCAAGGTTATAAAAATATTATATATGATAATAAAAATAATATGATCAAAACATGGATTTAATTTCAAGAGCAATATTCATAAATCAACGATAATTTGGTCAGAAAAAGAAACCAATTTTTCTGTGAATAGTAACTCGTGAATAGTAACTTAAGAATAGTAACTCGTGAATAGTAACTCGTGAATAGTAACTCATGAATAGTAACTCCGACATGAAAAAGGTAGAAATTCTACAATAAAATTCATACCAATATTTCGGTATAATGATATTGAAATAATAATATTCTTAAGCTTATAAACAATTTATTTTAATTGTTTACAATTTACTAAATAATGTATTTAATCATCCTAAAATGCCAAACTCAAAAGATTTCATCACCAATAGCCAAAAATCCTCATCAAAAATCTGCATATACCTCATATAGGATTCTCAAGCCATAAGATCCTGATTTTCAATTTTCTTATTTCACATAACATATTTAATTTATTTTCTCATAACTAGTTCATTTTCATGAAAAATACCAAATCAGTTTCAAAAATATTTCTTTTCTGGAAATTAGCAGAATATAGTCCCATATTAAACATATATTTTTCTCAGAATTTTTAAAACTCTTTTACTATTTTTCATATGGCCAAAACCGCCGAATATTTAGACATTTATCATAAATTGTACTTTTATTCAAAAAATCCGAAATTTACAGAGTACACTGATATTATATAGATATACTTCCCATAAAAATTTCATCAATTTTGGAGTTAACCACAAGGAGTTATAAGCGGTTGATTTTAAAATAGTCTTTTCCCGTAAAAGTCATAACTCTTAATATATACATCCAAAAATCACCATTTTTGGACACAATCAATAAAACTCATCAAAATATCATTTCAAATTTTTTCAGAATTTTCTAAAGGTTGGAAGAAGTACGAAACATGAAAAACATAACAACCCTTAAAATCCCTTACCTCAAGAGAGCAGTACTTCTGACTGAAATACCGAAGGAAACTTCTACTAAATAGCAACTCTCAAAGTATCTAAATACTCTCAAAAATATGCTTGATAATATAGAGAGAAAGAAAACTTATTTCTGGTGTGATTTTCAATTCTAACATAAGCACCTATTTATAGGAAAATGCTAGAACGCCAAAGGAGACTAAATTAATAAAATAATATATTAATTATTTCTCATTTCCTACGCACCAGCCATTTAAGACCAGCCCACCACACATGAATCTCAATTCAGCACATGCATTCAACACTAACCAAAAAGTGGGTCCCACCCAATATTTAATAAAAACTATTTTATTTTCCGAAACTTCAATAATTCATAGAAAATAGCCCTTTTATCAGAAAATTTGAATCTCATAATTTTTTTATAAAAAATTCAATTCTCTACAACTTTGCAGAAGAAAGTTTTTCCAAATTCCTAACAGAAATTGACCGAAATCCATAAACGGACGATTTTACAGGCTATAATCAAATTTCAGTCAAGAAATGAGGTCCACCGACACACAAAATATGTGTTAATCATTTAATACAACATAAATATTCTTCCTCCTCATATACTCATATATCCCACATTCATTGTAAAACTATCACCATTATTATATTATTAAATATAATAATAAATTATTTTATCAGAAAAGATAAAATATCATTTTTCAACAATTGTCACTTTAAAAAATTTCTCCATCTATATCCACATAAAATTAATATTTTTCTCATCATATAAATCAATAATTAACTATTCACAAATAATATTACAGAATCACAGTACTGGCAACCAAGCCGTTCCCAGGAAAGAGGGGGCTTTTCAATAAGGATTTTTCCTTATTGGCGCGCAATTAGATGACCAAACCTCTCTTTAGACAGAACTTTCTAGACATTACCAATAATGCTATCTAATAATATTATTCAAATAATATGAATTATTGATCTGATAATGGAGATGATGTGCATCAACAATTATTGAAACAACAATAATATAAAATATCAACGCAACAATTATTGAATCAGTAAAATAAAATATTGAACAGTAATTACTGTGACAATTATTCAGTAGTGCATTCTTACGTAAGAATCAATAATTTCAAAAATACTGTTCAATACCGTATGCTACTATGCGATAACGCGTATTACTGTATTTTAACCACCGGGTATTCCAACAGTGTTAACGATAACAACTACGCCGTTAATTATAAAAACTCAATTTTTGTCGTTATCTTTATTCAACCGTTTTCCGTTATGGGGCCCACAAATAGCTGCACCGTCGTACGAATATTCCCCGACAGAAAGAATATTCTACGACCAACGAATATTCCCCGACAATAATGATTATTTTATAACCACTTGTTTATTTTGAAAAATTTTCACATTTCACCCATAACTTTAACTTTTTATCAATTTAACCATTTACTGAATTTTAATTATAAGAAAAATTGAATACTTTTATTTCATAAAATTCGGGGTCTTACAATCTCCCCTCCTTATGAAATTTCGTCCCCGAAATTTACGTACCTGGTATTCGAAGAGTTGAGAATACCTTGCTTTCATTTCAGATTCTATCTCTCGGAACATCATGATTTCTCCATTGCTCATCTTCCATGATAACTTCATTTGGGTTCCTCATTTGTTGGGAAGTCATGACAACTGCCATCCCTCGAACTACCCGGCTTTGTCTTGTCTGGGGCAGCATTTGGCGTCATCACTACAGTAGGAATATACTTTTCTATAGGACATATTCCTCCCTCAACTGCCTTGTCGTACTCCTGATTCATGATTCGAATCATCAATCTTCGATCCATATCGAATTCAGGTTGACCGCTCTGTACAGGATAATTCAAAACTCGATGTTGGGTTCTCCCAATTACTTTCCAAAAAGAGAAATTCATATCATCTATTTTAGCCTTCTTAGATCGAACATCTCTTTCCACAATATCCACGTGTCGTGCGGCTTTTACCCGTGCATCACTTATTCTCACTCGTTCAGTTTTTTCTTCTTTCAGCTCAGATTCCATCTTTATCATCTTATACCTTGCCAAAGAATGCTTCTGTTCAAGCATCACATATCGGGTAACACAAGCTTGAATTGTTGCATCCTTTTGCTCCACGACCGCCTGTTGTTCTTCAGCCTGCTCTTCTAACTCATGAATACGATTTTGCAATTCTATATTTTGATCATATAATACCTCTAACAAACTCTCCTCAGGTACCTCTTCTTCCTCACTCTTAGTTGTTATCTCTGCGACCATTTCGGGTGCAACTATCAATTCTTCACTCACCACATGGATTTCTCTAGTTCCTTCTTCATCTGACATCACATTATCATGGTTAGTGATTAGAGGTATCCCCACAGTCTCATTCACTCCATTGTTAGCATTCTCAGCTGTCATTCTCAAATACTACCATAAAACAAGGGTTAATTAAACAAATTAATGTATCACATAATATCCATATATTATGACCAACCAACAATTAAGCTTAGGTAGGACACACTAGCAAAGAATTTACTCATCTCTCCCCTCCTAGTTATATTCCCCGATCTCCGCCAGAGACTATATCCCTAAGCTCTGATACCAACTGTGACAACCCCAAAACAGGTCAATTCCATCCAACCTATTCTGAGTCGCCAAATACATGGTACAGAAAATAACTACAACTTTATTACAACAATTATCGTGCAAAATACAACAACATATATGCTGTGAGTTTGGATACAAATATATACCAAATGTGACTCATGTCCCAACCGTGGACAGCACCTCACAATGACACCTTACATAAAGGTATAGTCAAAAACTGTTTTAGAAATTAGAATCTTTGGGAAGTGCTCAAGGAAACCTTCGTACATGGGAGGCCATGCGTCCAGGTTATGATAGATATCATATGGCTACAGAATTATTCTTGGTTGACCCAATAGACCCCAAAGAAAAACGAGAAGATTACTATCATATTCTTCCCAATGGTTAGTCTTCTCTTGATATATCATTATCTCCACTATCTCTAAATGAGAATTATACTTCAAACAAACACCAAGATTATATAGGTAGTGCTCGTAAATATACTCAGCAAGTGGATGAGCACAACCCTGTCTTATGATGACACGAGGTTGTATGTCATTAGACATCTTGTATGGTAGTGACAAAACACCCTTCCAACGTTGGGTTCGCCTCACCCTATTTTATTCACCAAATATAACTACTAAATGATGACCACCGTTCTATTCCCTTGTTACCCCCACTCGACCCAGCTACACTCTTATTACCTGAAAGGAATTGTGAAACAGAAGGGTGAGCACAACTAGCCCAGTAAAGAATATCATGACTAAAGATAATTAAATTATCAATAGCCTTCATCAATAATAAATCAGAGATTAGAACATATGGTAAAAAATTTCAACCATAGTTGCAGCGGAACGAGCAATCGATTAGAAGAGTCAAATAGACTATAAAGTCTATTATCTTCTCCATGTTAAAAATCCACCAACAATGTTTTATCCATGTAACATCACTCAACAATTCCTTTCCACAATCATATAAATAACTCATAATCATAATTGTGATTCTAAATTTTTCTTCGCACCCAGGACGAAGAATATTTTCATCACCTGTCTTTACCTGAAACATCAAAGATCATGGTTATACCAAATCACAATTCCTGTTCATAATCATGTTAATAAATCCATCTTTGCACTACGACCAAAGATATTCAACAACAGTTCATCTTTGCACTACAGGCCAAAGATATTCATCAATAATTCATCTTTGCACTACATGCCAAAGATATTCATCAACAGTTCATCTTTGCACTACAGGCCAAAGATATTCATCAATAATTCATCTTCGCACTACAGGCCAAAGATATTCATCATCAGTTCATCTTTGCACTACAGGCCAAAGATATTCATCAATAATTCATCTTTGCACTACATCCCAAAGATATTAATATCTCAAAGAAATATATAATCATTTCAAAATTTATATAAACAATAATTATAACCATGTTGATCATTTCACTTTTGCACGTAAGCTAAAGATATTCAATTATAAATTCAATGGTCATGATCATACCAGTCAATAATTCAACTTTGCACTACTGGCCAAAGGGAACCCATAGTCATGATCATACCAAAAATCTACCCATCTTTACACTCAAGTCAAAGAGAATTTCAACATCAAGGTTATAAAAATGTTATATATGATAATAAAAATAATATGATCAAAACATGGATTTAATTTCAAGAGCAATATTTATAAATCAATGATAATTTGGTCAGAAAAAGAAATCAATTTTTTCTGTGAATAGTAACTCGTGAATAGTAACTTATGAATAGTAAATCGTGAATAGTAATTCGTGAATAGTAACTCATGAATAGTAACTCCGACATAAAAAAGTTAGAAATTCTACAATAAAATCTATACCAATATTTCGGTATAATGATATTGAAATAATAATATTCTTAAGCTTATAAACAATTTATTTTAATTGTTTACAATTTACTAAATAATGCATTTAATCATCCTAAAATGTCAAACTCAAAAGATTTCATCACCAATAACCAAAAACTCTAATCAAAAATCTGCATATACCTCATATAGGATTCTCAAGCCATAAAATCCTATTTTCCAATTTTCTTACTTCACATAACATATTTAATTTATTTTCTCATAACTAGTCCATTTTCATGAAAAATACCAAATCAGTTCCAAAAATATTTCTTTTCTGGGATTTAGCAGAATATAGTTCCATATTGAACATATATTTTTCTCAGAATTTTTAAAACTCATTTACTATTTTTCATATGGCCAAAACCGCCGAACATTTAGACATTTATCATAAATTGTACTTTTATTTAAAAAATCCGAAATTCACAGAGTACACTGATATTATATAGATATACTTCCTATAAAAATTTTATCAATTTTGGAGTTAACCACAAGGAGTTATAAGCGGTTACTTTTAAAATAGTCTTTTCCCGTAAAATTCATAACTCTTAATATATACATCCAAAAATCACCATTTTTGGACACAATCAATAAAACTCATCAAAATATCATTTTAAATTTTTTCAAAATTTTTTGAAG
The DNA here is from genome assembly GCA_016801055.1 of Panax notoginseng. Taxonomy (NCBI): domain Eukaryota; kingdom Viridiplantae; phylum Streptophyta; class Magnoliopsida; order Apiales; family Araliaceae; genus Panax; species Panax notoginseng. Next base: position 12,808,497 of record CM029016.1, read on the forward strand.
GTCGGAAGAAGTACGAAACATGAAAAATATAATAACCCTTAAAATCCCTTACCTCAAGAGAGCAGTACTTCTGACTGGAATACCGAAGGAAACTTCTACTAAATAGCAACTCTCAAAGTATCTAAACACTCTCAAAAATATGCTAGATAATATAGAGAGAAAGAAAACTTGTTTCTGGTGTGATTTTCAATTCTAACATAAGCACCTATTTATAGGAAAATGCTAGAATGCCAAAGGAGACTAAATTAATAAAATAATATATTAATTATTTCTCATTTCCTACACACCAGCCATTTAAGACCATCCCACCACACTTGAATCTCAATTCAGCACATGCATTCAACACCAACCAAAAAGTGGGTCCCACCCAATATTTAATGAAAACTATTTTATTTTCTGAAACTTCAATAATTCATAGAAAATAGCCCTTTTATCAGAAAATTCGAATCTCGCATTTTTTTTATAGGAAATTCAATTCTCTACAACTTTGCAGAAGAAAGTTTTTCCAAATTCCAAACAGAAATTGACCGAAATCCATAAACGGGCGATTTTACAAGTTATAATCAAATTCCAGTCAAGAAATGAGGTCCACCGACACAAAAAATATGTGTTAATCATTTAATACAATAAAAATACTCTTCCTCCTCATATACTCATATATCCCACATTTATTGTAAAACTATCACCATTATTATATTTTTAAATATAATAATAAATTATTTTATCAGAAAAGATAAAATATCATTTTTCAACAATTGTCATTTTAAAAATTTTCTCCATCTATATCCACATAAAATTAATATTTTTCTCATCATATAAATTAATAATTAATTATTTACAAATAATATTACAGAATCACAGTACTGACAACCAGACCGTTCCCAGGAAAGAGGGGGCTTTCCAATAAGGATTTCTCCTTATTGGCGCGCAATTAGATGACCAAACCTCTCCTTAGACAGAACTTTCTAGACATTACCAATAATGTTATCTAATAATATTATTCAAATAATATGAATTATTGATCTGATAATGGAGATGATGTGCAGCAACAATTATTGAAACAACAATAATATAAAATATCAACGCAGCAATTATTGAATCAATAAAATAAAATATTGAACAGTAATTACTGTGACAATTATTCAATAGTGCCTTCTTACGTAAGAATCAATAATTTCAAAAATACTGTGCAATACCGTATGATACTGTGCAATAACCCGTATTACTGTATTTTAACCACCGGGTATTCCAACATTGTTAACGGTAATATCTATGCCGTTAATTATAAAAACTCAATTTTTGTCGTTATCTTTATCCAACCGTTTTCCGTTATGGGGCCCACAAATAGCTGCGCCGTCGTACGAATATTTCCCGACAGAAAGAATATTTCACGACCAACGAATATTCCCCGACAACAATGATTATTTTATAACCACTTATTTATTTTGAAAAAATTTCACATTTCACCCATAACTTTAACTTTTTATCAATTTAACCATTTACTGAATTGTAATTATAAGAAAAATTAAATACTTTTATTTCATAAAATTCGGGGTCTTACAATCTCCCCTCCTTATGAAATTTCGTCCTCGAAATTTACGTACCTGGTATTTCGAAGAGTTGAGAATACTTTGCTTTCATTTTAGATTCTATCTCTCGGATCATCATGATTTCTCCATTGCTCATCTCCCATGATAACTTCATTTGGGCTCCTCATTTGTTGGGAAGTCATGACAACCGTCGTCCCTCGAACTACCCGGCTTTGACTTGTTTGGGACAGCATTTGGCGTCATCACTACCGTAGGAATATACTTTTCTATAGGACATATTCCTCCTTCAACTGCCTCGTCATACTCCTGATTCATGATCTGAATCATCAATCTTCGATCCATATCGAATTCAGGTTGACCGCTCTGTACAGGGTAATTCAAAACTCGATGTTGGGTTCTCCCAATTGTTTTCCAAAAAGAGAAATTCATATCATCTATTTTAGCCTTCTTAGATCGGACATCTCTTTCCACAATATCCACGTGTCGTGCGGCTTTTGCCCATGCATCACTTATTCTCACTCGTTCAGTTTTTTCTTCTTTCAGCTCAGATTCTATCTTTATCATCTTATACTCTGCCAAAGAATGCTTTTGTTCAAGCATCACATATCGGGTAACACAAGCTTGAATTGTTGCATCCTTTTGCTCCACGACCGCCTATCGTTCTTCAGCCTGCTCTTCTAACTCATGAATACGATTTTGCAATTCTATATTTTGATCATATAATACCTCTAACAAACTCTCCTCAAGTACCTCTTCTTCCTCTTCTTCCTCACTCTCAGTTGTTACCTCTGCGACCATTTCGGGTGCAACTATCAATTCTTCACTCACCACATGGATTTCTCTAATTCCTTCTTCATCTGACATCACATTATCATGGTTAGTGATTAGAGGTATCCCCACAGTCTCATTCACTCCATTGTTAGCATTCTCAGCTGCCATTCTCAAATACTGCCATAAAACAAGGGTTACTTAAGCAAATTAATGTATCACATAATATCCATATATTATGATCAACCAATAATTAAGCTTAGGTAGGACACACTAGCAAAGGATTTACTCATCTCTCCCCTCCTAGTTATATTGTAAGACCCCAAATTATTAATAAATAAAATTTAAATTCTCTCTATTTATTATTTTGAAATAGTAAGTGTTAAATTGATTAATGAGGTTAGTTATGGGTAAAATGCGCAAATATTTCAAATAAGCAGGTGGTTATAAAATATTCATTGTTGTCGGGGAATATTCGTTTGGTCGTGGAATATTCTTCCTGTCGGGGAATATTCGTACGACGGCGCAGTCTTTTGTGGGCCCCATAACGGAAAGCGATTGGATGAAGAAAACGACAAGTATATATTATTTATTAATAACGGCGTAGTTGTTACAGTTAATACTGTTGGAATACCCGGTGGTTAAAACACAGTAATACGCGTTGTGACACAGTAGCACACTGATTGCACCAATTATTGATTCTTACGTAAGAAGGCACTACTCAATAATGGTTACAGTAATTACTGTTCAGTATTTTATTTTATTGATTCAATAATTGCTGCGTTGATATTTTATATTACTGTTGTTTCAATAATTGTCACTACACAGTATTTCCCATTATCAGATCAATAATTCATATTATTTGAAAAATATTATTAGATAACATTATTGGCAATGTCTAGAAAGTTCTGTCTAAGGAGAGTTTTGGTCATCTAATTGCGCGCTAGTAAGGAGAAATCCTTATTGGAAAGCCCCCTCTTTCCTGGGAACGGCCTGGTTGTCATAAATGTGATTCTGTAATATTATTTGTGAATAATTAATTATTGATTCATATGATAAGAAAATATTTATTTTTGTGGATATAAATGAGGGATATATTTTTTTGGTTAAAAATGAAGGAGTTAATGTTGAGTTTTTTATCAGTATTTTTGTCGGAATTGAGGTATTAAAAATCAGAGTTTTTGAGATATTTTGCGGGAGTTATAATTTTTAATCCGACCGTTGGATCGCGGTAATTTTCGGATATGTTATACATATATAAGTTGAGTATATGTCCTCAAATTTTGAACCGTTAAAAATGAACGTATGATTTATTATGAATTTTACGAGATGACTGGTTCAGAAATTGTTGAATTTTCGGAGTTAATTATTTTGGTAGAAAATTCTAGAATTGGTGGGCCCCACTCTTGGTTGGTGAAGAAATGTGCTGAGATTTTTATTCAAATGTGGTGGGTGGAAATAGTAGTAGGTAAAGCCATCAGGTTGCAGGTTAAGTCTGCTTCGGCGTGCTAACATTTTCCTATAAATAGAGAGCTAAGTTAGAATTGAAAATCACACCAGAAACAAGTTTTCTCTCTTTCTCTCTCTAGATTATTGAGTGTATTTTGTGAGTATTTAGATACTTTGAGAGTTTCTATTCATCAGAGCAAGTTTCTTTCAGCCTTATACCGGTATTCCGACCAGAAGTACTGTCTTTACGAGATAAGGGATGTTATTTTATTCGAAAATGATATTATTTCTTCAATATCATTATGCCGAAATATTGGTTAGAAATTTTTATCAAATTTGGAACTTTTCACGTCGGGGTTACTATTCATGAGTTACTATTCATGAGTTACTATTCACGAGTTACTATTCACCGAAAAATAAAATTTTTTTTTTTCGTCCAAAATATCTATTCTGGGTACTAGCTTTGATTGTATCCATGTTTTGATCATTCTTGAATTCTACTTCACTATGAATAATTATAAGGTATTTTTGGACATGGATAAATCGAAATACGAATCCTTAATATTGTTATTTTGTTTCACTGGATTCGTTTTCTTTAAGATATTTTTCATCATCCTCAGTCCTAAATGATGATATTACTGAATATCTTTGGCCCGTAGTGCAAAGATGAATGATTAACTGATGAATATCTTTGGCCCGTAGTGCAAAGATGAACAGGTGTTGAGATGAACATGACCGACTGGTGATACAAGTGAATATCTTTGGCCTGTAGTGCAAAGATGAATATTTGATTAAAGATGGTTATTGATTGTTGTTACAGGGATAAAATATTGATGATGGACTTTTAAATCTTAGAAGATAGTAGAACTCATTCTCTACTTGACTCTTCTAATGGTTTGCTGTTTCCGCTGCAGTTATTGATTTAAAACTTGTTGTCTATTGTATTCTATTAGATTTTTCCCTGTTGAAGACTAACGATAATTTGTTCTGTATTATCTTAGTCATAATGTTCTTTACTGGGCTAGTTGAGCTCACCCTTTTCCTTTTTGTTCCATTTTTCTCAGGAGGCGAGAATGTAGCGAGTACTAGTCGGGGTATGGAATGATGGTTCTAGAAGTTACTTTAGTAGTCCTCACCATTTTTGTGAAATAATGTATCAATAATTATAATGAGGACTTATTTGAGTGTGGATATTGTCTAAATGACAATATTTGTATTTAAACTCACAATTCTTGTGTTGTAATAATAAAGATGTAGTTGTTTCTGTACCATGTATTTTGGCGACTCAGAATGGGTGTTGTATACCTATTTTGGGGGCGTCACAGTTGGTATCAGAGCTTAGGGATATGATCTCTGGCGGAGATCGGAGAATAGAACTAGGAGGGGAGAGACGAATAAATCCTTCGCTAGTGTGTCCTAACTAAGCTTATTTATTGGTCAGTCATAATATAGGGGTATTATGTGATTCGTTAATTTATTTAATTAACCCTTGTCTTATGGCAGTATTTGAGAATGTCGACTGAGAATGTTAACAGTGGAGTAAATGAGACCGTGGAGACACCGGTGCTTACCAACGAGGAGAACGTGCAACAGGCTGGCAATGTTCCTCCTGTGAACAACACCAATGAGCAGATGATGAATGATGGAATGTTTAGAAGTTTTTTGCAATTCATGCAAAACCAGACGAGGGAGACTCGTGTTCAAAATACAGGAGGAAATGATAGCAATTCACGGTTTGTCACAGCCAAACAGTTCAAAGAATTGGGACCACCAGAATTTAAGGGAAAGCCGGATCCGATCATGGCGGAAACGTGGGTCAAGCAAATTACCAAGATATTCGATGTCTTGGGATGCACGGAGGAACAGAAGGTTCCATTCGCCACCTTTATGTTCCGTGGCGAGGCAGATGACTGGTGGGAGTCTGTGAAGCGTACCCATCCAACCGCACTCAGCATGTCTTGGGAGACATTTCAGAAACTGTTCAATGACAAGTACTTTCCTGAAAGTATTCGTCATATGAAGGAGGTAGAGTTTATTAGACTGGAGCAGAATAACATGACGGTGTCTCAGTACGAGGCGAGGTTTGCAGAGTTGTCCAGGTTTGCACCTCATTTGGTGGAGAATGAGGAACGTATGACGAGGATGTTTTTGAGAGGTTTGAAACCCGGCATACGTCAATATCTCATTTCTCATAAATTTTCTCTCTATTCAGATGTTGTCAACAGGGCTCAATTATTAGAGCGAGATAATGAGTACGGTCAACTGAGGGACCACAACCAGGATCATATCGGTGACAGCAGTCATCAGAACAATGATAACCAGCGGAGAAAGAAAAATACAGACAAGAACGGCAACCACTCTGGTGGTAATCGTGGCTATGAAAATAGAAGAAGCGAGTCGAGAGGAGATTTTAAAAAGAGGAGATTCAACAATGACAATACGAAGACGTCAGTACCAGCAGCAACTGGTTCCAAGGGAGGAGAACGACCATCGGTTATATGCTATAAGTGCGGAAAAGAAGGACATATCAGCCCAAATTGCCCACAACAGTTTAAGGTATGTTATAACTGTGGAAAGGAAGGACATATCGCTCGAGATTGCACTGTAGCAAAACCAAGTCCAGCGGGGATGGTGACTCAAAAAGCTGTCCCAGAAAAGATAAAGTCAACGGTTCCTGGAAAAACGTTTGTCGTTACTGGTCAACATGCGAGGAACCCAAACGAGGTGATCACGGGTAAGCTAATCATAAATTCATGCGAAGTTTATACCTTATTAGATACCGGTTCTACCCATTCTTTTATCTCTCCTGCTTGTGCTCAACGTTTAAACTTGACTCCGGAGAAGTTAGACTTTGATTTATCTGTGGAGACTCCGTTAGAAGAAACTTTCATCACATCCACTGTTTATAAATCTTGTGTGATCCAAGTTGGCACCATCACCTTACCTGTTGACCTTATCTCTTTAAAGATACTTGCTTTTGATGTGATTTTAGGGATTGATTGGTTAACTACTCATCATGCCAAAATTAATTATTTTCGTAAGGTTGTTTGTTTTCATATTCCTAACCAACCTGTTGTACGAATTCAAACAACTAAGCCATTAAAATCAATCACTGTTATATCAAGCCATAAAGCCATTCGTTTATTAAAAAACGGATGTCAAGCTTTCTTAGCCCATGTTATGGATTTGAATAAAGACACGTCAAATTTGAATAATATTCCTGTTGTTATTGACTTTCCTGACGTATTTCCTGAAGAACTTCCCGGTCTACCCCCGGAACGAGAAATTGAATTCTTTATTGATCTTGAACCTGGTACAAAGCCCATTTCTAAAACCCCATATCGAATGGCTCCTATTGAACTTCAGGAGTTAAAGGTCCAACTACAAGAGTTGTTGGACATCGGTTTCATTCGTCCTAGTACATCTCCTTGGGGTGCTCCTATTTTATTTGTAAAGAAGAAAGACGGGAGTATGCGACTTTGTATTGATTACCGAGAATTAAACCATGTCACTATTAAGAATAGGTATCCGCTACCTCGTATTGATGACCTGTTTGACCAGTTACAAGGAGCACAATTCTTTTCAAAGATCGATCTTCGTTCTGGATATCATCAGCTGAAGGTTAAAACTGAGGATATTCCAAAGACTGCCTTCAGAACTCAGTACGGGCATTATGAATTCCTAGTCATGTCTTTTGGATTGACTAATGCTCCTGCGGCTTTCATGGATATGATGAACCGAGTATTCAAGGATTATTTGGATCAGTTCGTTGTTGTCTTTATTGATGACATCCTCATATATTCCAAAAGCCGTGAAGATCATGAGCATCATTTGAAGCTGGTACTCCAAAGGCTGCGTGAAAACAAGTTATATGCTAAGTTGAAGAAATGCGAGTTCTGGCTTGAGGAAGTAGCTTTCCTAGGGCACGTGGTGTCAAAACATGGAGTATCTGTTGACCCGGCGAAGATTGAAGCAATACAAAGTTGGGAGCAACCAAAGACGGTGACCGAAGTACGTAGCTTTCTAGGCTTAGCCGGTTATTATCGAAGATTCGTGGAAGGGTTTTCTCGAATCGCTACCCCGTTAACTCAGCTGACTCGGAAAGATATCAAATTCGTATGGAGCGAGGAATGTGAGAAGAGTTTTCAAGAGCTTAAGAGGAGACTCATTTCGGCACATGTTCTGACAATACCATCTGGTTCGGATGGATTTGTTATCTACAGTGATGCTTCAGGCAAAGGGTTAGGATGTGTTCTCATGCAACATGGGAAAGTCATAGCCTATGCCTCGCGACAACTCAAAGAATATGAGAGGAATTATCCTACTCATGATTTGAAGTTGGCAGCAGTAGTTTTCGCGTTGAAGATCTGGAGACACTACCTGTATGGGGAGAAAGTGGAGATCTATACAGATCATAAAAGCCTCAAATATTTCTTCACCCAAAAGGAACTCAACATGCGGCAGCGACGTTGGCTCGAGCTGTTGAAAGATTACGATCATACCATCCAATATTATCCTGGAAAAGCAAACGTAGTAGCTGACGCATTGAGTAGAAGATCATATGCGGGTACGAGTGCAATGTTGTTAACACAAAGGCCCATTTTGTATGACTTACAAAGGATGGAGATAGAGATGAAGGCTCCAAGTACCCACATGATGATATCAAATATACGAGTAGAACCGACTTTAATCGATAAAGTTAAAGCTGCTCAAGCTACGGACATAGAGCTGATGCATATGAAGAAGAAAGTGCAAGAAGGTTCTATTCCAGAAGCAAGAATCGATAAAGAAGGAATACTTCGAGTCCACTCCAGACTTTGTGTTCCTAACGATTCTGATTTGAAGTACAAGATCATGATGGAAGCACACAATACACCATTTGCAATCCATCCTGGAAGTACCAAAATGTATCGTGATCTTCGACATACATTTTGGTGGAATAATATGAAGAGAGAGATTGCAAAGTTTATCTCGAGGTGTTTAACTTGTCAACGTGTAAAGGCGGAACATCAAGTGCCAAAGGGTCCATTGCAACCACTTGAGATTCTGAAATGGAAGTGGGAACACATTACCATGGATTTCGTTACGGGTCTTCCCACGGTTTCTCAAGGCATAAATGCTATTTGGGTTTTTGTTGATAGATTAACCAAGTCTGCTCATTTCTTGCCGATACGGGAGACTTATTCCCTTGAATGTCTTGCTCGTATATACGTAGATGAGATTGTGAGACTGCATGGCATGCCAGTATCCATAGTTTCGGATCGTGACCCAAGATTCACTTCAAGATTTTGGGTTAGCTTGCAAAAAGCTATGGGCACGGATTTACGATTTAGTTCGACATACCATCCTCAAACGGACGGACAATCAGAGAGGACTATTCAAACTCTTGAAGATCTATTAAGACTTTGTGTCCTAGATTTCAAAGGGAGTTGGGATAAGTACCTACCATTGGTGGAATTCTCTTACAATAACAGTTATCAGGCAAGTATAGGTGTGGCCCCATTTGAAGCATTATATGGACGAAAGTGTTGCTCTCCAGTATGCTGGGATGAGGTGGGAGAAGCAACGTTGCTAGGACCAGAATTGGTACGAATGACTACAGAGAAGATCCAAACGATTCGACAACGTATACAAACGGCACAGGATCGACAAAAGAGTTATGCGGATCTTCATCGAAAGGACGTGGAATTTGACATTGGGGATCATGTATTGTTGCGTGTGGCTCCATGGAAAGGAGTTACAAGATTTGGGAAGAGAGGAAAGCTCAATCCACGATTTATTGGTCCATTTCAGATTCTTGACCGAGTAGGAAATGTGGCCTATAGACTCGCGTTACCTCCAAGTATGCATCGTGTTCATAATGTTTTTCATATATCTGTGTTACGTAAATATTTGAATGATCCAGACCACGTTATTGAGTTAGAACCGGACGAGATAGCTGAAGACTTAACGTACGAAGAGGTACCTGTCAAGATCTTGGATAGAAAGGAGCATGTCCTGCGCACGAAGGTCATACCACAAGTTCAAGTTTTGTGGAGAAACCATGCTATTGAGGAAATGACCTGGGAGTTGGAAACGAAAATAAAACCGAGGTATCCTCATCTTTTCGAAACACCAGGTACGTACATCAATTTCGAGGACGAAATTTCATAAGGAGGGGAGGTTGTAAGACCCCAAATTATTAATAAATAAAATTTAAATTCCTTCTATTTATTATTTTGAAATAGTAAGTGTTAAATTGATTATTTGTGAATAATTAATTATTGATTCATATGATAAGGAAATATTTATTTTTGTGGATATAAATGAGGGATATATTTTTGTGGTTAAAAATGAAGGAGTTAATGTTGAGTTTTTTATCAGTATTTTTGTCGGAATGGAGGTATTAAAAATCAGGATTTTTGAGATATTTTGCGGGGGTTATAATTTTTAATCCGACCGTTGGATCGTGGTAATTTTTGGATATGTTATACATATATAAGTTGAGTATATGTCCTCAAATTTTGAACCGTTAAAAATGAACGTATGATTTATTATGAATTTTACGAGATGACTGGTTCAGAAATTGTTGAATTTTCGGAGTTAATCATTTTGGTAGAAAATTCTAGAATTGGTGGGCCCCACTCTTGGTTGGTGAAGAAATATGCTGAGATTTTTATTCAAATGTGGTGGGTGGGAATAGTAGCAGGTAAAGCCCTCAGGTTGCAGGTTAAGTCTGCTTCGGCGTGCTAACATTTTCCTATAAATAGAGAGCTAAGTTAGAATTGAAAATCACACCAGAAACAAGTTTTCTCTCTTTCTCTCTCTAGATTATTGAGTGTATTTTGTGAGTATTTAGATACTTTGAGAGTTTCTATTCATCAGAGCAAGTTTCTTTCAGCCTTATACCGGTATTCCGACCAGAAGTACTGTCTTTACGAGGTAAGGGATGTTATTTTATTCGAAAATGATATTATTTCTTCAATATCATTATGCCGAAATATTGGTTGGAAATTTTTATCAAATTTGGAACTTTTCACGTCGGGATTACTATTCATGAGTTACTATTCACGAGTTACTATTCACCGAAAAATAAAATTTTTTTTTTTCGTCCAAAATATCTATTCTGGGTACTAGCTTTGATTGTATCCATGTTTTGATCATTCTTGAATTCTACTTCACTATGAATAATTATAAGGTATTTTTGGACATGGATAAATCGAAATACGAATCCTTAATATTGTTATTTTGTTTCACTGGATTCGTTTTCTTTAAGATATTTTTCATCATCCTCAGTCCTAAATGATGATATTACTGAATATCTTTGGCCCGTAGTGCAAAGATGAATGATTAACTGATGAATATCTTTGGCCCGTAGTGCAAAGATGAACAGGTGTTGAGATGAACATGACCGACTGGTGATACAAGTGAATATCTTTGGCCTGTAGTGCAAAGATGAATATTTGATTAAAGATGGTTATTGATTGTTGTTACAGGGATAAAATATTGATGATGGACTTTTAAATCTTAGAAGATAGTAGAACTCATTCTCTACTTGACTCTTCTAATGGTTTGCTGTTTCCGCTGCAGTTATTGATTTAAAACTTGTTGTCTATTGTATTCTATTAGATTTTTCTCTGTTGAAGACTAACGATAATTTGTTCTGTATTATCTTAGTCATAATGTTCTTTACTGGGCTAGTTGAGCTCACCCTTTTCCTTTTTGTTCCATTTTTCTCAGGAGGCGAGAATGTAGCGAGTACTAGTCGGGGTATGGAATGATGGTTCTAGAAGTTACTTTAGTAGTCCTCACCATTTTTGTGAAATAATGTATCAATAATTGTAATGAGGACTTATTTGAGTGTGGATATTGTCTAAATGACAATATTTGTATTTAAACTCACAGTTCTTGTGTTGTAATAATAAAGATGTAGTTGTTTCTGTACCATGTATTTTGGCGACTCAGAATGGGTGTTGTATACCTATTTTGGGGGCGTCACATATATTCCCCGATCTCCGCCAGAGACCATATCCCTAAGCTCTGATACCAACTATGACAACCCCAAAACAGGTTCATTCCATCCAACATATTCTAACTCGCCAAATACATTGTACAGAAAATATCTATAACTTTATTACAACAATTATCGTGCAAAATACAACAACACATATGCTGTGAGTTTGGATACAAATATATACCAAATGTGACTCATGTCCTAACCATGGACAGCACCTCACAATGACACCTTACATAAAGGTATAGTCAAAAACTGTTTTAGAAATTAGAATCTTTGGGAAGTGCTCAAGGAAACCTTCGTACATGGGAGGCCATGCGTCAAGGTTATGATAGATATCATATAGCTACAGAATTATCCTTGGTTGACCCAATAGACCCCAAAGAAAAACGAGAAGATTACTATCATATTCTTCCCAATGGTTAGTCTTCTCTTGACATATCATTATCTCCACTGTGTCTAAATGAGAATTATACTTCAAACAAATATCAAGATTATATAGGTAGTGCTCGTAAATATACTCAGCAAGTGGATGAGCACAACCCTGTCTTATGATGACACGAGGTTGTATGTCATTAGACATCTTGTATGGTAGTGACAAAACACCCTTCCAACGTTGGGTTCGCCTCACCCTATTTTATTCACCAAATATAACTACTAAATTATGACCACCGTTCTATTTCCTTGTTACCCGCTCGACCCAGCTACACTCTTATTACCTGAAAAGAATTGTGAAACAGAAGGGTGAGCACAACTAGCCCAGTAAAGAATATCATGACTAAAGATAAATAAATTATCAATAGTCTTCATCAGTAATAAATAAGAGATTTAGAACATATGGTAGAGGATAAAAATTTTCAACCATAGTTGCAGCGGAAGAGCAATCCATTAGAAGAGTCAAATAGACTATAAAGTCTATTATCTTCTCCAGGTTAAAAATCCACCAACAATATTTTATCCTTGTAACATCACTCAACAGTTCATTTTCACAATCATATGAATAACTCATAATCATAATTGTGATTCTAAATTTTTCTTCGCACCCAGGATGAAGAATATTTTCATCACCTGTCTTTACCTGAAACATCAAAGATCATGGTGATACCAAATCACAGTTCCTGTTCATAATCATGCTAATAAATCCATCTTTGCACTACGGCCAAAGATATTCAACAACAGTTCATCTTCGCACTACAGGCCAAAGATATTCATCAATAATTCATCTTTGCACAACAGGACAAAGATATTCATCAACAGTTCATCTTTGCACTACAGGCCAAAGATATTCATCAATAATTCATCTTCGCACTACAGGCCAAAGATATTCATCAACAGTTCATCTTTGCACTACAGGTCAAAGATATTCATCTATAATTCATCTTTGCACTACAGGCCAAAGATATTAATATCTCAAAGAAATATATAATCATTTCAGAATTTATATAAATAATAATTATAACCATGTTGATCATTTCACTTTTGCACGTAAGCTAAAGATATTCAATTATAAATTCAATGGTCATGATCATACCAGTCAATAATTTAACTTTGCACTACTGGCCAAAGGGAACCCATAGTCATGATCATACCAAAAATCTACTCATCTTTATACTCAAGTCAAAGAGAATTTCAACATCAAGGTTATAAAAATGTTATATATGATAATAAAAATAATATGATCAAAACATGGATTTAATTTCAAGAGCAATATTCATAAATCAACGATAATTTGGTCAGAAAAAGAAACCAATTTTTCTGTGAATAGTAACTCGTGAATAGTAACTTATGAATAGTAAATCGTGAATAGTTACTCGTGAATAGTAACTCATGAATAGTAACTCCGACATAAAAAAAGTAGAAATTCTACAATAAAATTCATACCAATATTTCGGTATAATGATATTGAAATAATAATATTCTTAAGCTTATAAACAATTTATTTTAATTGTTTACACTTTACTAAATAATGCATTTAATCATCCTTAAATGCCAAACTCAAAAGATTTCATCACCAATAACCAAAAACCCTCATCAAAAATTTGCATATACCTCATATAGGATTCTCAAGTCATAAAATCCTATTTTCCAATTTTCTTACTTCACATAACATATTTAATTTATTTTCTCATAACTAGTTCATTTTTATGAAAAATACCAAATCAGTTCTAAAAATATTTCTTTTCTGGGATTTAGTAGAATATAGTTCCATATTGAACATATATTTTTCTCAGAATTTTTAAAACTCATTTACTATTTTTCATATGGCCAAAACCGCCGAATATTTAGGCATTTATCATAAATTGTACTTTTATTCAAAAAATCCGAAATTCACACAGTACACTGATATTATATAGATATACTTCCTATAAAAATTTCATCAATTTTAGAGTTAACCACAAGGAGTTATAAGCGATTACTTTTAAAATAGTCTTTTCCCGTAAAAGTCATAACTCTTAATATATACATCCAAAAATCACCATTTTTGGACACAATTAATAAAACTCATCAAAATATCATTTTAAATTTTTTCAAAATTTTCTGATGGTCGGAAGAAGTACGAAACATGAAAAACATAACAACCCTTAAAATCCCTTACCTCAAGAGAGCAGTACTTCTGACTGGAATACCGAAAGAAACTTCTACTAAATAACAACTCTAAAAGTATCTAAATACTCTCAAAAATATACTTGATAATATAGAGAGAAAGAAAACTTGTTTCTGGTGTGATTTTCAATTCTAACATAAGCACCTATTTATAGGAAAATGCTAGAACGCCAAAGGAGACTAAATTAATAAAATAATATATTAATTATTTCTCATTTCCTACGCACCAGCCATTTAAGACCAGCCCACCACACTTGAATCTCAATTCAGCACATGCATTCAACACCAACCAAAAAGTGGGTCCCACCCAATATTTAATAAAAACTATTTTATTTTCTGAAACTTCAATAATTCAAAAAAAATAGTCCTTTTATCAGAAAATTCGAATCTCGCATTTTTTTATAGGAAATTTAATGCTCTACAACTTTGCAGAAGAAAGTTTTTCTAAATTCCAAACAGAAATTGACCGAAATTCATAAACGGACGATTTTATAGGTTATAATCAAATTTCAGTCAAGAAATGGGGTCCACCGACACACAAAATATGTGTTAATCATTTAATACAACAAAAATACTCTTCCTCTTCATATACTCATATATCCCACATTCATTGTAAAACTATCACCATTATTATATTATTAAATATAATAGTAAATTATTTTATCAGAAAAGATAAAATATCATTTTTTAACAATTGTCACTTTAAAAATTTTCTCCATCTATATCCACATAAAATTAATATTTTTCTCATCATATAAATCAATAATTAATTATTCACAAATAATATTACAGAATCACAGTACTGACAACCAGGCCGTTCCCAGGAAAGAGAGGCTTTTCAATAAGGATTTTTCCTTATTGGCGCGCAATTAGATGACCAAACTAATGTTATTAAAATCCAAATTTATATATATCTTAATTAAGTCTTACTTAATTAATATACCTATATATAAATTATCCTATTAATTTAAATTCGTAATTTAAAATTATATCAATCATATTGACATATTTAAATCTTTACAATTTAAATTAATTTCTTTTTAATTACGTTCTTTGTGTGTGACCCTATAGGTTATTATTACGTTGGCAATAACCATAAAATCATATTATAAAGTTATAAACGGTGAGCGGCATCTAGTAATGCATCACTGCTACCCAAGTAATAATAAGATCGATGATTCAATGCAACCTTTTCGTGATCAATGTTTCAATGTAATTTAATCCTTTTAACCTTAATATCCTAGATTAAACTCGAGTCATGGAATGTGTCATACTCTTCATAATTTAATCTGAGTTTTCTTGATCAATGAGTAGACTATATGAAACAAATCACTATTTGAGCATGGCCATGCATTTCATAGTCCTACTCAATCAAGAGGCCTATGGATATCACCTATAAAATATAGGATGGTTAAATTTCATCTAGATCACTCATATTACTCACACGATTCATAATGAACCCAATAATCACCTTTATAGTCCACCCTATTAAAGGTGACATTTGATGATATCAAAGTACATAAATTCTCGTGTAGTAATATAGCGGTTTCAGGTCGGAGGACCATTACATCATTGTCACTATGAGAATTGCTAATGACACTTCGCATAATGCTCCATATAGAATTCTCATGGTGGGTCTGTCCAGTACATTGTTCTCTAACATGTACCTATGCATTGACTTAATATCTCATATATTTATGACCAATGAGATTTGGTCATCAGTCAATCCACATACTAGTCTCAATGCATCAGTGTTGTTCCATCAACAATGATACTCGACTAGGGACATTTAAGAATAATGATACTAATTGTAATTATATAATCTCATGTTCAAGTCACATACTTGAAACTATATAATTTATATCACTATTCTAAGGAATTTTATTATGTTAACAATTATATTACGCAGTAATTAAAACCATAATAAAATCATTTATTTATTCAATCAATAATAATATCAAATGTTAAGCAATTATATCAAATAATTGGCCTCTAGGGCATAAACTCTAACAGTCTCCCACTTGTACTAGAGCCAATCACTCATGTATCTAATACCCATGGAACTAATGTGACCGTCGTGCTTCTGCTGCGACAAAGTCTTGGTCAGTGGATCTGCAACATTATCATCTGTTGGCACTCTTCCTATATGTACATCTCCTCTGTCAATGATTTCACGGATGAGATGGTACCGCCTAAGTATATACTTGGATCGTTGGTGAGATCTGGGTTCCTTAGCCTGTGCAATGGCTCCATTATTATCACAGTATAGAGCAATCGGATCAACAATGGTTGGAACAACACCAAGTTCAGTGATGAACTTTTTAATCCATACAGCCTCCTTGGCTGCACTAGAAGCAGCAATATACTCAGCCTTTGTTGTAGAATCAGCGACTGTCTCTTGCTTCGAACTTTTCCAGCTAACAGCACCACCATTAAGGCAAAACACAAAACCTGACTGAGACTTATAGTCATCGTTGTCAGTTTGGAAACTAGCATATGTGTAACCCTTTAATGCCAGTTCGTCTTCACATCCATATACCAAGAATGAATCCTTAGTCCTTTTCAGGTACTTGAGGATATTCTTGACTGCTGTCCAGTGACCTTCACCTGGATTCGACTGGTATCTGCTCGTCATGCTCAAAGCATACGAGACATCCGGACGAGTACATATCATTGCATACATGATAGATCCAATTGCCGAAGCATAAGGGATCTTTCTCATACGCTCCTCATCATCTTGTGATTTAGGACATTGGGCCTTAGAGATCTTTATACCATGAGCCACGGGTAAATTTCCTCTTTTCGCCTCTTGCATGCTGAACCGTTTCAACACTTGATCAATATATGTACTTTGACTTAGGCCGAGCATTTTTCTCGATCTATCTCTATAGATCTTGATACCTAAAATATAGGCAGCATCGCCCAAATCTTTCATGGAGAAACATTTTCCTAACCATATTTTTACAGCCTGTAAGGAAGGAATGTCATTCCCAATAATTAATATGTCATCAACATATAATACTAAGAATACAATGTGACTCCCACTAACCTTCTTATATACACAAGGTTCATCTTCATTTTTAATAAAGCCAAATTCTTTGACTGCTTCATCAAATCGAAGATTCCAACTTCGAGAGGCTTGCTTTAATCCATAAATGGATCGCTGCAGCTTACATACCTTTCCAGCATCCTTTGGAATGACAAAACCCTCAGGTTGTGTCATATACACATCCTCAAGTAGATTTCCGTTAAGGAAAGCAGTTTTGACATCCATCTGCCAGAATTCGTAATCATAAAAAGCTGCAATAGCAAGTAAGATCCTGATGGATTTAACCATTGCCACTGGAGAAAATGTTTCATCATAGTCAACACCTTGAATTTGTTTGAAACCTTTTGCTACCAGTCGGTCTTTATAGGTTTGTACATTACCATCCATGTCGATTTTCTTCTTGAAAACCCACTTGCACCCGATTGGTTTTACCCCTTCGGGTGGATCAACCAAAGTCCATACTTGGTTAGTATACATGGAATCCATTTCAGATCTCATGGCTTCAAGCCATCTCTCAGAATCTGGTCCATTCATAGCTTCTTGGTAGGAAGTAGGCTCATCCTGATCTATGAGCATCACATCACCGTTTTGAGTTACAAGATATCCATAATATCTCTCGGGCTCTTGGCGTGTCCTACCAGATCTACGAATTCCTTGTGTAATTTGAGCAGGTTCACTTTCCACAATTTCTTGTGGTTCTTGCTCACGTTCCAACTCAGGTTCAATGATATTTTGTGGTTCTCGAATTTCTTCGAGTTCTACTTTCCTCCCACTGTTTCCTTTAGAGACAAATTCTCTTTCTAGAAAAATACCAGTTCGAGCAACAAACACTTTATTCTCAGAAGGTTTGTAGAAATAATACCCTTTTGTTTCTTTTGGGTATCCCACAAAAATTACATTTGTCAGATTTGGGTCCGAGCTTATCAGAATCTAGACGTTTTACAAACGTCTCGCATCCCCAAATCTTCATGAACGACATACTAGGACGTTTCCCAGTCCACATCTCATATGGTGTCTTCTGAACCGTCTTTGTAGGAACACGGTTAAGTGTGAATGCAGCTGTCTCTAGGGCATGACCCCAGAAGCTTATTGGAAGATCTGCATGACTCATCATTGATCGTACCATGTCCAACAAGGTTCGATTCCTCCTCTCAGACACACCATTCCATTGTGGTGTTCCAGGTGGAGTGAGCTGTGATATAATACCACACTCCTTTAGAAGGTCATCAAAGTCTTGGCTTAAGTATTCACCTCCTCGATCGGATCGAAGGGCTTTTATGCTTTTGCCAAATTGGTTTTGAACTTCATTCTTGAATTCCTTAAACTTTTCAAAGGATTCGGATTTGTGTCTCATTAGATACACATATCCATATCTACTGAAGTCGTCAGTAAATGTAATGAAGTAATAAAACTTACCTCTTGCTAACGAACTCATCGGTCCACATACATCACTATGTATAAGTCCCAATATATCGCTAGCCCGTTCACTGTGTCCAGTGAAAGGGGCTTTAGTCATCTTGCCTAATAAACAAGATTCGCTTTTTTCATATGATTCAAAATCAAATGAATCCAAAAATCCATCTTTATGGAGTTTTGATATGCGTTTCTCATTTATATGGCCCAAACGACAGTGCCAGAGATATGTCGGATTTGAATCATTTGATTTAAATCGTTTTGTGTTTATGTTATAGATAGGCATTTCTAAATCAAGAATATAAAGACCGTTAAACAATTGTGCAACACCATAGCAAATATCATTTAAGTAAAACGAACAACCATTGTTCTTAATTATAAATGAAAAACCTTTCTTGTCCAAACAAGAAACAGAAATAATGTTTTTGTTTATAGCAGGCACAAAATAACAATCTTCTAATTCTAAAATTAGCCCAATGGGCAAAGATAAATGATAAGTTCCTACGGCCAGTGCAACAACTTTTGCTCTATTCCCAACTCGTAGGTCAACCTCTCCTTTCGCCAAAGTCCTACTCCTTCGGAGTCCCTGCACATTTACACAAATGTGAGAACCACATCCAGTATCCAATACCCATGATGTAGAAGTAGACAAATTGACTTCTATAACATATATATACCTGAATCAGAAGTCGTACTTCCTTTCCTTTTCTTCACTTCTTCCAAATAAGCATGACAGTTCCTTTTCCAGTGTCCAGGTTTTCCACAGAAGTGAAATTCACCTTCTTTAGCCACCCCACCTTTAGGTTTTAAAGCCTGTTTGGCTTTGGAATTAGGTTTGGCAACAGACTTAGATCCTATCTTCTTTTTGCCTTTCCAATTTCCCTTAACATTCCCCTTTTGCACCATCATTATGGGAGCGGGTCCTGCCTTTTTCATGTTGTTCTCGGTAGTTCTTAACATGCTCAACAACTCAGTAAGGGGTTTCTCAATTTCATTCATAAGATAGTTCATAACAAATTGAGAGTAGCTGCTGTTCAAAGATTGTAAAACAAGATCAGTTTGGGCTTCCGGAGTGATTGGAAAACCCAACCTATCAAGGTACTCAATATACCCAATCATTTTCAGCACGTGTGGACCAACTGGATCACATTCACCCATCTTGCAGTGATACAACGCTTTGCTTGTATCATACCTCTCCTGTCGAGCATGCCCTTCGAACAATTTCTTGAGATGCTCGATCATCTCATAAGCATCCATTAACTCATGTTGCTTCTGAAGCTCAGCGTTCATGGTTGCTAGCATGAGACAACTCACGTCCAGAGCATCATCTTGATGCTTCTTGTAAGCATTATGCTCTGCATGTGGTGCAGTGACAGCCGGTGCTACAGGAATGGGCCCATCAAGGACATATAGCTTACGCTCTTGTTTGAGGACAATCCTCAAGTTCCTGTGCCAGTCAAGGAAATTAATCACACTTAGCTTGTCCTTCTCAAGGACTGATCGTAGTGAAAGACTACTTGTGTTATTGTTGTTGTTTGCCATTGATATCTACAATTTATAAGTGCCAAAATAATAAGTCAAATTGCAGAGTTGATATTATGTAATTGATAATAGTACATTCAAAATATACCTCTCACTATTTTATTCAAATTAATAGCCCTCACCATTAATTCGGAAAGCATTTTCTATTAAATCTTTCTAGTGAGCCAAGATCCATATTTCATTATGACTTAAGTTAGCTTTGGCTAATCTCTTAAAACATAATTATTTAGGTAGACAACCCTTTGTCAATTATATCATATATAACTCCTGGATAGTTTGGTAAACAACAATTGTTTTTAGTCCATCTAATGGTACCTACCAAACTCTGTGCCTCTAAGTCCACAATCCTATTGAGATAACTTAGTTAAGTCGGCCCCAATGATTTTAACAGTTTGGATATCACAATTATCCTATCGCATCTTACCTAGATAAATAGGGTACTTTGCTTTGGCAAACCTACATCTATTGATCAAGGTCTTGATGAGTGTTATTCATTGGAAGGCATCTGATTGAGACTTAATAATTTAATGAGGGATTTTATTAATTAATTTAGATCTCACCAATTTTAATCTTATTAAGCATGCACATTATTTATCATATCATATCGCATACAAGCATAAATAAAGTGCAAAATTAAATGTGTCACAGTTATGGCCCAATCCACTGTCAATCTTTTCAAGCTAATGAAAGATTGAAGGTCAATCTAAGGTGGTAAAAGATCTTAAAATAAATAGCCTCCTTGGATCTTCCTCAAGCATGTGCCTCCTCTCCATCTTGACATCTTCATCAATTACAGATTATTACATGACATAAAGAAACCTCGAGTTACATTCGAGGGGATTTAGATGAGAAGAGAATATTATATCAGAATTTATAGAAAGGCACGACATGCAAGCCGTATTTCAAAACCAAAAACCACTAACCTATGGGTCAAAAGGCCATAACTGTGCACCATGCATATCACAATAAGCACATAACAATTTATATATAATTAAAGAAAACAATATATAACATATAGGGGACACGACCATCGTGCGCTACGACGGGGGGGTCCAACGGGGGGTCTCCCCCCTGGTGGTGGTCCGGCTGTATTGCAGAATTTTTCCATAAAATCTCTGAAACAGTTTCAGAATCATACATTTTAATCCACCAAAACACCCATAATAACAAATCATATAATACCAGTTTCGATTTAATCATATTAAAATGAATAACAGTACACCCAGAATTTATCATATATTTCCAGTTTCGATTAATCATATTAAAACGATTCTTCATGTTTCTAATCCGATTAGAACAGTTATATTGTTATTCCATCGATTAAAGATACGATTAACAGTATCATCATATATATTACCAGAATACACATACAACGGAATATCATATATTCAATTTCATATCGGTAAACATGCATCATCATATATCATATATATCGAAAACAATTAAAACACGTAATCTGAATTAATCGTTTCGCAAGTAGCTCTGATACCACTGTTGGGTTTCAGCACAGAAACGCACAGCGGAAATTAAAATTTTAAAGCAATTTCCGAAACCCTAAAACAGGATCCATGCGAAAAAAAAAAAAAAAAAAACCTAGCCGCTCTTAGAGAGAGACTAGAGAAAACAGTTCCGAAAATCCTCATCCTTGGTGGCTAGTACCACGATTCCTTCTTCTGCAGATCGTAGGACGATTCGCGGAGCGTTCGTGTGGATACCGTAGAGACGCAGTCGGTTTGCATTGCGTTGGAGATTCGAGGCGCAGTCGATTTCAGATTCTCGTTTTCATATTCGGTATAATCTCTAAACCTCTTAATTAATTGATTTTTTGCATGGATCATGTTTTAGGGTTTCGGAAATTGCTTTAAAATTTTAATTTTCGCTGTGCGTTTCTGTGCTGAAACCCAACACAAACCTCTTCTTAGACAGAACTTTCTAGACATTATCAATAATGCTATCTAATAATATTATTCAACTAATATGAATTATTGATCTGATAATGGAGATGATGTGCAGCAACAATTATTGAAACAACAATAATATAAAATATCAACGCAGCAATTATTGAATCAATAAAATAAAATATTAAACAGTAATTACTGTGACAATTATTCAGTACTGCCTTCTTACGTAAGAATCAATAATTTTAAAAATACTGTGCAATACCGTATGCTACTGTGCAATAACGCATATTACAGTATTTTAACCATCGGGTATTCCAACAGTGTTAACGGTAACAACTATGTCGTTAATTATAAAAACTTAATTTTTATCGTTATCTTCATCCGACCGTTTTTCGTTATGGGGCCCACAAATAGCTGCGCCGTCATACGAATATTCCTCGACAGAAAGAATATTCCACGACCAACGAATATTCCCCAACAACAATGATTATTTTATAACCACTTGTTTATTTTGAAAAATTTTCACATTTCACCCATAACTTTAACTTTTTATCAATTTAACCATTTACTGAATTGTAATTATAAGAAAAATTGAATACTTTTATTTCATAAAATTCGGGGTCTTACATACTATTTATGAGTTACTATTCATGAGTTACTATTCACGAGTTACTATTCACGAGTTACTATTTACGAGTACTATTCACGAAGCATGATATTTTTTTTGTGAAATTTCTATCTTTTAGTGTCGGAGTTACTATTCACGTATACGGCACTATTCACGAATATGACACTACTCACAGAAAAATTAAATTTTCTTTTCTGTGTCCAAGATTGTCTGTTATGATTCTTATCTTTGATTGGATCTATGTTTTGGTCTTTATTCTTGAATTTTACTCTACTCTGGTTATTTATGAAGTATTTTTGAACTTGGATTGTTTAAAGTACGAATCCTTAATATTTATTCTTTTGTTTCACTGGATTCGTTTTCTTTAAAATATTTTTCATCATCCTCAGTCCTAAATGATGATATAACTGAATATCTTTGGCCCGTAGTGCAAAGATGAATGATTTTATGATGAATATCTTTGGCCCGTAGTGCAAAGATGAATAGGTGTTGAGATGAACATGACCGACTGATTAATATCTTTGGCCTGTAGTACAAAGATGATTATTTGATTCAAGATGTATATTGATTGATGTTACAGGGATAAAATATCGATGATGGACTTTTAAATTCATAGATGATAGTAGATTTCATTTTCTACTTAACTTTTCTAATGAATTGTTGTTTTCGCTGCAGTTGTTGATCTAAAACTTGTTGTCTATTGTATTCTATCAGATTTTTCCCTGTTGAAGACTAAGGATAATTTGTTGTACATTATCTTAGTCATAATATTCTTTACTGGGCTAGTTGAGCTCACCCTTTTCCTTTTGTTCCATTTTTCTTCTCAGGAGACGAGAATATAGCGGGAACTAGTCGGGGTGTGGAGTAATAGTTCAAGACAGTTGTTTTAGTAATCCTCACTATTTTATAAAATAATGTATCAATAATTGTGATGAGGAGTTATTAGAGTGTGGATATTGTCTAGAAGACAATATTTATATTTAAACTCACAGTTTATGTATTGTCGTATTTTGCACGACAATTGTATTAATGAAGTTGTAGTTGTTTCTGTACCATGTATTTGGCGACTCAGAATGGGTGATGTATACCTATTTTGGGGGCGTCACAAATAATGTATCAAAACTCATGTTGGGGTGTGATTATTTGGTTTTATTTTGACAGTGGGACAGTCCTTATTAAATTAAGATTATGTTTCCTTATTCGGTGGGATAATGAGGTTTAATTTGGGAAGAAATCTATCAACCATTAATTGTACGTAGTTATAAAGTGATTCCACAAAGGACTTTTACTCTTGATTGGATTCTGGTGGACATGACAACTATAAATACAACAATAAGCAATGGTTTTAAGGGAGACAAAACACAATTACATATGACACAAATAAACAATTTGTACTCCATATTATAATGAATTTCTCTCTCTCCGTCGTTTTTCCCAATTGGGTTTTCACGTAAATTCTCGTGTTTATATTTTATATCTCTTTGTTTATGTTCATGTGAGTGTATTTCGTGAGTTTGATTTCACAACAATACAATCAACTTGTTAGTGCGATTTTGGCCTGCGATTTTGGTGATTTCGTCAGGCGTACAAAATTTGACGTTAACAACTCATATAAATGATTAAACAACTCTATGAAAAGCTAAAATAATTATTAAAATTAAATTTACATAAATGAGTAAAGAAACTTTACTTAAAGGAATAAATAAACTTATACAAAATTGAGAGTCGATCACATAAATGAGGAAATAAACTTCATATAAAGGTTAACAAAAGTGAAAATAAAGTCACATAAAGGCATAAATATATAAATTCACATAAAAGTGAGAAATGGGAAAACAAACTTCTGATAAAAGTTAAATTAATTCACACAAAAGTAAAAACAAATTCCACATAAAAGTTTAAATGAATTCTAATAAAATTGATTGTCCAACCTAAAACCTAAAAGTCACGAGAGTGTTTCAATCTTATCTATCAACCAAATACATCATTGTATTTTTTTTCTTAAGAAAAAAATTAGAAGAAGAAAGAAATAGGAGCTGAACAAATATGTGCTCCAGCTCAGAACTGTAATAAACTCTGGCCAAGTTTAAAAATGAACTGTTTTACCCATTAATTACTTGCTCTTTATTATAAAATCCAAAAACCTCTTAATTTACTTAAAAATGGAAGTATAGAATCCACAGATACACAGATCTGGCTAAATACATAACAATTTAAATAGTAGCCTCCATGCATAACAGAGAGGTTTGACATTGAGAGACCCATATCATATATTAACTGCATTTTTATTTACAAGTAGTCCGAGTCTAGATTATTATTTTATTTGAATTAGTTAATTGATTTAGTTATTTTATTTAAATTAATAGGTGGAGTTAATTATTGTATTTAAGTTAATTAATGGGATTAATTATTTTATGTGTAGTGAGGTAATTTATAATGAATTTTAATCATTTTATATAGTATATTTGCGTTTATATATATACTATTTAATTATATCATTTTATACAAAAGTATAATTAAACGGCTTTAAATATATTCAAATGCGCTAAAAATTGTACATGACTTTGTCGTGACACATCATTATTCTAGCCAAAATTATGATAGGAGGGCCACTTTTGCCGACTTAAATGTACTTGGGGGTTTGTTTTATTAATTTTTGTAGATTCAGATTGATTTTATAAATTAGGTTATACTTCGAGGCATAGATACTTAGCCCAATTTCAAAATCCAAACTTCTCAAATCATTCATCTTCCCCTTGCAACCACCATTCATAAAACATAGAAATCTCAAACTAAAAATCCCAACCCATTCATCGTCTTCAAATTTTTTCCTAGGGCATCGAGTTAACTGGGGTTCCTAACAGTCATGTACTTCAGAGAAGACTTGGTCTCTCTAGTGTTGTCCAGTTGTTGTAACAAAGTTAATTTATTGTTTGTAATTCTGTTTTAGCAGCTTTATATTCCACTTGTTTAGGCTTGATAATAAGTAGTTCAGTTTGTATCTTTACTGTATATATTTGATTGATTCATTCAATAACATACAAGAGTGAATTACATTCAACTCTCTCTATCATGGTATCAGAGCTCTTAGCCTGATTCTCCCCACCCGTATACTTTTTTTTTCTTTATTTCACTACAAGAAAAAGGGCTATCAGCGACCACTTATATCAGCGACCGGATATCCGATCGCTGATATTCTTAATAGCGACCGACTTTAGCGACCAATTAA
The DNA here is from genome assembly GCA_016801055.1 of Panax notoginseng. Classification (NCBI taxonomy): domain Eukaryota; kingdom Viridiplantae; phylum Streptophyta; class Magnoliopsida; order Apiales; family Araliaceae; genus Panax; species Panax notoginseng. Next base: position 12,834,623 of record CM029016.1, read on the forward strand.
TAATCTAGTCGCTAAGTGATATCAGCGACCGACTGCGGTCGCTAATCGGTCGCTAGAATAAATTTCCCACCCAAAATTTGGCAGGAAATGTTGGCGCGTAGTTTCTTTGCAACCACTAAGAATCAGCGACCGCACATGTCATTAAAAATCAGCGACCGCATGCGGTCGCTGATACCAGTCGCTGATCAAACTAAATGAAATCAGTATCAGCATTCGCTCGACAGAACACAGTAAGGAAAAAAAAAGAGGGAGTTCACTCGAAATAGAGAGAAGAGGGATAAAGGGGGGAGAAGAGAAGAAGGAGAAGAAGTTGGCACCGCCCACCTGCCACCCACCTGCCATTGTAGAGCCACCCACCTGCCATCGCCTCTACAAGGGTAACTCACTTGAAATCCATTAGAAACCTTGAATGATCTGTTGTTTATTTGTTAATTAAATGTGGTTTAGACAAACCCTAACTTTTTTTTGTTATTAATTGAATGTGGCTTTAGACAAACCTTAATTTGTTAATTTTTGTTATTCAATAAACCAAGGAATGGTGTTTACTCCTTATTTGCAGCTTAATGTTCATCACAAACATAAAATACTCTTTCCATCCGAACACATTTTGGTTTGTAAGACTTGTGTATTTGTTTATTTATTTATTTATTCAAATTAAAAAGTTTCTAGTGCATGCTAACAAATTTTAATTTTTAATTTATTCTTTTAAAAGGGTATAACCAAAATAATAAAAAAATTATGTATAAGTGTGTTCTAGACTAATTTTATCATGCCTAGAAAACTTAACTACTATTTCTTAATTTCTCATGGCCTACAGTATAAAGAGGTTCTAGGAAAAGGGACTTTCAAAAAAGTGTATCCTCGACACAGTAATTTATCACTGAGACTCTACGCCAGTAAGTTTGTATTGCCATCATATTATAGGTATTGATTAATTTTATATATTAGTTTACCTTTTCCACCAAAGTATATAGCAATTATTTGATATATTTGAGTAATAAATCATAAAAATCATGAATACAAAGGATATAGCAATTATTTGATATAGATTGTTTATAATGGAAGGCTTGGGGACTGTTAGTATAATTTAGTACTTAATCATGCTTAAAGTACCTTTTATTATCATGATTTTAAAGTTATTTGAATGTCTAAAGGTTTTTTTTGCCTATATATGGACTGTTTTTGTCTATGTGGACTCTTGGTTTATGTCTTAGGTGCCTAGAAATGACATTATATATATGTCGTCCTGCATGTGGCTAGTCCATATTACAGGGGAGACTCTGGCAAAAAAATTTTATTGGTCGGGTAGTTGCGAATATTTATATTATTAACGAGCCTATTGGTGATCCACTAGAGCCTATTAAGGGGATGTTGGAGCTGATGGGCTAGGCTTGGGGCCGCGAGGCCACACGAGGCCACGCCAAGCTTAGCCAAGCCTCACGGGGCCATGCCAAGCTTGGTTGTTAGGGGGCTGTTAAGCCTAAATAGGCAGTGCTAGGGAAATTGTTACTGCAACAAAGAAGGTAACTAAACACACTTGGTCAATAAAGAGACTGTTTTGGCTATAACAGAAAAGCAAGGGTATTTAACACTTAAGTATGCAAGAATAAAGCTACAAAATGTTATAGAAACTATAAATTGCTCAACCAAGTTGTGACTATCCCAAAAGTTGCTTAACACACTAGTTGATATAAATGAATCTCCAAGATACTCAAAAGTTGTATGAATGAGTTAGAAAACTCTGATATAAAGCTAGCATGAATGAAATACCTTACGTATTCACTTACGATAAACAATAAAAACAAATTTAAAACAAACTAAAATAAAATAACATGAATATAATATAACTATTAAACTAAGTAGCATTTACTTAGTTTTTCATACTAAATTTAATAACATTTAAAGTTTCTCATACTGCTTTAATTTGCATTCATTCGTTAACATCAAGTATGCTTAAATGTTAATCATATGCTTACAAGTATACTCAAGTCATATGGTTACAAGTATATATGCTCTCAAGTCATATGCTTATACAAGTATGCTTAAATGTTAATCATATGCTTACAAGTATGCTCAAGTCATATGGTTACAAGTATGCTTAAGTCATATGCTTAGAAGTATACTTAAATGTTAATCAAATGCATGCTTACAAGTATGCTCAAGTCATATGTTAACATTTATAATGTTGTCTGTAGTAGGTACCGTGGAATCATGGACCTCTATTCAGACCGTAGTTGGATGGCACGACGAAAGTCAAGTGCCCAGATAGGTGCTACAGCTGAATTTAGAGCTGGTTGCCAAGTGTTTTTGGAGTATGCGTATAGTCACCCAGAATGTATGAATGGTAAGTCGCAGATACGATGTCCATGTTTGAAGTGTAAGAATGTAAATTATATAGACAGAGACATGGTAAACTATCATTTACTTGTTTATGGGTTCATAAGAAATTACGAAAAATGCTGGTAGGCACATGGGCAGAGAAGAGATGGTGGCATCACACAAGTACACAATTCGGGCAGTAGTACTTATCGTATGAATGAAATGGTTCATGATATTGCAGGGCCAAATTTTGATTGGGAACAAGGCAGAGAGCAACCTATGAATTCTGATGCCAAAGACTTCTTTAAGTTGTTAGACGAGGGTAGCGAGCCATTGTGGCATGGTTGCACCAAACACACTACATTGTCTGCAGTGGCGACATTACTTAACATCAAGGCTGATCACAACATGAGCCATGAGTGTTTTGAGTCGCTCTTGAAGGCCATTAAGAGTATGTTGCCTGACGATGAGAAATTACCTGGTAACTATTACTTTTGTAAGAAAATGGTGAAGAAGTTGGGTCTTGGATACCAAAAGATCGATGCATATCCCAACGATTGCATGTTATTTTATAAGGAAAATGAACAGATGACAAGGTGCACGTTTTGCGGTCATGATCGGTTTAGGCCTAATAAAGAGGGTGTGACTACAAAAAAATCAAGTATACCGTTTAAGATTTTAAGGTATTTTCCAATAACACATCGGCTAAAATGATTGTACATATCTTCAAGAAAAGCTGAACATATGAGTTGGCATGCGAAATCTCTAGCTAAAGATGGAGAACTAAATCATCCCGCAGATGGGAAGGCTTGGAAAGATTTCAACTTAGCACATCCTGGATTTGTATTGGAACCTAGAAATGTGAGGCTTGGATTGTCCACCGATGGTTTCAATCCGTTTGGCCACCCAGCTATTCCATACTCATGTTGGTCTGTGATTGTTACTCCGTACAACTTGCCTCCTTGGATGTGTATGAAACAACCATACTTGTTTCTTTCACTCATGGTTCCTGGTCCTAAGAGTCCTGGAAAGAACTTAGATGTTTACTTGAGACCTCTTATAGACGAGTTGAAGGTATTGTGGGAGGATGGAGTACAGACTTGGGATGTTGCAACGAAAACAAATTTCAACCTTAGGGCAGCGGTTATGTGGACTATAAGTGACTTCCCAGCTTATGGTATGTTAGCTGGATGGAGTACACACAGGAAGTTGGCTTGTCCGTATTGTATGAAGCATACAAAGTCGTTTAATCTATCAAAAGGTCAAAAGCCTTGTTGGTTTGACTGTCATCGTCGGTTCTTACCGGTAGATCACCCGTTTCGAAGAAATAGAGAACACTTCAGGAAAGGGAAAATAGACAATGATATGCCTGCACCACGATTGTCGGGAACGGAGATGCGAGATCGTGTGATGAGATTGCCGGTTATCCCATTTGGTAAGGTTGATGCCACAAACATAATCAATGGGTTTGGTGAATCTCATAACTGGGTTCGGAGAAGTATCTTTTGGGAACTGCCTTATTGGTCTACAAATTTGATTCGACATAATCTAGATGTGATGCATATTGAGAAAAATGTGTTTGACAATGTGTTTAACACTGTGATGAATGTTACGGGGAAGATAAAAGATAATGATAAGGCACGTTTGGACATGAAAGATATTTGTAAGCGTCCTGGATTAGAACTTTACGAATCTCCTAATGGTAAGATTGTCAAACCGCTTGCAAGGTACACATTGTCCAAAAAGCAAGTTAAAGATGTGTGCACATGGGTTAAGTCTCTGAAACTACCAGATGGATATGCGTCAAACATTGTAAGGTGTGTTACGGGTGGGAAATTGCAAGGGATGAAGAGTCATGACTGTCATGTGTTTATGGAGAGGCTCATGCCTATATCATTTCGGGATCTGCTTGATAAACCAATATGGGATGCTTTGACGGATCTTAGTCGTTTGTTCAAAGACTTATGTTCAAAATCATTAAATGAGAAGGACATGTCTGTACTTGAGAAGAACATCATAGAGATCACGTGTAAACTGGAAAAAATATTCCCACCTGGTTTTTTTGACTCCATAGAGCATTTGCAAATCCATCTTCCCTATGAAGCTCGTGTTGGGTGTCCAGTTCAATATAGATGGATGTACCCTTTCGAAAGGGTGATGGGAAACCTTAAGAGAAAGGTGAAGAATAGAGCTTATGTCGAGGGGTCGATATGCGAGGCATACAGTTTCGATGAGATATCTACGTTTCTCTCAGACTATTTTCCGGACGAAGTCTTGACAAAGGCTAATCGAGTATCGAGACATGATGATGGGGGAAATGTTGAACTAAATGGCCGGCTGTAACGACCCCAAAATAGGTCCATTCCATCCAACCCATTCTGAGTCGTCAAATACATGGTAAAGAAAACAACTACAACTTTATTACAACAATTGTCGTGCAAAATACAACAACACATATGCTGTGAGTTTGGATACAAATATATACCAACTGTGACATTGGACACCATCATGTATCAGCACCTCACAAAGGTACCTTACATAAAGGTACAGTCAAAAACTGTTTTAGAAACTAGAATCTTTGGGAAGTGCTCAAGAAAACCTTCGTACATGGGAAGCCACGCGTCTAGGTTATGATAGATATCATATGGCCACAGAATTATCCTTGGTTGACCCAATAGACCCCAAAGAAAAACGAGAAGATTACTATCATATTCTTCCCAATGGTGAGTCTTCTCTTGACTTATCATTATCTCCACTGTCTCTAATTGAGAATTATACTTCAAACAAACACCAAGATTATATAGGTAGTGCCCATAGATATACTCAGCAAGTGGATGAGCACAACCCTGTCCTATGATGACACGAGATTGTATGTCATTAGACATCTTGTATGATAGTGACAAAACACCCTTCCAACGTTGGGTTCACCTTACCCTATTGGATTCACCAAATAAAACTACTAAATGATGGCCACCGTTCTATTCCCTTGTTACTCCCGCTCGACCCAGCTACACTCTTATTACCTGAAAAGAATTGTGAAGCAAAAGGGTGAGCACAACTAGCTCAGTAAAGAATATCATGACTAAAGATAATTAAATTATCAATAGCCTTCATCAATAATAAATCAGAGATTTAGAACATATGGTAAATGATAAAAATTTCAACCATAGTTGCAGCGGAACGAGCAATCCATTAGAAGAGTCAAATAGACTATAAAATCTATTATCTTCTCCACGTTAAAAATCCACCAACAATGTTTTATCCCTGTAACATCACTCAACAGTTCCTTTCCACAATCATATGAATAACTCATAATCATAATTGTGATTCTAAATTTTTCTTCGTACCCAGGACGAAGAATATTATCATCACCTGTCTTTACCTGAAACATCAAAGATCATGGTTATACCAAATCACAGTTCCTGTTCATAATCATGCTAATAAATCCATCTTCGCACTACGGCCAAAGATATTCATCAATAAACCATCTTTGCACTACAGGCCAAAGATATTCAACAACATGTCATCTTTGCACTACGGGCCAAAGATATTCATCAACAATTTATCTTTGCACTACAGGCCAAAGATATTCCTCAATAGTTCATATTTGCACTACAGGCCAAATATATTTATATCTCAAAGAAATATATAATCATTTTAGAATTTATATAAACAATAATTATAACCATGTTAATCAATTCATCTTTACACTTAAGCTAAAGATATTCAATTATAAATTCAATGGTCATGATCATACCAGTTAACAATTCATCTTTGCACTACAGGCCAAAGATATTCCTCAGTCACGATCATACCAATAATTTACCCATCTTTACACTCAAGTGAAAGAGAAATTCAACATCAAGGTTATAAAAATGTTATATATGATAATAAAAATAATATTATCAACAACTGTATTTATTTTTAAGAGCAACAATCATAAATCAACGATAATTTGGTCAGGAAAAAGAAACTAATTTTGTCGTGAATAGTAACTCATGAATAGTAACTCGTGAATAGTTACTCGTGAATAGTAACTCCGACATGAAAAAGGTAGAAATTCCACAATAATATACATACCAATATTTCGGTATAATGATATTGAAAGAATAATATTCTTAAGCTTATAAACAATTTATTTAAATTGTTTACACTTTACTAATTAATGCATTTAATCATCATAAAATGCCAAACTCATAAGATTTCATCACCAATAACCAAAACCCTCATCAAAAATCTGCATATACCTCATATAGGATTCTCAAGCCATAAAATCCTATTTTTCAATTTTCTTACTTCACATAACATATTTAATTCATTTTCTCATAACTAGACTATTTTCATAAAAAATACCAAATCCGTTCCAAAAATATTTCTTTTCTGGAATTTAGCATAATATAGTCTCATAGTGAACATATATTTTTCTCAGAATTTTTAAAAGTCATTTACTATTTTTAATATGGCCAAAATAGCCGAATATTTAGACATTTATCAAAAATTGTACTTTTATCTAAAAATTCTGAAATTCACAGAGTATACTCCTATCATATACATGTACTCCCAATAAAAAGTTTATCAATTTTGGAGTTAACCACAAGGAATTATAAGCGGTTACTTTTAAAATAGTCTTTTCTCATAAAATTCATAACTCTCAATCTATACATCCAAAAATCACCATTTTTGGACACAATCAAGAAAACTCATCAAAATATCATTTCAAATTTTTCCAGAATTTTTGAAGGTCAGAAAAATTACGAAACTAGAAAATATAACAACCCTTAAATCCCTTACTATCCCTTACCTCAAAAGAGTAGCACTTCTGACTGGAATGCAAAGCCGAAGGAAACTTGTACTGAATAGCAACTCTCAAAGTATCTAAATACTCACAAAATATGCTTCATAATATAGAGAGAGAAAGCTTATGTTTCTGGTGTGATTTTCAATTCTAACTTAGCCCTCTATTTATAGGAAAATTTTGGTAGGTTTGACCTGCAACCTGATGGCTTTACCTGCTACTATTCCCACCCACCACATTTAAAATATAATTCAGCATATTTCTTCACCAACCACAAGTGAGGCCCAACAATTCTAGAATTTTCCACCAAAATGATAAACTCTGAAAATTCAACAATTTCTGAACCAGTCATCTCGTAAAATTCATAATAAATCATACGTTCATTTTTAACGGTTCAAAATTTGTGGGCATATACTCAACTTATATATGTATAACATATCCAAAAATTACCACGATCCAACGGTCGGATTAAAAATTATAACCCCCGTAAAATATCTCAAAAACCCTAATTTTTAATACCTCCATTCCGACAAAAATACTGATAAAAACCTCAACATTAACTCCTTCATTTTTAACCACAAAAATATATCCCTCATTTATATTCACAGAAAATAAATATTTTCTTATCATATGAATCAATAATTAATTATTCATAAATAATATTACAGAATCACATTTATGACAACCAGGTCGTTCTCAGGAAAGAGGGGGCTTTCCAATAAGGATTTCTCCTTACTAGCGCGCAATTAGATGACCAAACCTCTCCTTAGACAGAACTTTCTAGACATTGCCAATAATGCTATCTAATAATATTATTTAAATAATATGAATTATTGATCTGATAATGGGAAATACTGTGCAGCAACAATTATTGAAACAACAATAATATAAAATATCAACGCAGCAATTATTGAATCAATAAAATAAAATATTGAACAGTAACCACTGTAACAATTATTGAGTAGTGCCTTCTTACGTAAGAATCAATAATTTCAAAAATACTGTGCAATACCGTGTGCTACTATGCAATAATGCGTATTACTGTATTTTAACCACCGGGTATTCCAATAGTGTTAACGGTAATAACTACGCCGTTATTTGTAAAAACTCAAATTTATCGTTTTCTTTATCCGACAGTTATTCTGTTATGGGGCCCACAAATGGCTGCGCCGTCGTACAAATATTTCCCGACAGAAAGAATATTCCACGACCAAACGAATATTCCCCGACAACAATGAATATTTTATAACCACTTGCGTATTTTTGAAAAAAATTCATATATCACCCTTAACTTTAACTTTTATCAATTTAACCATTTACTAATAGTAACTATAAGAAAAATTGAATACTTTTATTTCATAAAATTCGGGGTCTTACAATCTCCCCTCCTTATGAAATTTCGTCCCCGAAATTTACGTACTTGGTATTTCGAAGAGTTGAGAATACCTTATTTTCATTTCAGATTCCATCTTCCCTGTCATCATGATTTCTCCATTGCTCATCTCCTGTATTTCAGATATCATTCTAGAATACAGCTTCAAAACAAGGGTTAATTGAACAAATTAACATATCACATAATATCTCGATATTATGACTGACCAACAAATAAGCTTAGGTAGGACACACTAGCGAAGGATTTACTCATCTCTCCCCTCCTAGTTATATTCCCCGATCTCCGCCAGAGATCATATCCCTAAGCTCTGATACCAAATGTAACGACCCCAAAATAGGACCATTCCATCCAACCCATTCTGAGTCGTCAAATATATGGTACAGAAAACAACTACAACTTTATTACAACAATTGTCGTGCAAAATACAACAACACATATGCTGTGAGTTTGGATACAAATATATACCAACTGTGACATTGGACACCATTATGTATCAGCACCTCACAAAGGTACCTTACATAAAGGTACAGTCAAAAACTGTTTTAGAAACTAGAATCTTTGGAAAGTGCTCAAGGAAACCTTCGTACATGGGAGGCCACGCGTCTAGGTTATGATAGATATCATATGGCCACAGAATTATCCTTAGTTGACCCAATAGACCCCAAAGAAAAACGAGAAGATTACTATCATATTCTTCCCAATGGTGAGTCTTCTCTTGACTTATCATTATCTCCACTGTCTCTAATTGAGAATTATACTTCAAACAAAAGCCAAGATTATATAGGTAGTGCCCATAGATATACTCAGCAAGTGGATGAGCACAACCCTGTCCTATGATGACACGAGATTGTATGTCATTAGACATCTTGTATGATAGTGACAAAACACCCTTCCAACGTTGGGTTCACCTTACCCTATTGGATTCACCAAATAAAACTACTAAATGATGATCACCGTTCTATTCCCTTGTTACTCCCGCTCGACCCAGCTACACTCTTATTACCTGAAAAGAATTGTGAAGCAAAAGGGTGAGCACAACTAGCTCAGTAAAGAATATCATGACTAAAGATAATTAAATTATCAATAGCCTTCATCAATAATAAATCAGAGATTTAGAACATATGGTAAATGATAAAAATTTCAACCATAGTTTCAGCGGAACGAGCAATCCATTAGAAGAGTCAAATAGACTATAAAATCTATTATCTTCTCCACGTTAAAAATCCACCAACAATGTTTTATCCCTGTAACATCACTCAACAGTTCCTTTCCACAATCATATGAATAACTCATAATCATAATTGTGATTCTAAATTTTTCTTCGTACCCAGGACGAAGAATATTATCATCACCTGTCTTTACCTGAAACATCAAAGATCATGGTTATACCAAATCACAGTTCCTGTTCATAATCATGCTAATAAATTCATCTTGGCACTACGGCCAAAGATATTCATCAATAAACCATCTTTGCACTACAGGCCAAAGATATTCAACAACATGTCATCTTTGCACTACGGGCCAAAGATATTCATCAACAATTCATCTTTGCACTACAGGCCAAAGATATTCCTCAATAGTTCATATTTGCACTACAGGCCAAATATATTTATATCTCAAAGAAATATATAATCATTTTAGAATTTATATAAACAATAATTATAACCATGTTAATCAATTCATCTTTACACTTAAGCTAAAGATATTCAATTATAAATTCAATGGTCATGATCATACCAGTTAACAATTCATCTTTGCACTACAGGCCAAAGATATTCCTCAGTCACGATCATACCAATAATTTACCCATCTTTACACTCAAATGAAAGAGAAATTCAACATCAAGGTTATAAAAATGTTATATATGATAATAAAAACAATATTATCAACAACTGTATTTATTTTTAAGAGCAACAATCATAAATCAACGATAATTTGGTCAGGAAAAAGAAACCAATTTTATCGTGAATAGTAACTCATGAATAGTAACTCGTGAATAGTAACTCGTGAATAGTAACCCCGACATGAAAAAGGTAAAAATTCCACAATAATATACATACCAATATTTCGGTATAATGATATTGAAAGAATAATATTCTTAAGCTTATAAACAATTTATTTAAATTGTTTACACTTTACTAATTAATGCATTTAATCATCATAAAATGTCAAACTCATAAGATTTCATCACCAATAACCAAAACCCTCATCAAAAATCTGCATATACCTCATATAGGATTCTCAAGCCATAAAATCCTATTTTTCAATTTTCTTACTTCACATAACATATTTAATTCATTTTCTCATAACTAGACTATTTTCATGAAAAATACCAAATCCGTTCCAAAAATATTTCTTTTCTGGAATTTAGCATAATATAGTCCCATAGTGAACATATATTTTTCTCAGAATTTTTAAAAGTCATTTACTATTTTTCATATGGCCAAAATAGCCGAATATTTAGACATTTATCAAAAATTGTACTTTTGTCTAAAAATTCTGAAATTCACAGAGTATACTCCTATCATATACATGTACTCCCAATAAAAATTTTATCAATTTTGGAGTTAACCACAAGGAATTATAAGCGGTTACTTTTAAAATAGTCTTTTCTCATAAAATTCATAACTCTCAATCTATACATCCAAAAATCACCATTTTTGGACACAATCAAGAAAACTCATCAAAATATCATTTCAAATTTTTCCAGAATTTTTGAAGGTCAGAAAAATTACGAAACTAGAAAATATAACAACCCTTAAATCCCTTACTATCCCTTACCTCAAAAGAGTAGCACTTCTGACTGGAATGCAAAGCCGAAGGAAACTTGCACTGAATAGCAACTCTCAAAGTATCTAAATACTCACAAAATATACTTCATAATATAGAGAGAGAAAGAGAGAAAGCTTATGTTTCTGGTGTGATTTTCAATTCTAACTTAGCCCTCTATTTATAGGAAAATTTTGGTAGGTTTGACCTGCAACCTGATGGCTTTACCTGCTACTATTTCCACCCACCACATTTGAAATATAATTCAGCACGTTTATTCACCAACCACAAGTGGGGCCCACCAATTCTAGAATTTTCCACCAAAATGATAAACTCTGAAAATTCAACAATTTCTGAACCAGTTATCTCGTAAAATTCATAATAAATCATACGTTTATTTTTAACGGTTCAAAATTTGTGAGCATATACTCAACTTATATATGTATAACATATCTAAAAATTACCACGATCCAACGGTCGGATTAAAAATTATAACCCCCGTAAAATATCTCAAAAACCCTAATTTTTAATACCTCCATTCCGACAAAAATACTGATAAAAACCTCAACATTAACTCCTTCATTTTTAACCACAAAAATATATCCCTCATTTATATCCACATAAAATAAATATTTTCTTATCATATAAATCAATAATTAATTATTCACAAATAATATTACAGAATCACATTTATGACAACCAGACCGTTCCCAGGAAAGAGGGGGCTTTCCAATAAGGATTTCTCCTTACTAGCGCGCAATTAGATGACCAAACCTCTCCTTAGATAGAACTTTCTAGACATTGCCAATAATGCTATCTAATAATATTATTTAAATAATATGAATTATTGATCTGATAATGGGAAATACTGTGCAGCAACAATTATTGAAACAACAATAATATAAAATATCAACGCAGCAATTATTGAATCAATAAAATAAAATATTGAACAGTAACCACTGTAACAATTATTGAGTAGTGCCTTCTTACGTAAGAATCAATAATTTCAAAAATACTGTGCAATAACGCGTATTACTGTATTTTAACCACCGGGTATTCCAATAGTGTTAACGGTAATAACTACGCCGTTATTTGTAAAAACTCAAATTTGTCATTTTCTTCATCTGACAGTTATTCTGTTATGGGGCCCACAAATGGCTGCGTCATCGTACAAATATTCCCCGACAGAAAGAATATTCCACGACCAAACGAATATTTCCCGACAACAATGAATATTTTATAACCACTTGCGTATTTTTGAAAAAAATTCATATATCACCCTTAACTTTAACTTTTATCAATTTAACCATTTACTAATAGTAACTATAAGAAAAATTGAATACTTTTATTTCATAAAATTCGGGGTCTTACACCGGCTCTCTGTATTTGGTCTATCGGGCCGCGCTTATGGAAAAGGGAAGCGCATATTCCTCTCTGAGCAAGAATTACATGCTGAACATACTTACATTCTTCTCAATTGCGAGGAGATTGACGAATTTGTGAGGTACACATGTAAACTTGATAATTTATCTTTTAAGTTGAAAATTTATTCCAATATCTTAATGTTTATAACATGGTATAGATTGTACGATGACGAGTTAAAAGTGAAGCATCCTGGCATAACTGATAAAGATATTCAAATCAATCGGGATAAAAACTCTGCACTTTGGCTAAAGGACAAAGTAAGTTCAATTTTTAAGCACGTAGTATATTTATATACTCCATGTTAACTATGACTTCATTTAATAAGATGGAGTTTTTGTAGGCTTTGACTGAGGGATCAACGATTCCGGCTAATGTACAAGTCCTAGCTATGGGACCAAACAGGGACCAAGTCAGCCGCAATGGTTACAAAATAAATGGTTGTGAATTTCACACAAAGGCATATGGGCGCGGTAAAAGAACAACGAACTCTGGAGTGTATGTCCAAGGAGATTGTTACAATGAGCTTGGTCGTGCCTTTTATGGGGAGTTGGAGGAAATCGTAGATTTGTCGTACAAGGGCACGTACGGGGGTCATATTCATTTGTTCAAGTGTCGTTGGTTTGATTCAGAAAAAGGGATACGTGTTGACAGACATGGAATCGTCGATATTGACCTCCATAGGTTTGCGTACTCCAACGAACCGTTTGTTTTACCAACTCAAACAGTACAAGTATACTACACTCCTAGTCCTGTTAGGAAAAGGGATAGACCACCTACAGATTGGCAAGTTATAATTCATACTCCCACGCGTAGCCGTGTAGAATTAGTTGATGAGGAGATTTACCAAGAGCAGATGCTTCATAGTCAAACTATAATAAATGTGGAGGACGACAATGAAGTAATCCAGTTAGATGGTGGAGATGAACCACATGAATTATATCCTGAGTCAATACTTGTGTCAGATGACATTGATACTGAGGAGGAAGAGTTATTGACTGAATCTGAGAGTACTGAATCTGAAGCAGATGATGGTTATGAATCTGCAACACGTATACAAGATGATTCTGAATCAGACATTGACACTTGAACAAATGAAATGTATGTTTAGCATTACATGTTTTTTATATCATTGTCATGTTTATGTACTAAACTATTTAAATGCAATTTTTGTTTATTGTCATTTTATATTCATATATATACATGTTTATATCACTGTCATGTTTATATACTAAACTATTTAATATACAAATGGCTTCTGAAGCAGCGCAAAAAAAGCGCGGCTTGGGTAGGGGGCATAATCAAGTGCCCAAGGCCCCTACTAATCCGGATGATCAGATTCTTATTCAGATTCGCCCTCCTCTGAATAGCACGTACGTCTCACATATATCATTTATATATAAGCATTTAAGATTCTATTTATTGTATATTGGGAATGTTTTGATTGATATTATATTGGTAATGTATATGAGTCTGAATTATTGAAACAACAATAATATAAAATATCAACGCAGCAACAATTATTGAAACAACAATTATCTAATAATATTATTCAAATAATATAAATTATTGATCTGATAAATTGTTTCAATAAGTATAAGTTTGAAAATTGTTCATAAATATTATAACTTAGATATAAATTACTTTAATATATGCTAATTGATGTTGTATATTTTAGTGATTTTTCAGATAATAAGATCGTCAAGTGCATATCACAGTTGTGTTTACAGAATTGGCCTACACCTGTGATTACGTGGGCGAGCACCCCTATCGCCCACAAGGATGTTGTTTGGGCTGAATTTTAGGTATGCTTTTTTAATTATGACATATAATATTAATATAATATTCAAAGGATAATTATTTAGTAATGTTATTATTGTTGTTTTATTTGCAGAAACGGTATAGATGGGAGGACGCGCAGGCTTCAGTGATACAAACATTATTCTGGCAGAAGTGCGCGGTCCGCACCAAAGATAATTTGAATAAAAAAAGATAAAAAGCCCTTCACAATGCCGAGATCGACCATCCAGGCCAGGGAGAAGATTACATGCACGAGCATAGTCCCTGGTGGTGCACCCAGGCCATATGGGCTGAGATGTGTGCCCAATGGAGGGCTGAGAGCTGGGTAAAGAGACGAAAGACTGCCGCCAGCAACAGATCCTCGGGTGTACCCGATGGCGAAAAGGCTAAAGGGACATACAAGGGTGGTAGTATTTCACAGTTGCAGCATATCACTGTCAAGGTACGTATTTAATTACAAGTTTTAATATGTTTACAATCATATTAAATTGTAGAAAATATATCACATTTTTACTTAGTAATATTATGCTTTTTTTTTATAGGAGTCTCAGTCTCAAGGTCAGCCTATCCATTGGCTGGATGTGTACGTGGCCACCCGTGATGGTCTGCCTGAGGCTATCCAGATAGCGGTAATAAATTTTAACAACTTGATCTTGTTTATCAATGCTTTCAGAATTAATTTATTTTTAACTATTTAATTGTTAACATGATGACAGGACACTTATAAGTGTTTATTGAATGAGCGCTATCCTGAAGGCACTCCACGTCCGCCTATTGATCAAGAGTTGTGGGAGAGGGCGTCTGTTGTGAAAAAGAACTAAATTAAAGGTCAAGGACAACGACGACGCCCATCCTTCAGTGGCTCAGGCTGCTCTTCTACCCAGTCTACACAGTCATCGAGTCATCCAACTATTCATACTCCGGCTGACTGTGTGAAAGCTATACGTCAGGATCGAAATCTTCTGACGATACTGGGCGGGCATCTGGGGGCTCTGGATCCTGAGGAGTTAGCTAAGGCAGTGGCGGCAGCAGCAGCATCACAACATGGGGATGGCGACGAGGTATAAAATCAATATGTTGTATATATTGTCGTAATATACCAATATTAACATATTTAGTATATATTTGTAACTTGTTTTATTATTTTGTTAATTGCAGGGTGATCAAGGAGGCGATGATGCTTGACGTACCTGCTTTATATCAGTTTTGTAGTTATAGTATAAGCTTGTACTTTCACAAATTATTCTTTGGATGTATGTATGTTACTTAAACAAGTTTTGAAATATTATTATTGCATGTGTATGTTTATAACTTGTATATTCAGTTATGTTATTTAAACTAGTTTGGTGTATGTGTTGGTGGACAATGGATGTTTATATTATTGTGTATGTTGTTTATCTTGTTGTGTATGTGTGTATAAAGCAGGTACAAAATAGGTACAGGTTTTTGGGAATTCTGCAAAGCAGCAACAACCTGATTATATTTTGTTTCATATCAGCGACCGATGCGGTCGCTGAATTTTATTAGCGACGGCGATGTGTCTAAGGAGATCAGCGACCGAATTCGGTCGCTAATACCGGTCGCGGACACGTGGACCACGTCAGCTTTGGTCCTGGACCATGCTGACTCAGCTTAGCGACCGTATTTGTCATTTTGGTCGCTCATATCGGTCGCAGATATGTCCGTCGCTAAAAGGTGGTCGCTAATGTGCACATCAGCGACCAGATTTTGTGCGACGCCTATCAGCGACCGGAAGCGGTCGCGGATGGATATCTGCGACTAAAATCGGTCGCTGATAGGCGGTCGCAGATAGGCCTTTTTTTTGTAGTGTTTCTTTCTAATGACTACCAATACCAACACCACCATCCATAACACTAATGATCCATCAACTTCAAAACATTTTGTGTCTAGGCATGTTAGATTTGTCAAATCAATTTTTCCATTTAAATCTCTTCTTCCACTAGACTCACGGCCAGAGTCTACCACTGTTTTAACTTGGATACAACCAATAATCAAAGTAAACAACACTACTTCATCACTCATGCCACCATCTGACGTTCACCCTCAACAGCAACTCCAATGTGAAGTTCCAACACAATCACAACAAATAGCCCCTACACCCGTCGAATTTACCCTTCCCACATCCGTCAACCCAACCCCACCACAACAACAGACTACCACCAATTCCCTGCAAATCACCACTCAACCGGACCATCAAATCACAAACCCAACCCATTCCATGAGAATCAGAGCCCACAATAACATTCGTAAACCAATTTAAAAACTCAATCTTCACACCCAATTATCAACATCTCTTACCATTGAACCCACTACACCAACAAGCTCTTAAAGATCCAAAATGGCGTAAGGCCATGTCTGAAGAATATGATGCTCTTGTTCGGAATGGGACTTGGGAGTTAGTCCCTTTTAATCCTAGTCAAAATGTTATGAGTTGTAAATGGATTTTTCGTACTAAACGAATGGCTTTGTTGATAGATTTAAGGCTCGCTTGGTTGCCAAGGGTTTTCATCAACGCCCAGGAGTTGATAACTTTGATACCTTCAGTCCAGTAGTGAAGCCTACCACCATAAGACTTGTTCTTAGCATTGCAGTCAGTAATGGTTGGACCCTTCGTCAGCTTGATGTTAATAACGCCTTCTAGCAAGGTAATCTCAATGAAGATATTTACATGACTCAACCACCAGGTTTCATTGATCAAGACTTCCCATCACATGTTTGTAAGCTTCAAAAAGCAATTTATGGACTGAAACAGGCTCCCTAAGCGTGGTATCAAGAACTCCGACATTTTCTTCTTCAATCAGGATTCAAGAACTCCCATGCTGACACATCACTTTTTGTGCATAATTCTGGTGGACATCGTATTTATTTACTGGTTTATGTTGATGATTTAATCATAACTGGGAATGATGAACACCTGGTGAATCACTTTATTCCTATGCTAGCCACACGGTTCTCTCTAAAAGATCTTAGCAAACTCTCTTAGTTTCTTGGAGTTGAAATTGTTCCAAATCAGCATGGCTTTCTACTTTCTCAACGTCGATATTTGCTTGATCTCCTTGCTCGTACTCACATGTCTGAGGCCAAACCAGTTCAAACTCCCATTTCCCCAGGTTCTACACTTTCACTGTACTCAGGGGACAACTTATCTGATCCTACAGAATTTAGAGCAATTGTGAGTAGTCTCCAATATCTTCTTCTCACTAGACTTGACATAGCCTTTGTTGTCAATAAACTTTCCCAGTTTATGCACAAGCCCACAACTGAACACTGGCAACTTGTAAAGCGTTTACTTCGTTATCTCTGTGGTACTCTTGAATATGGACTTCAACTTTATCGAGAATCTCCTCTGGCTTTACATGCTTTTTCTAATACTTTGCATGCCTACTCTGATGCTGATTGGGCAGGTGACCCAGATAATTTTTCATCAACTGGTGCTTATATTGTTTATCTTGGTCGTAATCCCATCTCTTGGAGCTCCAAAAAGCAGAAAACCATTGCACGTTTATCGACTGATGCCGAATATAGATATGCTGCTGATACAGCTGCTGAGTTAACTTTCGTACTGTATGAACTTGGTCTTAAGCTATCTACTTGCCCAGTCATTTACTGTGATAATGTTGGGGCAACTAAGTTGTGTTCTAATCCAGTTTTTCATTCTAGAATGAAACATGTTGCTATTGACTTCCACTTCATTCGTGATCAAGTACAGAGTGGAACTCTTTGAGTTGCTCATGTTTCCTCTACTGATCAACTTGCTGATATTCTCACTAAGTCGCTTCCCAGAGCACGCTTTTTGTTCCTTCGAGACAAGATTGGTCTCTCGTGTTGAGCTCCATCTTGAGGGGGCATAACAGTTATGTACTTCAGAGAAGACTTGGTCTCTCTAGTGTTGTCCAGTTGTTGTAACAAATTTAATTTATTGTTTGTAATTCTGTTTTACCAGCTTTCTGTTCCACTTGTTTAGGTTTGATATTAGGTAGTTCAGTTTGTATCTTTGCTGTATATATTTGATTACAAGAGTGAATTACATTTAACTCTCTCTATCATTCCGAACCTCAAGGAAGTGGCCCTTCGACGGGTGGATTGTCGGGTCCTTGAGGGGCTTTTGGAACTTAAGGGGCCAACCCTTAGATTGCGATGATGATTTTGTTCTAAATTATGTCGAAGATCTTAACTCTGACTCTGGTTAAGTCTGTTCCGATGATCAGAACTGCCAAGATCTGAATACTTGTGAATGGTATGATATTGGTCATCACGGGGAGGACTCCTCTAATGCCTCTGACTGGGTGTGGAGCGGCCCTTCAGAGATGGATCTTCTTGGATGGTTGTGGGAG
The DNA here is from genome assembly GCA_016801055.1 of Panax notoginseng. Lineage (NCBI taxonomy): Eukaryota > Viridiplantae > Streptophyta > Magnoliopsida > Apiales > Araliaceae > Panax > Panax notoginseng. Next base: position 12,853,476 of record CM029016.1, read on the forward strand.
GGATATGCCTACCAGACCTTTATTGTATTGTGTTGTGTACGAGTGCTCACCATGGTTTAATTTTAAGAGATATGGCTTGATGCGTCGTTCCCACAAATGGTGCCAATGTGATGCGTCTCAGATAAATACCGCTAGAAAGTCCTCGGAGCCGTCGAAGTGAAAATTTGACCCGGTCTTTGGTAAGAGTCTCTGATGCTTAAGTCAGTGACTAGCTTGAGAGAACTAGAGCCGAATAATATGTAACTGAGTGTATGAGTTATGTTGTACCTACCTCAATTATCTACCCCATATTTATAATGATAAAGTCCTAACCCTAATTAATTAGGGTTTCTAGATTATGCTTCTCACTAGTGATAAATATCTTTGATAATTATCTAATGATAAATATAATAATTTTCTACATAGATACTTATCACATATTTACTTCTTTTTTGGAATGACACGTGTCACATTCTTATTAGTGACATTTTTACTATATCACTGTCCATCTAAGATAGGGCTTTCTTTTGATGGTAGTCTTCATTCAATCCATAATTGGCGAGGTTCATTTTGTTGTGCTAAGATCAAGGGCGGAGTCAGAAAAAAATTTCGTCCTGGGCTACACAGAATCAAAACAAGTATTAAAAATTAGAGTAGGGGACCAGAACAGCGGTGCTCTATCACAGCGCTAGGCTTCTGTCCAGAATTTTCAAATTTCGTGTTTTTTTTGTAGCCACTTCTAACTCAGTTTATACACATCCAATTGGAACCAATTTTTAACATGTTATAGAAGGTATGACATACTATTTTAAACAAATATAAATCAATCCAAATAAATGTTTCACACATGTTCTATATGTGCTCAAAACTGCTCAGCCAGATCAGTTTTCTAACCAAACCAAAATTACTCAATTCACTTAAACTTACTTCTAAATCATTTCTAATTCAGTTAAGCCACTTGAGACACATATATTTTATAAAGATAAACTTTTTTGCTTACAATAACATCAAGTTTTCACTTTTAAAACTTTACAGCCTCTGAGAGGAATTTAATCAAACAAGTGAAGTGCATAACTTTAAAAGAGATATCTCATAACCATTTAAAAATAATTAAGCAAGAATTTTTTTTAATTCCTTTTCCTTATTACTCCACCCGGCACCCACCATATATATTCTCATTTCCACAAACAATTCATTATAGTTAACATAGCAAAATCGACACTAAATTTCTTGTTATCTACGTTGATATTAGCCAAAATCAGTTTCCTCTTGCGGAAAATAAGCCCAATTCAATTTTCGGCTTTCATTCCATTATTAGTTTCACCCAAAAATCAAGAGCAATTGATAAAGGTTTGAAGTAGTTTAGGGAGAAAGAAAATATATGGAATGGGTCGGATAACAATTAACATGGGACATGTAATGTAAAGGAACATGACTTATGAAGATTGGGCTGGGCTATTAAGATATATAAATACTAAATATTTGTCAAAAAATCCACACTGGCTAGAGCTCACCCTAGCCCATGGGTGGCTCCGCCCTTGGCTAAGATTACTAGTTATGCAACGATCGCCTAAAGATTGTCACCCCGTAGGATTGTTTGATTTGTTACTGCAATTATGTTGTACTGGAAGTAGGATTATCAATTGAGTCTGTCAAACCTGAAACTCGATCGTTCGGCCCATAAAAAGCTCACACTACTAGAATATTGGGCATTTGAAACCAACATTTAGAGACGGACTAAGTTCTGTCTCTAATTTTATCAATTTGAGACGGACTTAGAAACCGAAATTTGCCAAACTTTTGCTAGGTCTTGACATGTTTTCGAAGTAAAAAATCGAGACGGATTCTTAAACCACTAGCATCGTCTCAAATTCTAGAGACATAATTAGAGACGGATTTAACCGTCTAAAAAAGTAAGTATTTTTTAAACACGTGTTTGAAACAGATTTGAGACCAACCGTGCTTGTCTCAGATTAATAATTAAAAAAAGAAATAAATATTTATTTTTGAAACGTTTTAGAGACTGAAATGTCTGTTTCAAACTTTTATTTTCCCTCTAAATATTAGTCTCCAATTCACTCCTTATTTTAGAAACAGAATTAGAGACGGATATAGCTGTCTCAAACAAATAATTACTTTTTAAAAATCTTTAAATGCATTTTAGAGACGGATTAGAGACGAATATAACCTCAGTATTTTAGTTTTCCTCCAACTATATCAACAATAAAAAGACTAAAATAACCTTAAACAAATATTTATTCGTGGAACATAAATTTTTTAAGATAATAAATTTATTTTTAATAACTTTTTAAATAACTTACGATATTCACTATTTCTTTTAAAATAAATAATATATGCGCACAAAAATCCCTCCCATTTTTTCCCCAAATCTATATCGACATTTTCTTCCCAAATCAACATCAGCTGTCTTCTCACTCACTCGATCAGCCCTAACTATCCTGGTCCTCGTTGCTCATCGCTCTGCATCTCCTCGTCTCACTCCATCTCTCCTCCCTCTAGTCTTTGTCAGATTATACTACTCTGTAATTGTTTTCAAAAACCTTCATTGACAAATCATTGTTTGCACTATGTGACCTTTCTCAATGACATTACTGTTAGTTTTTTTGACTATATGGTACGTACAAGAGTTATTCATGGTCCTCTTGTAGGTTTTTCTTGTATTTTCTTGATAGAACTAAGAGTAGCATGAATGTTGAGGCAAAATAGCAATTTAGTATGTTGCAGTCAGTTATTCATTAGACATTTTGTTGTGCTATACATTTTTCAGGTTGCTTTAAGACATCCCTATCTTTATGCATAATTAGTAAGGGAATGAATAGCAGATATCTTCTCTATTTCCTTCTTTGTTTTATTGATCCCAGGCTCACAGACTGCCTGGGAGAGGGGGACAAATGTTTTAGATGTTTCTCATCATCTGGCTCCATATATTTGTGTGGTGGGAGGATCATTGACCTATATATCTTTACTAGGGACTTTATTTTTTCAAAGAGAAGAAATAAAAGAAAATTTGTATTGTAACATGCATGCATGGCTCTTGTAGTATGTGAAATTGCATAAATTTATTGCAGCTAACACTTACTTTTAGCTTTCGTTGCACTTACTTTTACAAATTATTTCAGTACCAATCTAGTTCAGAGTATTAAAAAAACATTTCAACTTACTAGAGTGGACAGGGACTTGTTGGCAAAACAAGAGTATGATGTTCAGGTTTGGTTTGAGTACTTTCTGCGCTCTCATGAATCTAGTTATCTATTGAGGATTTAGGAATGTGCTAAGAATAGTTTGCATCTATCTGTAGGCATGGTGTATCCTCCTTAATGACAAGGTTTCCGTTAGGATGCAGTGGCCACAATATGCAGATCTACAGGTCAATGGTATGTGCTATACAAATTGTGTATTGCTGGTTCTATCCGTTTTGAGATACATTTTTTCTCTTGCTCCAATATCCTCTCCTTATTCTTACCACTCTTATTTCCACAAGGAAATTTAATATTTCAGCAAGGTCATCCTCACTAAAATAGTTTCCCATATTCACGTGAGAGAACCTTGTGGAAATATCAAACGTCCTTATGGAAGTATCAGTTACCATTCATTTTTTTTATGGTGAGGGCTTGGGCTTGATAATTTCCTACATGGCATCTTTTTATTGTTGTTCTTTATCCATCTTTTCTGAGATGGTTTTTCCTCTTTTTTGGTGCTTTCTGTTTACACATTTTCCCTATTTTTCTATATCTTAGCAGGTGTGCCAGTGCGAGCGATTAATAGACCTGGCTCACACGGTATATGAAATTGCCCGTGTCCAGCAATTTTACTTTTTATATTTGTTCTGTTTGTAGATTCTCAGACAGTCAGACAGGAAAATGAATGAATGTGGTGATCCATGTATTAGATATGGTTGACCTACTTTGAAGGTCAACTTTGGCCTTAGACATAGACCTTTTCTCAATCTGATGTATTCGTGCTATCATTGTTCATTATATTTCTAACTCCTGGAATGTAATTCACTATTCAGGGAGCTGGAAAAAATAGCAGAGGCTTTGAAGGAGAACCGCACAATAACAAGACTAAATCTGGTATGAACAGAGTGCTTCTTTGTATTCATCCTCATTGAAACAGTTAATTACCAAAAACAATATTAGACTAACCACTTCTGCCGGGATGGTGAGGATTACAGAGCCCAAATGACATCCATGGTAAGGGGGTCGGTGACATAGCCAAAGTTTTGAAAGATAATACTGTAATCAGATTTGTTAGTCCTTTGTCTCTATCTTTTATTTCTACCACTTTCTTTTTATGTCTGAAAATCAGAATCTGAGTGCTCTCTCTCTCTCTCTCTCAAACTTAGTTGGAACTTGGTTATAATCCAATCGGAGCTGATTGGCTTGTCTTCCCTTCAACATTATGGCACCAACAGGCAACAGGGTTGGATTCTTGTTTGCTCCTGTTGTCATTACATCATGAATTTTGTGCATCAGCGCTATTGGTTTATATACTTTGAGATAAAAGTGTAGTAGTGAATATCTAAAATATTTTATTATTCAGTTTTCTTAGAAGCAGTTAGCATAGGTTCACCCATGTCCTTATTCAATACCTGAATCCTACATTTCCCATTTTAGTGGTGGTAGACATTCCTAGAAATTACTCGGGCTAAATGCTATCTTTTGCAACCTTCTTTTTAATTCTTTTTTGTTATGTTCTATCGTTATGAGAAAGCAGTCTTGTAATAGATTTCCTGTTCTGCAGATTGCTTTCACAACTGTTGTTTATCCATCTTTGATCCTTGCATAAATGGGGCAAGCTGCTTATTTATCTCGTCATCATGTGTTGAAATATATCCTTGACATTTATTACTCTCTTTTGTTGTTATTTGTAGCTTGCATCATGTCTTGGCCCACACTTAAATATTTTCAAGTGCAAACAAATATCAAAAACAGGAGCTCAGCAGTTTTTGGTCAACCTCACTCCTTTTCCTTATGTACTGTTTGACATCAAGAAGTTAAGAAACGCATGTTTGCAAGCACTTCAGCTCATGCCTTAGATGTTTATATCCGAATCTGAAAGAGTATGTATTCCGTTGCAGGTTGCTGCCAGTTTTACTTTCGAGGGATCTATAATGAGTGACCTGATGCAGTGGAATGCTTTGTATGGCGAGGGAGGTTCAAGGATTTTCTATGCTTAACGAAAACTTTATAAGGTTTTTATGTATTTTTTGAATGGTGTCTCAACTAAATATTATTCAAAGTTATGCTAACATTATCGTTTATTTGATGGATGAGACTTTAGTTTCAATGATCTAGCTAATAATTTTTTCCATGTGCATGCTGTGTATTTTTTTGAGACAAGATTTCATTAGAAATAAGAAGAAATATAAAATCAAGCAGGGTGAGAGATCATGTATTTTTGTTATTGTTTCTACTACATACGATAACAAATGGTTCGACGTATGCAAACAAACGTTTCTGTTTGGTCGCGTCATTGGCTTATCATGATATTGGGAGCGAAGTTGATAAATGCCTCTGTTTTGGGGGCTCTATTAGGTGCTTTTAATTGTATTGTGCATGGAGCTATTGAGTTGTTATACATTGCACATAAAACGAGATTATGATCTGATGATTAAATTGATGCTTTTCTTTGTTGTTGGTTTTTTGTTTTAATTGATTTGTTATGGGAACTGAAAATTTCCTACTCAAATTAGGATTGCCTCGCACCTTATTATATATTGATATTGGTTTCTTGATTTACTAATGATTGATTTTTGTAATATTTTGTACAGAATTTGTTTCACCACCACAACGTTCTTTCTTCGAATGGGGTGATCAGCCGAATAAGGGATGCATATCGAAAGAAAAGTTAATATCTTAATTTTATGATACTGTAATTCAACTAATTTACATGAATTGTGTATTTCGAGTTCTTTTTTGACATGAATGTTGAACAAATTATTAAATCCATTATTCAATCTAACATGAGCATTGCACGAAATTCCATTTGAAATACCATGAATGAGTTATGGGATAGATTCGTATGTTTATACTCTTAAATCATTTTATACTCTTAAATCATTCCGAATAGGCTCATTTTGGATTTGCTTGAGATTATTATGTTTTGAAAAGTTATGATACTTTTTTCGTGACTTTATCCAAGTCTTATAGATTTGCCACTATTGTACTTGATTGGTTTTAATGACTTATTTTTTTGGGATAAAAATAAAAAAATCACTCACTGTTGACTATATTTGCTCGTTTGGCACCTCATGAGAACATATGAACCAAAAAATGATACCATAAATTGAGTCAAGTCTTCTCTCTAGCTCATCCTCTGTACCATCTCTTTTCCATATTACGTGTTGTTAATTGTCAAATGTAATTAACTATTTACAGTTTAACTTTTTCAATAAATAAGCATTACGTGCCATCAACACATGAGACGTGACAGTGAATGAGACAAAAAAAACAATGAATCTGAATTGTTAAAAGTTTGTATATATATAAACATAAGAAATGTTCATACATAATTTTGTTGATGAATTTTTGCCATGCGATCCTTATATTCGAAGAAAAAATTAATACAAAAAAGTAAAGATTTACTTGCATACAAACTATAAGTTCACCTGCACGAATATTTACAATAATATTATTCTAATAGTGATAACAAACTAAACAGAAACAAGCCAATTAAATTAATCAAAACCAGACATACAACAACATACAATTTGTAGCAGTGTTACAACACTGATTATTAACACGTAGAATGGAACTACCTAGATGGAAGTACTTGGCAATGGGATCCAAGCGAAATTATCTGCCATAAAGAAATGGCACACTGGAATTTTCCCAGGCTCACTTCCCAGCACTTGCAAGCCGATATGATCAGGGCTCCACTCCGAGGTATCGAGGTGACAAATACTGATAAGTTCAATCCTATCGCCATTAGTCTCACCTACAAGTGAAGACTTAAATAATCTGCTTTTTTGTAGATAATGACACATGAAAATTGTATAAGGGTAAGGCGCAGTGTGACATGATACCACATTAGAAGCCGGAATTTCTTGAGGGACTTCCACAACAGTATAGTTCTGGAGCGATGGGCTTCTCATAGTAGAGGATAGGATTTTAATTTTGGGACCGAGAACGGAACGTGAAAAATCTAGCATGGATTCTAAGGAGGTAGCACAGAATTTAATCTCACCTGTCAAAGGTTTAGACTCGCATTGTGTAAGTACAGTTTTCATGGTATTGGCTTGGAAAGAAGGTTGAGAAATAGAGAAGAGTTGAAGGATGTGTGGGAACAGTTTTAGTGAGAAGGGAATTTTATCGGCTTCTTCTCGAGGCAACAGGTGAGAAGAAGGAAAACCAGTGTTTTTGTCTGGGAATCGGATAGTCATTGTTTTCCCCAAGTGGAGATCCTCCATTTTGAAGAACAATACATGATCCATCATGGGGTGGTGGTGGTGGCTATGTGGTGCCTCAAGAGCATGATTATCATCAACCATGGCTCTACTTGAAGAAGCATGCTTCCAAATAACCTGTCATATACATGCACAATTCAAATTATTTGGAAAAGGAATTCAGATCTGTTGTGCCATTCACACTTCAAATTATATTTTCTATTATAAAATATCAACTTCATAATTAAGCTCAATTCATTGTCAAACAACTTGAAGATATATATGGCATGTATATATTAATGAATTACTAGTACAGTTGAGTGATACCAGGATAAGCACCAGATGCATGAAGAGACGGACTTGAAGACCCATAATCGATCTTTGTTTTTTTTTCTAAAGCCCGATCCAGTCTGAGTTAAACATAAATAGCAAGAAAAATGATACTCCATGATGCACAATATCTTTTTCTATATTCCAGAAAACAATTAATTTATTTTTAATTATGAACTCACCAACTTAAAAAGGAATTAGGTGTTGGGAAAAGTACGCCAAAAATAATCTATATCTCAGGAATTACTTTTCCGTCTTTATGCAATTAAATATGAAATCAACAAAACTAATTAAGAGAACAAAAATAACAAATAACCATCCACAAGCAAGACACCAAATTTACGTGGAAAACCCTCTAAAATTAAGAGGTAAAACCCACGGGTCAAACTCCGAATATCCACTATATCACTAATAATGGGCTTACAATAATCCTCTCAAGTTTTATGCCGTAAAACTTGAGGTTACACAATAAATTGAGATAATACAAATTTACTTTTAATTAAGTTGATAAACCTAATTAACTTCACCACCAAAAAACACCTCAAGCAATAAAGTCTTCAAGCTTTCAATTGAACGGAGATGGCGGCGGATACCCACGAACAACAAACTGTAATTCTCTCAATTTATTCTTTTGGTATCTTCTTACTACCAAGCTTATCTCATGTGTCAAATAAGACTCTCTCATAGCCTTATCTATAGTACTCTTCTTAATCCATTCTTATTATGGATTAGAAATAATTTATTCTCCTAATCAAATTAGGGATCACATCTCCTTGTCTTGGTCACCAACCAATCTAACAAGTAAATCCTTTTTTCACTTGGATTCCTTTCATGGAATCTCCAATTCCAATATTGCTTCCATTAACCCAATTTCTAATTGAATTAATATCAAGTAAACTCACTTACTTGCTCACAAAGAAAATCAATTCTTTTCTATCTTGGATTCTATTTCATGGGTGAGGACTCACACTCAATAATCTCCCCCTCCGAACCCATGAGAGGAGAGATCACCAACCACAACTCCTTACTCGGAGTTAATTCCAACGAAATCTTGGCTCAACTCAAGCTTCTTGGAATTTTCAACTATCTTCATGTCCGGCTTTGTCTCATCGGCATGGTTCTTCTCAACGGGAGGATCTAACTTAAATTTGACAGATTTTTGCTTGCCAAATTCATTCACAACCGCTTTGTATCCTAGTTGTGAGCTATAACTTTCCTTCTTCACTTTTGGTACCCATTTAAAGCGAAGAGTTTTTCTCTCGTGGTTCTCATGCAAGACTTTTCTCTCATCTCGCACGACTTTGTACCACATCTTTTTCTGCCTAACTCCCCCATCTTCAACACCTCTCACATGCTCCCGCATCGTACAAAGAGTGTCTACCTTCTTACCTCTAGTCACCACTAGAGACCCTATGGTGAGCTTCCACTGACCTTCACCAAAGTAACTTTTATAACCATTCTCATCAAGCTTACCAGCAGAGATTAAATTAAAATGAATATCCGGAACATGTCTGACTTCTCTCAGCATCAACCTGCAACCACTGTTAGTTTCTAAACAAATATCTCCAATGCCTATAATCTTGGATGCACTTCCGTTTCCCATCCGCACATGGCCAAAATCACCACTACTGTAGGATGTGAAGATTTCACCACGCGAAGTAGCATGGAACGAAGCACCCGAATCAATAATCCAATCATTAACATGGCACTTAGGTTTATCATCACAAACAATAGCTACATCAACGTCGGATAGATACACAATCGAATCTTTATCCTCATCTTTTTCCTTAGACTGCCCCTTCTTAAAAAATTTGCACTCTCGTTTTATGTGACCCGGCTTCTGGCAGTGAAAACAAATTACTTCTTTTTTATCTCTTGACCTTCTCCTGGATTTGTCATCTTCAGGAAAGTTTCTCCCTTTGTTTTTGCCCCTACTCTGTGCGACAAAAACTTGTGACTCAGCACTAATCACCATAGTATCTCTTCGCCTCTGTTCCTCGTTAAATAAGTTATCCTTAACTGTATCCATAGTCAGCTTGCCATTAGGAACGGAGTTACTCAACGATACAACCAGCGTCTCCCAGCTATCAGGCAAAGAGCTCAACAACAACAAAGCCTGCATCTCATCGTCAATGACCATCTTCATTGTACTCAACTGATTTATCAAACTCTGAAAATCACTCAAGTGTTCTGCAATGGAGTTTCCATCTTTGAATCTAGAATTCACAAGCTTTCTAATCAAAAAAGCTTTATTTTGCGCTGTCTTCCTTTCATATATGGACTCCAATTTCTGCCAGAGAGCATAGGCTTTAGTTTCTGTGGCAACATGATGAAACACACTTTGATCAATCCACGATCTGATCAGACCAATAGTCTTCCTGTTCATCTTGTTCCACTGCGCGTCACTTTTGTTTGTAGGCTTAACTCCATCGTTCTCAAGTGGCTCGTACAAATCCTTGCAGTAAAGCAAATCTTCCATTCTTGGCTTCCAAATTGCATAATTTGTAGCCTTGAGATTAATCATGCAACCTGCTGTCCAATCCTCCATTTAATTCGCACAAGAAAATCACAAAAATAACCAAGCTTTGATACCACTGTTGGAAAAAGTACGCCAAAAATAATCTATATCCCAGGAATTACTTTTCCGTCTTTGTGCAATTAAATATGAAATCAATAAAACCAATTATGAGAATAAAAATGACAAATAACCATCCACAAGCAAGACACCAAATTTACGTGAAAAACCCTCTAAAATTAAGAGGTAAAAATCACGGGTCAAACTCCGAATCTCCACTATATCACTAATAATGGGCTTACAATAATCCTCTCAAGTTTTATGCTGTAAAACTTGAGGTTACACAATAAATTGAGATAATACAAATTTACCTTTAATTAAGTTGAGAAACCTAATTAACTTCACCACCAAAAAACACCACAAGCAATAAAGTCTTCAAGCTTTCAATTGAACGGAGATGGCGGCGGATACCCACGAACAACAAACTGTAATTCTCTCAATTTATTCTTTTGGTATCTTCTTACTACCAAGCTTATCTCATGTGTCAAATAAGACTCTCTCATATCCTTATTTATAGTACTCTTCTTAATCCATTCCTATTATGGATTAGAAATAATTTATTCTCCTAATCAAATTAGGGATCACATCTCCTTGTTTTGGTCACCAATCAATTTAACGAGTAAATCCTTTTTCCACTTGGATTCCTTTCATGGAATCTCCAATTCCAATATTGCTTCCATTAACCTAATTTCTAATTGGATTAATATCAAGTAAACCCACTTACTTGCTCACAAAGAAAATCAATTCTTTTCTATCTTGGATTCTATTTCATGGGTGAGGACCCACACCCAACATTAGGATCCTTTCCATTTCAAATGAATTGGAGAGTCTATTTTATGGTCCAGATTTAAAATGTGTTAGAATATGACATATGTTTAGGTTAAAGGTGATAATATAATTGTGATGATAAATTTAAGATTATTTGGTCAGTTTATACTATTATTAAAAGACAACGGAACTCTTTTTGGGCTATAACATATTTTCAATTAATTTTTGTTGAATTTTTCAATGTAGTAGTTTATATCCCTAAATGAACTCAACAAGATTATATTAGTGTTAAGGGTTTGGGTATGTAGTGCTCCCACGGTCTTTTATTATTTGTCTTTTTAGAAGTGGGCACGAAAGCAATAATGTGACTGATACGACAGATTTTTACAGGGCAGTTAATGCATGCATGTGATAGAAATAGCCTACATAAACCAATAATGATAGGACCATTCCCTTTCTTTCTTCTTTTATTTTTCGAAAAATAAAATAAAATAAAGACCAATGATTATAGGGAGAATGTTTAAAAATATTCCTGACATTTATCGCGATATCTACCAAGCATCCTATACTTTTTTTTTGGAACAAAAGTACTCTTAACGTTATACTTTTTGGGTCACCCGTGCCCCTGCCGTTAACAGAAGACAAACGGGATTAAAATTGGCTGACGTGACAGACACATGGAGGCTTAAAGGGAGAAAGTTCAAAAATACCCCTGACACATGTAAATATGTCATTTAATCAAAACAAAAAAATACTAAAATTCAAAATAAAAAAAAACATAATATATTTACATCATTTAATCAAAATACTAAAATTCAAATTATTTTGTTAACTAATCAAAACAACTAATTAAATAAAATAAGTTGTATAACATATTTACATCATTTAATCAAAATACTAAAATTCAAAACATAACATATTTACATTAAATATTAATTTAAAAAAAATACTAATTTTGAATATTAGAAAATAACGTTATCAATTTTTAACGTTAATATATAATTAATTTTTAACGTTATCAAAATACGTTATCAATTAGTATCAAAATAACTGCATATCTAGTGTTGGAATACTAATTTTAACGTTCTCAAAATATTAACGTTTTTTAACATATCAACTAATATTAAAAAACGTTAATATTTTTTTATATTAAAAAAAGTTAATATTTTTTAATATTTTATTAATATTTCTTGATATTAAAAAACGTCAATATTTTGAAAATATTAAAAAAATTTGATATGAGATTAATATTAAAACGTTAATATTTTTGATATAAAAATATTAAAATATTTTAATTTTTTTTTTAAAAAGTTAATTTTTTTATTTTAAAAATATTAAAAAATGTTAATATTTTTTATATTAAAAAATGTTAATATTTTATTAATATTTTTTGATATTAAAAACGTTAATATTTTTTTATGATGTAATTAGTTGAATTTTAAAAATATTATTTAGTTGAATTTTAAAAATATTCAAAAATTCAACTAATTCAAAATAATTAACGTTATTTAGTAAAAAATATTAACGTTAATTATTTTTTGATGATTTTAGTTGAATTAACATTAATTATTTTGAAATTTTGAATTAGTTGAATTTTTTAATTTTAAAAATATTAACATTAATCATCAAAATATTAAAAATATTAGTTGAATTTTCAAAATACTAAAAATATTAACGTTAATTTTGTAATATTCAATGTTAACTTCGATAACGTTATTTAACAATATTAAAAATATTAGCGTTAAAAAAAATTAATAACGTTATTTAGTATTTTAAATATTAACGTTAAAAATATTATATCAATTTGTTGTATAGCGTTATTTAGTATTTTGAATTTTAAAAATATTATTTAGTATTATGATTTTAGTAATTTAAAATTTTTATATCAATTAGTATTTAGTATTATGATTTTAGTATTTTAATGATGTAATTTGAATTTTTGTTGTTTTTATTAATTAACAAAATAATTTAAATTTTAGTATTTTATTATTTTTGATTTGATTTTTTTTAATATTTTAGTATTTTTTTTAATTAGTATTTTAGTTTTTTTTAATTAGTATTTGATGTAAATATGTTATGTTTTGAATTTTAGTATTTTGATTAAATGATGTAAATATGTTATACAACTTGTTTTATTTAATTAGTTGTTTTGATTAGTTAACAAAATAATTTAAATTTTAATATTTTGATTAAATGATGTAAATATATTATGCTTTTTTTATTTTGAATTTTAGTATTTTTTGTTTTGATTAAATGACATATTTACATGTGTCATGGGCATTTTTGAACTTTCTCCCTTTAAGCCTCCATGTGTCTCCCACGTCAGTCAATTTTAATTTCGTTTATCTTTTGTTAACGACAGGGGCACGAGTGACCCAAAAAGTGTAACGTTAAGGGTACTTTTGGATAAAAAAAGTATAGGGTGCTCGGTAGACATCGCGATAAACGTTAGGGACATTTTTGAACCTTCTTCCTATGATTATATATTTGGTTGATAGTTAACAGGAGTTGATAATATGAAGTTAACTTTGATCAATTGATCAATACAGTGTTAGTACGCAAGTCGAGAAGTGATCTCTCTCCAAGGACGAATCCAGCCTCGTAATTTAATGGGGTTAAATTCAAAGTTTATAATAACATTTTTTAAAATTTCATTGCTTGAAATTGTTGCATGATAGTCTTATTTTTAATAATTACAAAAATATCATGCTCAGTGTAAGTTACTAAACAGTCTTTCATCCATTCATCTCCCATTTGATTACGAAGTTCATTCTTCATAATATTCATGTCTGAAAATATCATTTCAACAGTTATCTGTTGTAATAATAATTGGCAAAAGTAGTCAATTTTCACAACAAATAGACTTGAGGATAAACATCATCTTTTCTTTTTTTAACCAATATTTGTGCCAATTCACCAATTCCTTTTATACTCGAAAAATTGGGATCGTTTCTCATATTCACAATATAATTTTAGAGTTGATCATCAAATTCTGACCCTTAAATTTTGGTTATTATATTTTTTTGGGCTAAATACAGTTTACTACATGAAGTATCATCATATTCATGATTAGACTCCCAAAGAATTTAGACTTACACTTTACTAGATCAAGTGTCTAATTTGATACAATGTAGCCCCCACTTTTTGAATCCGGTCAAAATTGTTCAGAATACCTACTTTTCCGGGCAAATAATAATTTTACACGTTTTGACCGTATAGAATACGGGCTACATCAAGTACCACCAAATTCACAATTTACTACATCAAGTACCTAATTTGTATAAAATTTGTATAAATACTTATAATTTTAACGTATTAAATCTGTATAAATTCTTATATGTTAAATTATTAAAATTAAATATTAATAAAAAGATTACCAAATATATATTTTTTTTATTTTAAAATTTTTAAAAAAAGACTTAATTACCAAAAAAATCAATAAACTTATAAACATACAAATTATATTTTTAACATGAATAACATTAAACTTTTAAACAATTGACAAAAGTGCCCAAATTTAATTTATTAAATAATACCCTTTTTAAATTGGAAGAACATACAAAAGGAGGAGGAAAAATTTGAAAAAGGAAAAAGAAAAAAAATGACCCATTTGCTCTCTCTCCTCTCTCCTCTCCCTTTTCCCTAATCCTTCAAATTATTTTATTCCTTCAAATTTGGAAATTTCAGCGCCTTCGATTTGGAAAGTAAGTTGTTTTTATTTAGCTAAAAAATTCTTCACGCAAATAATAGTTAATTAGTTTATCCAACAACACTTTCTCTCTGTCCGTTTTCCATTTTATTCTTCAAATAAGCCGTACTTAATTACATACATTGTATTTATAAAAAAATTAATTTTAAAATTGTATCTATAATTTAAAAAATTATATGTATAAATTTTACAACTTAAATCTTACAAATTATAAATTGTATCATAAATTATAAATTTAACGTCTTAAATTTTAAAAATTGTATTTATAATTTTATACCGTATTCCTATGGTATTAGTTACTTCTTTAAAAGGGCTAAAAATTATTATATATATAATTTTTTTTAAAAATTCTTTGGGGGCTGAATCATGAATACGGTAGTACTTGATGTAACGGAACTGTAAATAGTCATTTTTTAAATTAAGTCAACCCGTATATTTATACGGTCAACTGATATTAAATACACAAGATCCCGTCGGATTCTTGGGCGGGTCGGGTTTTCCGTCGAATTTTGGCCGGATTCTGAAATTGGGGGCTAAATTGTATCAAATTAGATACTTGATGTTTTTCAAAAAAAAAAAAAAAAAAAAATTAGATACTTGATGCAGTAAATTATAAACTCAAATTCTTTGGGAGCCGAATTATTAATTTGATGGTACTTCATATAAAATAAGTGTAATTAGCCCTATTTTTTTAAAAAAACAAAAAAGTCTATAACTACGGTCGTGGACTGTAGGCATATCACCAACCCTATAGCTACGATCATTGACCGTAGCTATACTTTTTAAAGACCGAGGGTATAGAGGTAATACTTTGTACGTTAACATATATAGCTACGGTTAGAATTATCGCTAAAGACCCTAAAGACTGTCGGTAAAGGAATTAGTTATGCCAGCAAAGGCGAAGATCTTCGACCGTTGCTAAAACCTATAACTTAGTTTGTGTGTGTGTGTGTGTGTCTATATATATATATATATATATATATATATATATATATATATATATATATATATAGTGTTTAATGTTTTGTAGCATTTAAATTAACCAAACGTAGTGTAATTACTTTACAATTAACTTTTTAAATAAATAAATGGGGATTTATAGTGAGAAGAAACCGAACACAAACAAGCCCATCAAATTAATCAAAACCAGACATGTGATAGTGTGACCGATATGTTTTTAAAGGCTAAACCTAGATATGGTTTCGAATTGAAGGCAGAAATGGCCTACATAAACCAATAATGTGACCGATATAACTGGTTTTTAAAGGGCAGTAATGCATGCATGTGATAGAAATGACCTACATAAAGCAACAATGCATGCCTTTTACAATCAGATAGCGATCTGAGATTTTGATGGAGCTAGAATAAAAACATTTATAAATTGATGTATTATCTTCCCTAGCATTCCGCAACAAACTGGCCTCAAATATTCTAAAATTGGTCCTACATAAACCAATAATGTGACCGATATGTTTTTAAAGGGCATTAATGTATGCATGTGATAGAAATGGGTCAGACCTGACAATATAAGTAGTTAACTGTTGGGTCAAATCATATTAACTGGAACTAAATGGGTCGGTTAACCATTTTTATTTATTCAGGTCGGTTATGGTTTGGATATTTATTCAGGTCGGTTATGGTTCTGAACCAGTTAACCATTTTTCGACCCATATTTATATAACACTTTTTAATTTAAATTGTGGACTTTATTTCCTAATTTATTTCTCTCGTTGAGTGTTATACTATTATACTGTTATACAATAATACACCCCACTACCCCACCCCCATCCCACCACAACCCACCCCACCCCAACCCAACCTCAACCTCACCCCCAACCCCACCCCAACCCCACCCCAACCTCAACTCACCCCCACCCCCACGCCCACCTCACTCATCACTCCACCCCACCCTACCCACCAACCCTACCTTACCTACCTTACCCTACCTACCTACCCTACCTTACCTAACCTACCTACCCTACCCTACCCACCCACCCTATCCACCCTACCTTACCCACCCACCCTACCCACCCTACCCTACCCACGCACCCTACCCTACCCACAACCCTACTCACCTACCTACCCTACCTTACCTACCCTATCTTACCCACCCTACCCTACCCTACACATCCACCCTACCTTACCCACCCACCCTACCTTACCCACCCACCTACCCTACCCTACCCACCCTATCCACCCTACCCTACCCTACCCACCCTACTTACCCACCCTAACCACCCTACTCTACCCACCCACCCTACCCACCCACCTACCCTACCCTACCCTACCCATCCACCTTACCCACCCACCCAACCCACCCACCCTACCCTACCCTACCCACCCTACCCACCCTATCCACCCTACCCACCCACCCTACACACCTACCCTATCTTACCCACCCTACCCACCCACCCTACTCTACCCTATCCACCCACCCTACCCTACCCTACCCTACCTACCCTACCCTACCCACCCTATCCTACCTACCCTACCCTACCCACCCACCTATCCTACCCTACTACCTACCTACCACCTACCCTACCTACCCACCCACCCACCCTACCACCTTACCACCTATCCTACCTACCCACCCCACCCTACCCCCTACCTTACCTACCCATCTTACCCTACCCTACCACCCCACCCTACCCACCCACCCTACCCTACCCTACCCCTACCCTACCCTACCTACCCACCTACGCTACCCTACTACCTACCCACCCACCTTACCCACCCACCTACCCTACCCTACCCTACCCACCCACCTACCTACCCTACTACCTACCCACCCACCTACCTACCCTACCCTACTACCTACTCACCCACCCACTTACCCTACCCTACCCTACCCACCACCACCCACCTACCCTACCTACCTACGCTACCCACCCCACCCTACCCACCCCACCCCACCAACCCATTCACCCTACCCACTCACTCTACCCACCCACCCATCCACCCTACCCACTCACTCTACCCACCCATCCTACCCTATCCACCCACCCACCTTACCCCCTCCCCCACCCCCACCCCACGCCCACCCCCATCCCCACTCCACCCTCTACCCCACCCCCTACCCCACTCCCACTAAAAAAAATAATATTATGTGATTATGTAAAAAAATAATATTATGTAAAAAATAATAATAATACCCCACCCCACCCTACCCCACTCCACTCCCTACCTCACCCACCCGACCCACCTAAAAAAATAATATTTTGTTACTGTTTTCACTCCTCTTTACTTATGATAGATTATATAATAAAATTATCTCAAGCACAAATTATAATTAAATACTATTATATTTTAGTTATTTATTTATGATACAATCACAATATAAAAAATATATAATATTATAACAACTAATACAAATAAATATTTACATGAAACATCTTAAAATGGTTAATATGGTTAATATGGTTTTTAACCATAACCATATGGTTCCAACCCACATTATCCATATTAAAAATGGTTAATATGGTTTTAGTTTTTAAATGGTTGGTTAACCATATTTTAAAAACCAAAATCAACCCATAACCATATTTTGCCAGGTCTAGAAATGGCCTACATAACGCAATAATGTGACTGACACAACAGGTTTTTAAAGGGCAATAATGCATGCATGTGAATGATAGGAGATGTGTAGCCTCCGTTCCCTTTCACAATCAGATAGCGATTCGAGATTTTGATGGAGCTAGAATAAATACATTTATAAATTGAAGTATTATCTTCCCTAGCATTCCGCAACGATAACAGATTATCTGTCTCCATTTTTCTTGTCTCTTTGTGTTCTTTCATTTAAATTTTGAAAGTTGTCTTTTTATTTAATTTTAGATTTAATTGGTGTTAAGTAAAAGACTAGACGTCAAAATTTAAATGAGGGACGGAAAAATTGGGGACAGAGAATCTGCTCTCTTCCCCAACACGCTGGTCTCAAATATTTTAGAATTGTTCCTGTAATTTACTTTGTATATATTAGTTAATTAAATCATTATATTAACTATCTAATATTAATATTACCACTATAAGAAAATCGGCTATTTCTGACGGAATTATCTTCGATGAAATACATTCTGTCGATATTAATCTATTTCCGACGGAATAATACGTCGCAAATAATTCTCTCGCAACTAATATACTTTCGAGGAAATTCCGTCGAAAGTAGTATTCCCCCCGTAGCGCGAGCTTTCCTGCCAGTGCAAAACCTAATTTCGACGGACCAAAGTTATTTTTGAGAGATTGTTTCGTCGAATTTAAGATAATTACGAAGAAATTATTTCCGACTAAAATTCCGTCGAAAATAAAGAATAAAACTTAATTCGACAAATCTATTTCTCCAGCACCTCCTTTCTTTTGAAATTTCTTTTTAATTTCAAATCACTCTTTTTTTTTTCTCTCTCTCTCTCTCACACCCGGTCCCCCCTCCCACTGGTTCCCCCCTCCCCCAACCTTTCCCCTCGCCACTGGTCCCCCTCCCCCCTGCCACTTGGTAGTTGGTACCCCACCTTCCCCCTTCCACCCTCGCCCCTCCCCCTGCCACTGGTACCCCCACCCCCTCCTCCCTCCACAGTCACCTCGTCCACCACGCCGGCGCCACCTACAGGCCGCCGCTCACGCCGTCGTTCATCACTACTCTGCCGCCAGTAATTTTTTGCCTAAAAATTATGTTTAATTTTCTGCCCTATATTGCGCATATTGGTGAAATATATGTTTGAAATTACTCCTTCTATATATCTATTGTTGGTGAAATTGCTGAAATTGAAACTTAATTTGAATTGTTGATGAAATTGGGGCTTATTTTGAATGACTGTTGATGAAATTGGCATTATTTATGTTCTGCAAATTTTGTTGCTGAAAATTGGGATTATTTTTGTTCTGAAAATTGGGATTATTTAATTTCTGCAAATTGTTGCAATTCTTAGGTAGGTGTTTGACAATTTTGGGATTGATTTTGTGTTTTATCAGTGAATTATATATTATTTTATTGATGATAAGATTTCATTTCTTTATGATTCATTGATATTATTTTACTCAATTGGGACTAATTTTGGTATTGACTTAGTATTGCTATGATATCCTATAATTTTATTTTGCTTTGTAAATTTGCTATTTCTGACAGAATTCTCAACGGAATTTCTGTCAGAAATGTTCAATTGCAATATTTTTGGCCCCTATTTTATTTTATTTATGTATTTTATTTAGTTTCCCAATATTAAAATAAACTAAGTAACATTTACTTAGTTTTAACACTACTAAATAAAATAATATAATATAATAATATAAACTAAATTTACATAATATAATATAAGATAATATAATATAAAACAATAAAATTAAATAACATAAGATAATTAATGAAAATAAATTATAATAAAATAAATAAAATAATATAATGTGATAAAAATTAAATTAAATTAAAGAAAATAAAATAAAACTAAATGAAATAACTTAAATCATATCTAATTAATAAATAAATAAAATAAAATGAAGTATGTTTAATTAATATAATATAATATAATACAAAATAAAATAAAATATAAATTAATAATAAATTAGAATAGAATAAAATAAAACATAATAATAATAAATTGAAGAGCTTCAAACCCTGCTTATTTTTTTGTGTTACTTCGAGTCCTTGAAATATTACAATATTGGTGGCTGTAATGGTGACATAAAAGTTTTTAGTTAAAAGTTGAAGATGTTTGCCCATGTAGTTGGTACCTTGACAGGTGCAGCAGATGCCATTTGGCATCTTCTTATTAATTCTTCTATGTTTAAGGATGAGGACTAATTACTATGGTTTGCAGAAGCTAAAATGAGTAGTAATATAGTATGATTGAAACCAATTTAATGAAAATAGTATAATGCCAAAACAAGGTATTGGGTTCTGAATGAAAGGAATATAAGTGTAATATATATTTAATATAGTATGAGCGCTTTTGTCAATAATATAACATGTACATAATTATTTTTTTGGAAGATTTTTTAATTATTTTTTTGGAAGATTTTTTGCTTGTGGCGTAGAGAGGATATTTGGTAGAAGTTGGGGGTTTTTGTACTTGAATGTTCCCTTAGACCCGATTTTCAATTATATGTCTGCTTCATTACTAGGATGATTTCATGGAGACTTGAGTTTGTCGAGGAATCCTAAAAATATATTAGACAATTTTAATTATGTTTTGCACTTTTAAACTTCTTGTCTGGCTAGAAATATTTCTAATTGAAATGAAATGGTTTGAGCACTGTTTGTTGAAGCATTCATGAGTAACATATTTTTTGCTTAAAGATTAATTTGATGTATTTTTGTTAGGATAGCAGGTAATTATCGACTACAAATTCTACTATCTACAACGTTTCTAAGTCAGAAACGTTGTGTAATCACACAATCTACAACGTTTTTGACAAATACACAACGTTTTTTAGAGAAAAAAACGTTGTGTAATGTGCAAATATATTCTAAAAACGATGTGTAATGTGCAAATACACAACATTTTTTAGAGAAAAAAAAACGTTGTATAATGTTCAAATACACAACAATTTTTAGCAAAAAACGTTGAGTAATGTGTCAAACTACAACGTTTTTTTAGAGTTATCTATTTACTTTTTTCTACTAGTATGTTCCAAATTTATATTTAATGATCCTATAAGATTATATAAAATGATGAGTACTTTAATTTTTTTTTATACTAATGGACTCCACTAAATGACACATTTACCCTTCATTTTATGTATTTTATCTCATCATTTTGGTGATAAAAAAATTTATACTTTTAATCATCTTTTTTAGAACGGAGGGATATAATTAAGGGAGAGGGAAAGTCTTAACTATTAGATTTTTAACTTATTAAAAATCTATTAAAATCTCCTTTTTCAATCCTATATTTTCTCCACTTTCTCTTAAAAAGTTATCTTCTCTCCAACATTCCTTATAAACCCCTAATTTCTCTCCAATAATTTTTAACTGCACACACAGTGTGTATATATATATATATATATATATATATATATATATGATACATTTTCTTGATGAATTGATGGTTAAATTGAAACGCTGTCATTATTTTTAAGTTTTGAGTCACTCTATTTTATTCAATAATTACCACAGTAGTTGATGTATAGTATCTCATATTATTGATTCAATTATTGTCACAGTATCATCTGCACAATATTTTATTTTATTAAATCAATAATTGAGACGACAAAGTTATTCGTATTATTATTTTCATTATTGACGATGTCTAGAAAGTTCTGTCGAGGAAAGGGGTTTGGTCACTTAATTGTGCGCCAATAAGGAGGTTGTGATCTGGTTGTTAATGGAGGTTGTGTCACCTTTCCCCCCGAAGTTGGGACTTCTAGAGGGTAAGAAAGTTTATCTTGCAGCTGTTACATTATGACCGGAGACGATGTATGGGCAAACTAATTCTTGGGTGTTACCGGATGGAAAGTATGGAGCATATGAAATCAATGACACTGAGGTGTTTATTTTAATTGAGAAGTCGGCACGTAATTTGGCATATCAGAGATTGTCACGAGTTCCAGATAAGCCAATTTGTCTTGAGTTGACTGGTTATGATCTGATTGGTTTGCCTCTGAGGTCTCCTTTAGCATTTAATGACATTATATACTCACTTCTCATGCTGTCAATTCTCACAGACAAGGGTACTGGGATTGTTACTAGTGTTCCCAGTGATTCTCCTGATGATTCTGTGGCTTTGCAGGACTTAAAAGTAAAACCAGCTTTTAGGGCAAAGTTTGGTGTAAAGGATGAATGGGTTTTACCTTTTGAGATCATCCCCATTATCAACCACCTAGAATATGGAGCATAAAGACCTACTTGAAATAGCATTGAAACAGAGTAGAATTTGACAGAGGGAAGGAAGCAATATTAATAATGTTGGCTTTTGGCAGAAAACTGGGAAACTCTATGGATTTAAAATGGGTAAGGAAATAAAGAGAGACTAAAAGTGAATCAAGAAACCCAGAAAAGAACAGTAATCTTGCTAAAAATTATGAGCACAGTAATCTTGCTAAAAACTGTAGATTTTCTCTCACTTGCACTCTCTGTTAAATTCTTATCTTCACCTTCTCTACTTTTCTTCAAAATTTCTACCAAAACCCATGTCAACAGAAGAAAGAAGAATGCTATATTGGTTGCTACCTTAGGAGAGATATCCATTAAACCTGACTGCAAAACCCTAAATGAAACCAGTTCAGAAGACTGCAAATTCTAGACTGATCTGATGAACAAGAAGACTGTAAAAAGAACAAATTGAAAGGGCAGAACATGGTTTAGTTTTCAATATATATATGGAGGGTAATTAAGTCTTTAGCCAACTCAAGTAACGGAGTTAAGACGGAAAGCATTTATTCACTTCAACTCAAAAAGTCGAGAGTTTAAATGTAGCTTTACTCACTACAGGTGGTTAAGTGGAAAAACGCCCAAATCCCAGGTGGTGATCTGAACTTTACCCTATATTTTATAATATTTTATAGGCTTTGACATAACATTGGCATGAAGAAGCAAGGGAAAGCAATTCGGACATCTTTTAGACCAAAATACACAAGCAAATGTAAGAAGAGAAGATTGAAGACCTTTTAACACCAAGTTGGATTCATTTTCTTGGCTTGAAACTTAGAGTACACTGTAGAGCTTCTTCTTAGCTTTCCGGAACATCTTGAACCGTCTCAATCGGAGTTCGGATGTGAGAGTTATGGCCTTTTTATTAACAAAAATCAAAGCTAAAAGTTGTCGTGTTTGCCATTTACATATCATCTACTTCAAGCCTGATTTTCACCTTGATCCATTCCGAATATGTCAATTCTCAAAGAATGGAAGTTGTAGAGCTCGTCGATATCTTCGATCAGATAGGTGGCAGGCTTCGTAACTCTTTCTGGATCAAAAGTTATGGCCATTTTTCCAAAGGACGTCAGAGCAGAAAAGGTACCCCCGCCGGGGAGGGCCCTTTACAAGTATAAACCCCCGCCTGGGCGGGGGTACGCGCAGAAAACTCGATTTTTGTCCAAATTTGAGTCCAGAAAGGATTGGTTCGATCCGATTGACTCAAGGGCTTCCAAGAGGACTTAAAAACATACAAAAAGGCATATAAAAGAAGGAGAATCGCAAGGATTAGAGGATATAGAGAGGATTCCATTAGATTAGATTAGAGTAAATTAGGAGAAAACTCTAGTTCTTGTTAGATTTGGAGATTGAAGCAACTTGGAGACCATTGAAGATTCAAAGTAGGAGCAAGGAGGGAGCTTTAAATCTACAGACAATAGATTCTATCTTCTTATATTCTTCTATCTTTTCCTTTTAATGTGTATTCAATTGTTGATTCTTAGTTTTAATTCAATAATCATGAACTAATTCTTTGTTTGAGATTACAATAGATCTTATTGTGTAGTTTATTTTAATATTCTTCGCAATCAATTATTATGTTCTATCGTGAGGATTGTCTATTGTGATTTGGACTTAATTGCTTAATTGCATAGCTAACAATTACCGTGATAATCTATATTGTGACGCCCCCAAAATTAGGTATACATAACCCATCTTGGATCGTCAGATACAAAGTACAGAATACAAATACAACTTACTAATACAACTGTCGTGTACAATACGACAAAACATAAACTTTGAGTTTGAATACAAATATTATCTTCTAGAGAGTATTCATACTCAAAAGGAGTCCTCATTACATTTATTAACACACTATTACATAGAATAGTGAGGACTAGTAATTAATACTATCATTCGAACCATCACTCCGTTCCCCGACTTGCCCCAGCTACTGTGACAACCCCAAAATAGGTTCATTCCATCCAACCTATTCTGAGTCGCCAAATACATGGTACAGAAAATAACTACAACTTTATTACAACAATTGTCGTGCAAAATACAACAACACATATGTTGTGAGTTTGGATACAAATATATACCAAATGTGACTCATGTTCCAACCGTGGACATCACCTCACAATGACACCTTACATAAAGGTATAGTCAAAAACTGTTTTAGAAATTAGAATCTTTGGGAAGTGCTCAAGAAAACCTTCGTACATGGGAGGCCACGCGTCTAGGTTATGATAGATATCATATGGCCACAGAATTATCCTTGGTTGACCCAATAGACCCCAAAGAAAAACGAGAAGATTACTATCATATTCTTCCCAATGGTGAGTCTTCTCTTGACTTATCATTATCTTCACTGTCTCTAATTGAGAATTATACTTCAAACAAACACCAAGATTATATAGGTAGTGCCCATAGATATACTCAGCAAGTGGATGAGCACAACCCTGTCTTATGATGACACGAGGTTGTATGTCATTAGACATCTTGTATGATAGTGACAAAACACCCTTCCAACGTTGGGTTCGCCTCACCCTATTTTCTTCACCAAATATAACTACTAAATGATGACCACCGTTCTATTCCCTTGTTACCCCCGCTCGACCCAGCTACACTCTTATTACCTGAAAGGAATTGTGAAGCAAAAGGGTGAGCACAACTAGCCCAGTAAAGAATATCATGACTAAAGATAAATAAATTATCAATA
This sequence comes from Panax notoginseng, assembly GCA_016801055.1. NCBI lineage: Eukaryota > Viridiplantae > Streptophyta > Magnoliopsida > Apiales > Araliaceae > Panax > Panax notoginseng. The sequence continues at coordinate 12,878,804 of CM029016.1, forward strand.
GTCTTCATCAATAATAAATCAGAGATTTAGAACATATGGTAGATGATAAAAAATTTCAACCATAGTTGCAGCGGAACATGCAATCCATTAAAAGAGTCAAATAGACTATAAAGTCTATTATCTTCTCCATGTTAAAAATCCACCAACAATGTTTTATCCCTGTAACATCAATCAACAGTTCTGGTCCACAATCATATAAATAACTCATAATCATAATTGTGACTCTAAATTTTTCTTCGCACCCAGGACGAAGAATATTTTTATCACCTGTCTTTACCTGAAACATCAAAGATCATGGTTATACCAAATCACAGTTCCTATTCATAATCATACTAATAACTTCATCTTTGCACTACGGCCAAAGATATTCATTAACAAACCATCTTTGCACTACGGGCCAAAGATATTCAACAACAGTTCATCTTTGTACTACAGGCCAAAGATATTCATCAACAGGCCATCTTTGCACTACATGCCAAAGATATTCATCAACAATTCATATTTGCACTACAGGCCAAATATATTCATATCTCAAAGAAATATATAATCATTTCAGAATTTATATAAACAATAATTATAACCATGTTGATCAATTCACCTTTGCACTTAAGCTTAAGATATTCAATTATAAATTCAATGGTCATGATCATACCAGTCACAATTCAACTTTGCACTACAGGCCAAAGAGAACCCTAGTCATGATCATACCAATAATCTACCCATCTTTACACTCCAGTGAAAGAGAATTTCAACATCAGGGTTATAAAAATGTTATATATGATAATAAAATCAATATAATCAACATATAGATTTAATCTCAAGAGTAATATTCATAAATCAACTATAATTTGGTTAGTAAAAGAAACCAATTTTGTCGTGAATAGTAACTCGTGAATAGTAACTCATGAATAGTAACTCGTGAATAGTAACACCGACTCAAAAAGGTAGAAATTCCACAATAAAATTCATACCAATACTTCGGTATAATGATATTGAAAGAATAACATTTCTTAAGCTTATAAACAATTTATTTAAATTGTTAACACTTTACTAATTAATGCATTTAATCATCATAAAATGCCAACTCTTAAGATTTCATCATCAATAACCAAAACCCTCATCAAAAATCTGCATATACCTCATATATCGGATTCTCAAGCCATAAAATCCTATTTTCCAATTTTCTTACTTCACATAACATATTTAATTCATTTTCTCATAACTAGACTATTTTCATGAAAAATACCAAATCCGTTCCAAAAATATTTCTTTTCTGAAATTTAGCATAATATAGTCCCATAGTGAACATATATTTTTCTCAGAATTTTTAAAAGTCATTTACTATTTTTCATATAGCCAAAATAGCCGAATATTTAGACATTTATCAAAAATTATACTTTTGTCTAAAAATTCTGAAATTTACAGAGTATACTTCTATCATATACATGTACTCCCAATAAAAATTTCATCAATTTTGGAGTTAACCACAAGGAATTATAAGCAGTTACTTTTAAAATAGTCTTTTCTCATAAAATTCATAACTCTCAATCTATACATCCAAAAATCACCATTTTTGGACGCAATCAATAAAACTCATCAAAATATCATTTCAAATTTTTCCAAAATTTTTGAAGTTCAGAAAAATTACGAAACTGAAAAACATAACAACTCTTAAAATCCCTTACTATCCCTTACTATCCCTTACAATCCCTTACTATCCATTACCTCAAAAGAGCAGTACTTCTGACTGGATATCGGATATGATGCTGAAGAAAACTTGCACTGATTAATAACAACTCACCGAGTATCTAAAAACTCACAAAATATGCTTCATAATATAGAGAGAGAAAGAGAGAAAGCTTATGTTTCTGGTGTGATTTTCAATTCTAACTTAGCCCTCTATTTATAGGAAAATTTTGGTAGGTTTGACCTGCAACCTGATGGCTTTACCTGCTACTATTCCCACCCACCACATTTGAAATATAATTCAGCACATTTCTTCACCAACCACAAGTGGGGCCCACCAATTCTAGAATTTTCCACCAAAATGATTAACTCCGAAAATTCAACAATTTCTGAACCAGTCATCTCGTAAAATTCATAACAAATCATACGTTCATTTTTAACGGTTCAAAATTTGTGGACATATACCCAACTTTTATGTGTATAACATATCCAAAAATTACCACGATCCAACGGTCGGATTAAAAATTATAACCCCCGCAAAATATCTCAAAAACCCTGATTTTTAATACCTCCATTCCGACAAAAATACGGATAAAAATCTCGACATTAACTCCTTCATTTTTTAACCACAAAAATATATCCCTCATTTATATCCACATAAAATAAATATTTCCTTATCATATGAATCAATAATTAATTATTCACAAATAATATTACAGAATCACATTTATGACAACCAGGCCGTTCCCAGGAAAGAGGGGGCTTTTCAATAAGGATTTCTCCTTACTAGCGCGCAATTAGATGACCAAACCTCTCCTTAGACAGAACTTTCTAGACATTGCCAATAATGTTATCTAATAATATTATTCAAATAATATGAATTATTGATCTGATAAAGGAAAATACTGTGCAGCAACAATTATTGAAACAACAATAATATAAAATATCAACGCAACAATTATTGAATCAATAAAATAAAATATTGAATAATAACTACTGTAACCATTATTGAGTAGTGTCTTCTTACGTAAGAATCAATAATTGGTGCAATACCGTGTGCTACTGTACAATAACGCGTATTACTGTATTTTAACCACCGAGTATTTCAACAGTATTAACAGCAACAACTACGCCGTTATTTGTAAAAACTCAAATTTGTCGTTTTCTTCATCCGACAGTTATTCGTTATGGGCCCACAAATAGCTGCGCCGTCGTACGAATATTCCCCGACAGAAAGAATATTCCACGACCAAACGAATATTTCCCGACAACAATGATTATTTTATAACCACTTGCTTATTTTGAAAAAAAATCATATTTCACCCATAACTTTAAACTTTTATCAATTTAACCATTTACTGAATAGTAATTATAAGAAAAATTGAATACTTTTATTTCATAAAATTCGGGGTCTTACAGCTACGTTCTCATTTCCTGAAGAGAACAGTGAAAGAAAGGGTGAGCTCAACTAGCCCAGTAAAAATATTATGATTAAGATAATGCAGAATAAATTATCATTAGCCTTCAACAATGTTAAACTGATAAAATATAATAGACATCAAGTTTAACTGTAGCGGAACAAGCAATCCATTAAAAGAGTCAAGTAGAAATTAAACTCTACTATCTTTTATGATTTAAAAAATTTTTCAACACTGTTATCGCTGTGACTCAGCTTAATAAAATAATTCACATCATCGAATCACCCCTGCACTACGGCCAAGGATATTCGTGTATTCATTAATGGTCATGATCATGCCAACAACTGTCCATCAATGCACTACGGACCAATGAGGACTTTTACCACATCATTTATAACATTACGATCATGATTTTACCGAATAATTCCTGGTCATAATCATACCAAGTCCATCTATGCACTACAGGCCACAGATGACTTTCAACATTTTATAAACATGAGGATGATGACAATGATATAAGAATTCAATAAAACAAGTTCAAGAATTAACAACGTCCAAATTGTCAACATGATACTGCTTTGTGGAGTAAAATTCAAGAATGCTTAGAAGAATATTTTCATTAAAAGATACTAGTTGAACCGCAATTATCAAGGATATTCCACTAATTTCATGGAGTATAGAAGTCAAAACTTAACCAACTGAGTATAATAAAGAATGTAATAACAAAAGAAATCATCATGCATGCGATAGACCGCACAGACAGGTTATTCCAACAGAATAATAAATAATGGAATCAGGTCCGGTGTAAAACACACAGATAGGATATTCCGACAGAATAATAAATAATGGAACCAGGTCCGGCGTAAACGCACAGACAGGATATTCCGACAGAATAATAAGTAATGGAACCAGGTCCGGTGTAAAACACACAGACAGGATGTTCCAACAGAATAATAACAATACGGAACCAGGTCCGGTGTAAAACACACAGACAGGATGTTCTAACAGAATAATAATAAAAACGGAACCAGGTCCGGTGTAAAACACACAGACAGGATGTTCCAACAGAATAATAATAAAGACGGAACCAGGTCCGGTGTAAAACACACAGACAGGATGTTCCAACAGAATAATAATAAAAACGGAACCAGGTCCAGTGTAAAACACACAGACAAGATGTTCCAACAGAATATTAGAAGAATGTCACCAAGTATAGGGTAGACCGCGTATACAGGTTATTCCAACAGAATAATAAGAAATAGAATAATAACAGTTCTCTTCATGAATACAAAAGAATAACATCCTTACCGTTTTAAAGAAGAGCTGAAATAAGGAAGTAGTTAAGTAGTAGAATACTCTTCTTCTCTCTCTATAGTTTCTCTCTCTAGAGTTCAGTGAATTCGTAAGAAATAATGAAGGAATGAGCTGCTATTTATAGAAAAATAGAATGCATAGTAACTAATCCATGAACGGTCCAGATTGATTACTTTAATCTGACGGTCCATATTTAAAGAAAAATCTTTTAAATAAAATATAATATATTCTATTTATAGAATAACTTTAATAAAGTATTTTGTTTTATATAAAAAGATGTTTCTGTTTTATTACGTTAATAATACGAATAAAACAAAACGTCATTATCGCTAAATAATTCATATTATTAACTGACAATAATGGAATCAAACTGAGTGACTTCTCACATAAGCATTAATAATCAATACCGTGTGCTACTATGCAACCACACGTATTACTGTACTTTTACTACCGAGTAGTTCAACAGTAACAATGGTAAAACTTCCGCCGTTATTTTTAATAAAATATTTTTGTCGTTTTCTCAATCCGACAATAATTCCGTTGTGGGGTCCACCAATGATTGTGTCGTTGTACGAATATTTCCTGTTAAAACGAATATTCCCCGACCAATCGAATATTATATAACAACTTGCGTACTTTGCAAAATTTATAAATATTACCCACAACTATAACATTATATCAAATTAACTCCATAATATTCAAAAATGATATTTATAGAAAATTCATCTTTATTTATAAAAGTTGGGGTCTTACAACCTCCCCTTCTTATGAAATTTCGCCCTCGAAATTAGGGTACGTACCTGGTATGTCGAAGAGGTAAGGATACCTTGATTTCATTTCAGATTCTAACTCCCAAGTCATTTCCTCAACATCGTGGTTTCTCCACAAAACTTTGACTTGAGGTATAACCTTGGAGCGTAGAATATGTTCCTTCTTATCCAAGATTTGAACAGGAACTTCTTCATACGTCAAATCCTCCGCTATTTCGTCCGGTTCTAACTCAATAATGTGGTTCGGGTCTTCCACATATTTGCGTAACATGGATATGTGAAAAACGTTATGAACACGAGACATACTTGGCGGTAAAGCGAGTCTATAAGCCACAGTTCCTACTCGATCGAGGATTAAAAATGGACCGATGAATCGAGGATTGAGCTTTCCTCTTTTTCTAAATCTCGTAACTCCTTTCCATGGAGCAACACGTAAGAACACATGATCTCCTACATCAAATTCCACGTCCTTTCGAATAGAGCCATGCCAATACTTGCTTGATAACTGTTGTTGTAGGAAAACTCTACCAATGGTAAGAACTTGTCCCAACTTCCCTTGAAGTCAAAGACACAGAGTCTTAATAGATCTTCAAGAGTTTGAATAGTCCTCTCTGATTGTCCGTCCGTCTGAGGATGATATGCTGAACTAAATCGTAAATCCGTGCCCATAGCTTTTTGTAAACTAACCCAAAATCGTGAAGTGAATCTTGGGTCTCGATCAGAAACTATGGATACTGGCATACCATGCAGTCTTACAATCTCGTTTATGTACATACGAGCAAGACGTTCAAGTGTATAAGTTTCTCGTATCGGTAAGAAATGAGCAGACTTGGTCAATCTATCAACAATGACCCAAATCGCATCTATACCTTGAGAAACCTTAGGAAGACCGGTAACGAAATCCATGGTAATGTGCTCCCACTTCCATTCTAGAATTTCAAGTGGTTGCAATGGACCTTTTGGTACTTGATGCTCCGCTTTGACTCGTTGACAAGTTAGACACCTTGAGATAAACAGCGCTATCTCTCTCTTCATATTGCTCCACCAAAATGTATGACGAAGATCATGATACATTTTGGTACTTCCAGGATGGATTGCAAACGGTGTGTTGTGCGCCTCCATCATGATTTCATACTTTAAATCAGGGTTGTTAGGAACACAAAGTCTAGAGTTGACTCGAAGTATTCCTTCTTCATCGATTTTTGCTTCCGGCATAGCACCTTCTTGCACTTTCTTCCTCATACGCATCAGCTCCAGGTCTGTAGCTTGAGCAGCTTTAACTTTATCGATTAAAGTCGGTTCTACTCGTATATTCGTCATCATCTCATGGGTCCCTGGAGTCTTTAACTCTATCTCCATCCTTTGCAAGTCACACAAAATAGGCCTTTGTGTTGACAATATCACACTCGTACTTGCATACGATCTTCTACTCAATGCGTCAGCTACCACGTTCGCTTTTCCAGGATGGTATTGAATGGTATGATCATAATCTTTCAACAGTTCAAGCCAACGTCGTTGTCGCATGTTGAGTTCCTTTTGAGTGAAGAAATATTTGAGGCTTTTATGATCCGTAAAGATCTCCACCTTCTCCCCATACAAGTAATGCCTCCAAATTTTAAGTGCAAAGACAACAGCTGCCAACTCTAGATCATGAGTAGGATAATTCCTCTCATATTCCTTGAGTTGTCTTGATGCATAGGCTATGACTTTTCCATGTTGCATGAGAACGCATCCCAACCCTTTGCTCGAAGCATCACTGTAGATGACAAATCCCTCCGAGCCAGATGGTATTGTTAGAACAGGTGCTGAAATGAGTCTCCTCTTGAGTTCTTGAAAACTCTTCTCACATTCATTGCTCCAACCGAACTTTGTATCTCTCCGAGTCAGCTGAGTTAATGGAGTAGCGATTCGAGAAAATCCTTCCACGAATCTCCGATAATAACCAGCTAAACCAAGAAAGCTACGTACTTCGGTCACTGATTTAGGTTGCTCCCAGCTTTGAATAGCTTCAATCTTTGCCGGGTTAACCGATATTCCACGACTTGATACTACGTGCCCAAGGAATGCTACCTCCTCCAGCCAGAACTCGCATTTCTTCAACTTGGCATAAAGCTTGTATTCACGAAGCTTTTGGAGTACCAGCCTCAAGTGTTGCTCATGATCTTCACGGCTTTTGGAATAAATAAGGATGTCATCAATAAAGACGACCACAAAGTGATTCAAATATTCCTTGAATACCCGGTTCATCATATCCATGAAGGCAGCAGGAGCATTAGTCAATCCAAAGGACATGACTAGGAATTCATAATGCCCGTACCGAGTTCTAAAAGCCGTCTTTGGAATATCCTCAGTTCTAACCTTCAGCTGATGATATCCAGAACGAAGATCGATCTTTGAAAAGAATTGTGCTCCTTGCAACTGGTCAAACAGGTCATCAATACGTGGCAATGGGTACCTATTTTTGATGGTGACATGATTCAACTCCCGATAATCAATACAAAGTCGCATACTTCCATCTTTCTTCTTCACGAATAGCACAGGAGCACCCCAAGGAGAAGTACTAGGACGAATAAAGCCAATGTCTAACAATTCCTGCAGTTGGATCTTTAACTCCTAAAGTTCAATAGGAGCCATTCGATATGGGGCTTTGGAAATGGGTTTTGTACCGGGTTCAAGGTCGATACAAAATTCAATTTCACGCTCTGGGGGTAGGCCAGGAAGTTCTTCAGGGAATACGTCAGAAAATTTATTAACAATAGAAATATCATTCAAAACTGACGTATTTTTGTTTAGATCCGTGACATGAGCTAAGAAAGTTTGACATCCGTTTTTCAATAAACGAATAGCTTTATGACTTGAGATGACAGCGATTGATTTTAATGGTTTAGTTGCTTGATTTCGCATAATAGGTCGATTAGGAATATGAAAGCTAACAACCTTACGAAAATAATCAATTTTTGCATGATGAGTAGTTAACCAATCAATCCCTAGAATCACGTCAAATGCAAGTATTTTTAATGAAATAAGATCAACAGGTAATGTGTGGGTACCAACTTGAACCAAACAAGACTTATAAATCGTGGATGTAATGAAGGTTTCTCCCAATGGAGTTTCAACAGATAAGTCAAAGTCTAATTTCTCCGGAATCAAATTTAATCGATGAGCGCAAGTAGGAGAAATAAAAGAATGGGTAGAACCGGTATCAAATAAAGTATAGACTTCGTTAGAGTTTATGATAAGCTTACCCGTGATGACCTCATTCGGGTTCCTTGCTTTCTGGGAGGTCACAACAAACGCTCTCCCTTGCACTACCGGTTTTGACTTTTCTGGGACGGCCTTTGGTGTCTCCATCTTGGCTGAACTTGTTTTTGGTAAACGACAAAATCGAGCTAAATGACCTTCTCTTCCATAATTATAACATGTTTTAGACGGCATCGCGCAGTTTGGACTGATGTGCCCCTCCCCTCCGCATTTAAAACATATGATAGGTGGTCGTTCTCCTTCCTTAACAACGGGTGCTGGTGCTTGACGTCTTTCCATCATTGTTGAATCTCCTCTTTTTGAAATGACCATTCTTATTGTTTTGGCCCTGATTATCACCGAAGTGGTTACCATTTCTGGCCTGTTGATTCCCTCCACGCTTGTTGTCACCGCTTCGATGACTGCTCTCACTGGTATTATCATTTTACCGACTGCTCTCTTTTGGTTGCGTTGACTCGTTATCGCGCTCCACTAACTGAGCCCTATTCACAACATCTGAATACAAACACAGTTTATGAGAAATAAGATGTTGACGTATCTCAGGTTTCAAACCTCGCAAAAATATTCGCGTCATTCGCTCTTTATTATCCACCAAGTGGGACGTAAACCGGGACAACTCAGTAAATTTAGCCTCATACTGTGACACGGTCATATTATTCTGCTCCAATTTGATGAACTCACCTCCTTCATGTGACGAACACTTTCGGGAAAGTATTTGTCATTGAACAGCTCCTGGAACTTCTCCCAAGACATCTTTAGTGCGGCAGGTTGAGTACGCTTAATCGATTCCCACCAGTAATCTGCCTCTCCTCGCAACATAAAGGCGGCAAAGGGAACCTTTTGCTCCTCGGAGCATCCCAAGACATCAAATATCTTGGTAATCTGCTTTATCCATGTTTCCGCTATAAGTGGTTTTGGCTCTTCCTTAAACTCTGGTGGTCCCAGCTCCTTGAACTGTTTAGCGGTGACCGTCCGAGAGTTTTCAGTGTTTTCACCTATATTTTGGATAGGAGCCGCTCTCGCCTGCTGTTGGATGAACTGCATAAAGTTTCTGAACATTCCATCATTCATCATCTGGTTAGTGTTGTTGTTTGCATGAGGATTGTCACCTTCCTAATGCACATTATCCTAATTATTGATATGTGGTGAATCAACAGTCGCATGTGCTCCATTGCTATTCTCAACATTCTTAGATGCCATTTTCAGATACTGCCACAAAATAAAAGTTAATTGATATGTCATATATTATCCTTATATTATGACCGACCAATTAAATACCATGCAAATAAACTTAGCTAGGTCATACTAGCGAAGGAATTCCCCGTCTCTCCCTTCCTAGTTCTATTCTCACATCTTAGCCAGGGATCATATCCCTAAGCTCTGATACCAACTGTGATGCCCCCAAAATTAAGTATACATCACCTATCTTGGGTCGTCAGATACAAAATACAGAATACAAATACAACTTACTAATACAACTGTCGTGTACAATACGACAAAACATAAACTGTGAGTTTGAATACAAATATTATCTTCTAGAGAGTATTCATACTCAAAAGGAGTCCTCATTACATTTATTAACACACTATTATATAGAATAGTGAGGACTACTAACTAATACTATCATTCGAACCATCACTCCGTTCCCCGACTTGCCCCAGCTACGTTCTCATTTCCTGAAGAGAACAGTGAAAAAAAGGGTGAGCTCAACTAGCCCAGTAAGAAATATTATGACTAAGATAATGCAGAATAAATTATCATTAGCCTTCAACAATGTTAAACTGATAAAATATAATAGACATCAAGTTTAACTGTAGCGGAACGAGCAATCCATTAAAAGAGTCAAGTAGAAAATAAACTCTACTATCTTTTATGATTTAAAAGGTTTTTCAACACTGTTATCGCTGTGACTCAGCTTAATAAAATAATCCACATCATCGAATCACCCCTGCACTACGGCCAAGGATATTCGTGTATTCATTAATGGTCATGATCATGCCAACAACTGTCCATCAATGCACTACGGGCCAATGAAGACTTTTACCACATCATTTGTAACATTACGGTCATGATTATACCGAATAATCCCTGGTCATAATCATACCAAGTCCATCTATGCACTACAGGCCACAGATGACTTTCAACATTTTATAAACATGAGGATGATGACAATGATATAAGAATTCAATAAAACAAGTTCAAGAATTAACAACGTCCAAATTGTCAACATGATACTGCTTTGTGGAGTAAAATTCAAGAATGCTTAGAAGAATATTTTTATTAAAAGATACTGGTTGAACCACAATTATCAAGGATATTCCACTAATTTCATGGAGTATAGAAGTCAAAACTTAACCAACTGAGTATAATAAAGAATGGAAAAACAAAAGAAATCACCATGCATGCGATAGACCGCACAGACAGGTTATTCCAACAGAATAATAAATAATAGAACCAGGTCCGGTGTAAAACACACAAACAGGATATTCCGACAGAATAATAAATAATGGAACCAGGTCCGGCGTAAACGCACAGACAGGATATTCCGACAGAATAATAAATAATGGAATCAGGTCTGGTGTAAAACACACAGACAGGATGTTCCAACAGAATAATAATAAAAACGGAATCAGGTCCGGTGTAAAACACACAGACAGGATGTTCCAACAGAATAATAATAAAGACGGAACCAGATCCGGTGTAAAACACACAGACATGATGTTCCAACAGAATAATAATAAAAACGGAACCAGGTCCGGTGTAAAACACACAGACAGGATGTTCCAACAGAATATTAGAAGAATGTCACCAAGTATAGGGTAGACCGCGTATACAGGTTATTCCAACAGAATAATAAGAAATGGAATAATAACAGTTCTCTTCATGAATACAAAAGAATAACACCCCTTACCGTTTTAAAGAAGAGCTGAAATAAGGAAGTAGTTAAGTAGTAGAATACTCTTCTTCTCTCTCTCTATAGTTTCTCTCTATAGTTTCTCTCTCCAGAGTTCAGTGAATTCGTAAGAAATAATGAAGGAATGAGCTGCTATTTATAGAAAAATAGAATGCATAGTAACTAATCCATGAACGGTCCAGATTGATTACTTTAATCTGACGATCCATATTTAAAGAAAAATCTTTTAAATAAAATATAATATATTCTATTTATAGAATAACTTTAATAAAGTATTTTGTTTTATATAAAAAGATGTTTCTGTTTTATTACGTTAATAATACGAATAAAACAAAACGTCATTATCACTAAATAATTCATATTATTAACTGACAATAATAGAATCAAACTGAGTGACTTCTCACATAAGCATTAATAATCAATACCGTGTGCTACTATGCAACCACACGTATTACTGTACTTTTACTACCGAGTAGTTCAACAGTAACAATGGTAAAACTTCTGCCGTTAGTTTTAATAAAATATTTTTGTCGTTTTCTCAATCCGACAATAATTCCGTTGTGGAGTCCACCAATGATTGTGTCATTGTACGAATATTCCCTGTTAAAACGAATATTCCCCGACCAATCGAATATTATATAACAACTTGCGTACTTTGCAAAATTTATAAATATTACCCACAACTATAACATTATATCAAATTAACTCCATAATATTCAAAAATGATATTTATAGAAAATTCATCTTTATTTATAAAAGTTGGGGTCTTACATATATGAACTCAATAGATGAAGTATATGTTTAGATCTTATCATGATAGTATGTGTTTGTGATTTCTGCATAGATGGAATTCATGATTCGTGTTTAGGATAGAGATATGCCTTTGCGCCATATGTAATCTTATAGAGAACTTGTGCTTTAAATCCTTTTTATTTATAATTCACATAGAGATATAGTGGATTAGTTAATTAGGGTGTCTTACTTAATTCTATCATCTGTGGATTTAAGTGAGTATGGATATTATGCATCGAGAGGTGGCTTTATCTGCTTTAGTGTTCTTGATTAACAATTCATGATAGAGAATAATTGATGTAAAGTGTGTTAACTTAAAATAAAGCAATAAGTGAAGTTGTAATCTTAAATCTCCATAATCTTAATTTAACTAGTGGTAATTAGAATTAGTTTACTTATAAATTGAATTTCATTCGTTTAAATAAGATTGAGTTGGTTACGGGTTAGTACTTGGTGATTTTTATTACACAATTCTTCGTGGGAACGATACTCTACCTTCACTTTATTACTTGTTGACCACGTATACTTCCGTGTTGTGCGTAATTAGATTTTACCCAACATTGGTATGATTATAACCAGTGATTATTCGGTACAATCATGACCATTGATGATTACATGAATATCCTTGGCCCGTAATGCATGGATGATTCGATGATGTGTTTTATATATTAAGCTGAGTCTCAGCAATAAAGTTGATGAAAAACTTTTTTTAAATCATAGAAGATAGTAGATATCATGCTCTACTTGACTCTTCTAATGGATTGCTTGTTCCGCTGCAGTTAAACTTGATGTTTATTGTAATTTATCAGTTTAACACTGTTGAAGGCTAACGATAATTTTTTCTGCATTATCTTAGTCCTAATATTTCTTACTGGGCTAGTTGAGCTCACCCTTTGTTTTCATTGTTCTCTTCATGAAATGAGAATATAGCTGGGACTAGTCGGAAAACGGAGTGACGATCCAGATGTTTGCATTAGTAGTCATCACTATTCAGTGAAATAGTGTGATAATAAATGTAATGAGGACTTCATTTGAGTTTGAATACTGTCTATGAGACAATATTCGTGTAAAAACTCTAAGCTACGTTATTGTCGTATTGTATAAAAGAAGTTTGTATTTGATTTATGTACTATGTATTTGGCAACTCAGAATGGGTGATGTATACATATTTTGGGGGGCGTCACAGTTAATATATATATATATATATATATATATATATATATATATATATATATATATATATATATATATACAAACAGAAATGAAACCACGGACCGAAGTCCGGGCATACACACATAACACGACTCTCAACGTGAAGAATAGTGTGTGCAAAGATGAAGAGAAAGGCTTTAAAATGTGTAAGAAGGCTTACAGTGGACTGCCAAAGAAGACTTTAATAATTTGAAAGGGATGAACACTCGGCTCCCGCGAGTACAAATAGTAGTTATATGTGAGCTCACAAGTGTTTAAAATGAGAAAGCACTCAGTTTAGGGTGTGTACAGAGCAAATTGGACAGGGCTTCCTCACCTTTTTTTCTTACAAAATGGCCACCCCAAGCCCTCTATTTATAGAGGGGGGAACCGCAGATGTACTTGCGGCTGCCCGGGGTACCTCGGTCTCCGCGGGTCCTGTCGTCTCGAAGTACATGCACGCGTGCACTGTGATATCCGCTCGAACTTTCAGAACTGCAATTCGGGCATCCGATTGAGGTGTACAAGACCTATTTCGGACCATCGTTGTCGAGGGCTACACAATGACATGGGATTAGGTTGTAAGAAGTCAGGAAGATGGGACCATGCCCTATCTTTTCAAGCTTCAAATTCTATCCGGTGTGATGTCTTGTGCAGTAGTCATTCGGGATTGGACTTTCTTGATTCTTGTGGGACATTGCTGTATAGAAATTTATGTATGAGATGTTGAGATGGCGTGATGTGGCATCGAGGTGGCAAAATGACGATTTTACCACTCACCAGGGTTATCTCCGATTTGGGCTGATAAAGCAAACGTTGCTCAGGGTTATCTTCGAGATTGGACTGCTACAAGTGATGAAGGTCCTCAGGGTTATCTCTGAGATGTGCCTATCTTCACGGTGTTATCTCCAGCCTTGTACTGAGTGCCTCAGCGTGAGTCCCGAGGTTGAAGTTGTCTGCATGCATTTGAAACAAACATTTTCTGGGCTATCTCTGGAACTGCAACTGCATTCCTTGGGGTTATCTCCAAGGTTGATACTATCTTTTCCGGTGTTGTCTGTGGCTGAGACTGAGTATCTCGGGGTTATCTCAGAGATAACACTGTCTTCTCTAGTGTGTTTTCCGGTATTAGCACTACACTCTTCGAAGTTATCTCCGAGGTTAAAATTGAAACTCCCGGTGTTGTCGCCGGGGTTGAGGTTGAAACTTCCGGTGGTATCCGGGTCTGAGCTGATTGTCTCGGGGTTATCTCCGAGATGGTGATACTGAATATCCCAGGGTTATCTCTGAAAGACGATTCTGCCCTCCTACAATGTTAGTAACAGGTATGCAGAAAATTTCGAGTGTCTACAGTTGCCGATTCCATGAGCCATGTTTTGTGTTTTTCATTAGAAGAGGTCACGCAGTTGGCTGTAAATTCATTGGACTGTAGCTGGGGACAGTACTTTGCACTATGACCCATTTGCTCACAAAGTTGACAGCGAGGCGTGTAACGTTTATGATTGTTGTTAAGCTTTCCAGACCCATTATTGGCACATCGTCCATCACGTTGGTGGCCATTTGATGGACGGGCTGGGCTTTGGCCATGGTTACGTTGATATCCATTCGGTTTATAAGACTTCTTTGAGAAGTCACCTCCAGATGAAGATTTACCCTTAGTCGTGTAGTTAGCCGTCATCACCATCTGCTGAGTAGCAGTCTCTAAATGCCGAAGATAAGATTCGTGACTGACCAAGAGGTCGTGCAGCTCTTCAAACCCCAATGACTTCTCCCGTGCTCGGATCGGCGCAGCTATCTCCCGAAAAAACAATTATTACAATTTTTTTAGTTAAAAATAAATTTAAATGTTAATATATTGTCTTTGAATTGAAATAAGAGTGTTACTTATTGAATAGGAAGTAGTGAGAAAACTAAAGTTATATATAATACTTAACACAATATTGAAAACTAATTAATTAATAGTTAATTAAAATTCTCAAACAATAAATATTAAGAGACAAAAATACTTCTCTAAAAAAATACCCCCTCAGTTCCTTAATATAAGACGTTTTAGAGAAGTTTTTTTATCCCTTAATATATGACGTTTTAGAATTCCAAGTAAGTATTAATTGTTTAGTTTTCAATATTATCCCAAGTATTAAATATAACTTTGGGTCGCTCATTATTTTTTATCCAATAAATAACAATCTCTTTTTCCAATACAAGGGTAATATAGATATTTGATACTCCCTCCATTCCTATATGTAGGTCGTTTTAGACTTTTTTGGTTATTCCTAATTATTTGTCGTTTGTGGTTATATAGAAGAATTGATCACTATTTTTCCCAAATTGCTCCTCATTACTCCACCTAATTTTTTGATCCATATTTATCATTATCATATACTACTCATCTACTCTTAAGTCTTTCTCTCCTTCTCCCAATAAAACTCTTTCATCTACTCATCTACTCTTATATATATGTGAGGTGAAGGGTATTATAGACAATTGATAGTATAGTTAATGTTTTTCAATCATTTCCTTAATTTCTGTGCACATGTCTAAAACGACATATATAAAGGAACGGAGGGAGTATTATATTTAATGCTATACAATTATTTTCTTAATATTTGTGCACAACTCTAAAAAATCTTATATTAAGGAACAGAATGAGTATTTAAAAAGGGACGAATGGAGTAATATTTAGAGGCAAAGGACCCATGCCCAACCAATAATGGCATATCTTAAACTTCATACAATTCTGAGCATTTTTTATCTGCAATTTAATACTATCTTCATTCTTAAAAGATTGTCGTTTAAAATTTTTGTACATGGATTAAAAAAGTCATTTAATATTATCATTTAACAATTAAAATTTGTTTGAAATTTCATCACTACCCCTTTATGTGAAGTTGAAAACTATTAATACAAGGGAGAGAATTTCTTGAGACAATGAGAAGGTAGGGGTGATATAGAAAAATAAATAATTTATTCTCCTAGAAAGTTGTAAACGACAAATAAATTTTTTTTTCTAAAACGACAATCTTTTAAAAACGGTAAAAATATAAAACTTTGAAAACTATGTCTCTCCCTTTTAGTATAGCTCAGACAAATCTTGTTTTTATGTACTTAAATATGTGTGCCAAGTTTTTTACTACGATGATAAAATTCATTGACTTATCAAAATATAATAAATACTCCCTTCGTCTTACGATAAAAGTCTTGGTGGACTTTTCACGTATATTAAGAAGATGAATGAAATGATAAAATTGCTCATAATAATGCCATTAAATATGGAGAGAGAATTAGAATAAAAAAAGTATGAGATATTTAATGCTATGGATATAATAGGAAAATATGTATAAAAATTTAATTATTAAAAAAAATTTAATATAAGACTACTTAAAATAATAATAAGGACTTTTATCCTAGGACGAAAAGAGTATAAAATAATGAAAGTGGTTGAGTGGTCACACTCCAATGTATATGGTTGAGTCATGCTCCCAATTTTTATTTTGTTGATATCATATCAGTAGCTCACCTTATCCAAATCCTTCAAATTTTAATCATCGATCCCTCGTTGAGTAATGTAATATATTAACTAAATTTTTTGTAATTAAAATATTGCAATATGAAGCATGATTAGAGGTGTTAACGAATATACACAATTCAGATACAGTGGTATATGTTTTTAAACAGAGCCAGTCCGGGATATTTCAAGGCATAGGGCAAATTTTATTAAGTGTGTCCCTTTATATAAAATAAATAAATAAATTATTAACTAATTAATTTTATTAAAATTATAAGAATTTACAAAAGATATGAAAGAACACTTTAGGGTTTCATTAAAACTTTCTTTGGGAAAAATTCAATGGAACAAAACCCTAAACGAAAAAAAAAGAGTACCCCTGATTGTAAACATTGCATTAAAAAAAGAGTACATATTTGAATCTACATGCTTCCTCCCGAATCTCCATAAACATTTTTTGATTTGATAAATCTTCTTTTCATCTACCACAATTAATCGAAGTAAAGAATCATTTAAATATTGATTTTACTTTCTTTAGATAATATTTGAATTATGATTTACGATTTGATTTAGAAGATAAGTAGTACAATAGTTCAAATCCATGTTGAATTCATAAATTGTTCTTTATTTTCGGAAAGTTGATTCTTTTTCAAGTTGAAGAACTTGAATTCATCACTTTCTTTAAATATTTTGATTAGTTTATACATAGTACTGTTATACTGTATATCATCATTAGAGCTATATATCGTCAACAAATTTTCTCAAATGTACCATTTATATAAATTAAATAAAAAAATAAATAAATTATTAACTAATTAATTTTATTAAAATTATAAAAATTTACAAAAGATAAGAAAGAACACTTTAAAATGTCATCGAAGCATCACAAGTACCTACAAAATAAAAATAATAATAAAATCTAAACCACAAAAAATCATTTAAAATATCTACTTGTTGCATTTTTTATTTTTAAATACAAAATCATCAATTATACTATCATATTTAATATTTTCTAATATATTATTTTCAATGCATAATATCACTAATCTTTTTATTATTATTTTATATATATATATATATATATATATATATATATATATATATATATATATAAATACATAAATTTATAAAAAAATTTAAGCCCTCTTCGACTGTGGAACCTGGACGATAGTTCTGGTAACCCTTGCCCAGGACCGGCTCTGTTTTTAAAGGACAGTAATGCATGCATGTGATAGAAATGACCTACATAAACCAATAATGTGAGTGATACAACATGACCTACACGGCTACATAAAAGCAATAATGTGACTGATACAACAACTTTTTAAAGGGCAGTTAATGCATGCATGTGATAGAAATAGCCTTCAAAAACCAATAATGATAGGACCATTCCCTTTCTTTCTTCTTTTATTTCTTTAAAAATAAAATAAAATAAAAACCAATGATTATATATTTAGTTGATAGTTAACAGGAGTATATAACATAAAATTAATTTTGATCGATTGATTAAATACAGTGTTAACACGTAGATCGAAAGATGATCTCTCCCCAAGGATGAATTCAGCCTCGTAATTCAATGGGGTCAAATTTAAAGTTTATAATAACATTTTTTGAAATTTCATTGCTTGAAATTGTATCATGATAGTTTTATTTTTAATAATTAGAAAAATATCATACTCAATATAAGTTACTAAACAGTCATTCATCCATTCATCTCCTATTTTGTTACGAAATTCATTCTTCACAATATTTATGGCTGAAAATGTCCTTTCAACAGTTAACAGTTATAGTAATAATGGTTAAAAGTAGAGTCAATTTCTACAACAAATAGACTTACGGATAAACATCATCTTTTCTTTTCTTAACTAATATTTCTACAAATTCACCATTTCTTTTTATGCTCGAAAATTTGAGATCGTTTCACATATTCACAATATAATTTTAGAGTTGATCATCAAATTCTGACTTGTAAATTTTGGTTATTATATTTTTTTAGGGCTAAATACAGTTTACTACATGAAGTATCATCATATTCATGATTAAACCCCCAAAGAATTTGGGTTTACACTTTACTACATCAAGTGTCTAATTTGATACTCCATCTGTTCTCAAAAGATCGTCGTTTTAGAAGAAAAAATTTGTTCCAAAAAGTTTATCGTTTACAACTTTCGAGGAGGATAAATTATTTACTTTCCTATATTACCCATACCTTCTTTCATTATCCCAAAAAATTTTCACCCTTGTATTAATAGTTTTCAACTTCCCATAAAGGGGTAGTGATAAAATTTCAAACAAATTTTACTTGGTAAATAATACTTCCTTAATCTATGTGCCAAAACTTTAAACGATAATTTTTTAGGAACGTAGGGAGTACAATTTAACCCCTAATTTTTGAATCCGGTTAAAATTGGTCGGAATACTTAAATTTTCGGGCAATTAAATAAGAATTTTATACGATTGACCGTATAAAATACGGGCTAATAACACTTATGTTACATCAAATACCACCAAATTCATAATTTACTATATCAATTACCTAATTCGTATAAAATTTGTATAAATACTTATAATTTTAACATATTAAATCTGTATAAATTCTTATAAATAATTATTGTGACGCCCCCAAAATAGGTATACAACACTCATTCTGAGTCGCCAAATACATGGTACAGAAGACAAACTACAACTTTAATAATACAATTGTCGTGCAAAATACGACAACACATACTGTGAGTTTAAATACAAATATTGTCTTCTGGACAATATCCACACTCAAATAAATCCTAATTACAATTATTCAAACACTATTTTACAGAAATAGTAAGGACTGCTAAAACATCTTTCTAGAACCATCACTCCATACCCCGACTAGATCCTGCTATGTTCTCACCTCCTGAGAAGAAAAATAGAACAAAAAGGAAAAGGGTGAGCTCAACTAGCCCAGTAAAAAATATTATGACTAAGATAATATACAACAAATTATCGTTAGTCTTCAACAGGGAAAAATCTGATAGAATATAATCGACAACAAGTTTTAGATCAACAACTGCAGCGGAAACAGCAAACCATTAGAAGAGTCAAGTAGAGAAAGAATTCTACTATCTTCTAAGATTTAAAAGTTCATCATCAATATTTTATCCCTGTAACATCGATTAATAATCATCTTTAACCAAATATTCATCTTTGCACTACAGGCCAAAGATATTCATTTGTATCACCAGTCGGTCATGTTCATCTCAACACCTGTTCATCTTTACACTACAGGCCAAAGATATTCATCAAGTAATCATACATCTTTGCACTACAGGCCAAAGATATTCAGTAATATCATCATTTAGGACTGAGGATGATGAAAAATATCTTAAAGAAAACGAATCCAGTGAGACAGAAGGACAAATAGTAGGGATCGTATAATAGTTTATCCAAGATCAATAATACTTCATAATAATCAATTGTGAAGCAAAATTTAAAAATAAAGATCAAAACATGGATACAATCAAAGATAGTAACCATAATAGACATCTTGGACAAAAAGGAAAAATTTTATTTTTCGGTGAATAGTGTCGTATTCGTGAATAGTGCCGTATACGTGAATAGTACCGTATACGTGAATAGTAACCCCGACACAAAAAGTTCTAAATTTGATAAAAACTCGTATCAATATTTCAGCATAATGATATTGAAGAAAATAATATCATTTAAGAAGAAAATAATATCCCTTACCTCAAAATATCAGTACTTCTGATTGGAATACCGGTATAAGGCTGAAAGAAACTTGTACTGATGAATAGAAACTCTTAAAGTATCTAAATACTCACAAAATACACTCAATAATCTAGAGAGAGAAAGAGAGAAAACTTGTTTCTGGTGTGATTTTCAATTCTAACTTAGCCCTCTATTTATAGAAAAATTTTAGTAGGCTTGACCTGTAACCTGATGGCTTTACCTGCTACTATTCCTACCCACCACATTTGAAATATAATGCAGCACATTTCTTCACCAACCATAAGTGGGGCCCACCAATTCTAGAATTTTCCATCAAAATGATAAACTCCAAAAATTCAACAATTTCTGAACCAGTCATCTTGTAATATTCATAACAAATCATACATTCATTTTTAACGGTTCAAAATTTATGGACATATACTCAACTTATATATGTATAACATATCCAAAAATTACCACGATCCAACGGTCGGATTAAAAATTATAACCCCCGCAAAATATCTCAAAAACCCTAATTTTTAATACCTCCATTCCGACAAAAATACTGATAAAAACCTCAACATTAACTCCTTCATTTTTAACCACAAAAATATATCTCTCATTTATATCCACATAAAATAAATATTTCCTTATCATATGAATCAATAATTAATTATTCACAAATAATATTACAGAATCACATTTATGAAAACCAGACCGTTCCCAGGAAAGAGGGAGCTTTCCAATAAGGATTTCTTCTTACTGGCGCGCAATTAGATGACCAAACCTCTCCTTAGACAGAACTTTCTAGACATTATCAATAATGTTATCTAATAATATTATTCAAATAATATGAATTATTGATCTGATAATGGAAAATACTGTGCAGCAACAATTATTGAAACAACAATAATATAAAATATCAACACAACAATTATTGAATCAATAAAATAAAATATTGAATAATAACTACTGTAACAATTATTGAGTAGTGTCTTCTTACGTAAGAATCAATAATTGGTGCAATACCGTGTACTACTGTATTTTAACCACCGGGTATTCCAACAGTATTAACGGTAACAACTACGTCGTTATTTATAAACAACTTATACTTGTCGTTTTCTTCATCCAATCGCTTTCCGTTATGGGGCCCACACAAGGCTGCGCCGTCGTACGAATATTCCCTGACAGCAAGAATATTCCACGACCAAACGAATATTCCCCGACAAAATAAATATTTTATAACCACTTGCTTATTTTGCAAAATTTGCACATTTCACCCATAACCAAAGTATTATATCAAATTAACCCCTTATTATTCACAATAATATTTAGAGAAAATTTGATTTTATTCATTAATAAGTTGGGGTCTTACAACCTCCCCTCCTTATGAAATTTCGTCCTCGAAATTGACGTACGTACCTGATATTTCAAAAAGGTGAGGATACCTCGCTTTCATTTCTGATTCCAACTCCCAGGTCATTTCTTCAATAGCATGGTTTCTCCACAAAACCTTAACTTGTGGTATAACCTTCGTGTGTAGGACATGCTCTTTCCTATCCAAGATCTTAACAGGTACCTCCTCGTACGTTAAATCTTCAACTATCTCGTCTGATTCTAACTCAATAATGTAGTTTGGGTCTTTAACATATTTACGAAGCATAGATATGTGAAAAATATTATGAACACGAGACATGCTTGGAGGTAATGCGAGTCTATATGCCACATTTCCTATTCGCTCAAGAATCTCAAATGGACCAACAAATCTTGGATTGAGCTTTCCTCTCTTCCCAAATCTTGTAACTCTCTTCCATGGTGCAACACGTAACAATACATGATCCCCAATATTAAATTCCACGTCCTTCTGATGAAGATCCGCATAACTCTTTTGTCGATCCTGTGTTGTTTGTATACGTTGTCGAATCGTTTGGATCTTCTATGTAGTAATGCGTACCAACTCTGGTCCCAACAATGTTGCTTCACCCACCTCGTCCCAGCATACTGGAGAACGACATTTTCTTCCATACAACGCCTCGAATGGAGCCACACCTATGCTCGCCTGATAACTGTTGTTGTAGGAGAATTCCACCAATGGTAGGTACTTATCCCAACTCCCTTTGAGATCTAGGACACAAAGTCTTAATAGATCTTCAAGAGTTTGAATAGTCCTCTCTGATTGTCCGTCCGTTTGAGGATGGTATGCCGAACTAAATCGTAAATCTGTGCCCATAGCTTTCTGCAAGCTAACCCAAAATCGTGAAGTGAATCTTAGGTGACGATCCGAAACTATGGATACTGGCATGCCATGCAATCTCACAATCTCGTTCACGTATATACTAGCAAGACGTTCAAGGGAATAAGTCTCACGTATCGGTAAGAAATGAGCGGACTTGGTTAATCTATCAACAATAACCCAAATCGCATCTATGCCTTGAGAAACCTTGGGAAGACCCGTAACAAAATCCATAGTAATGTGTTCCCACTTCCATTTCGGAATCTCAAGTGGTTGCAATGGACCCTTTGGTACTTGATGCTCCGCTTTTACACGTTGACAAGTTAAACATCTCGAGATAAACTCCGCGATCTCTCTTTTCATATTGCTCCACCAAAATGTGTGTCGAAGATCGTGATACATTTTGGTACTCCCAGGATGGATTGCAAACGGTGTGTTGTGTGCCTCTATCATTATTCTATGCTTCAAGTCAAAATTGTTAGGAACACAAAGTCTGTAGTTGACTCGAAGTATTCCTTCTTCATCGATTCTTGCTTCTGGAATAGCACCTTCTTGCACTTTCTTCTTCATACGCATCAGCTCTATGTTTGTAGCTTGAGCAGCTTTAACTTTATCGATTAAAGTCGGTTCTACTCGTATATTTGATATCATCATGTGGGTACTTGGAGCCTTCATCTCTATCTCCATCCTTTACAAGTCATAAAAAACGGGCCTTTGTATTAACAACATTGCACTCGTACCCGCATATGATCTTCTACTCAATGCGTCAGCTACTACGTTTGCTTTTCCAGGATGATATTAGATGGTATGATCGTAATCTTTCAACAGCTCGAGCCAACGTCGCTGTCGCATGTTGAGTTCTTTTTGGGTGAAGAAATATTTGAGGCTTTTATGATCTGTATAAATCTCCACTTTCTCCCCATACAGGTAGTGTCTCCAGATCTTCAACACGAAAACGACTGCTGCCAACTCCAAATCATGAGTAGGATAATTCCTCTCATATTCTTTGAGTTGTCGCGAGGCATAGGCTATGACTTTCTCATGTTGCATGAGAACACATCCTAACCCTTTGCCTGAAGCATCGCTGTAGATAACAAATCCATCCGAACCAGATGGTATTGTCAGAACAGGTGCCGAACTGAGTCTCCTCTTGAGTTCTTGGAAACTCTTCTCGCATTCCTCACTCCATACGAATTTTATATCTTTCCAAGTCAGCTGAGTTAACGGAGTAGCGATTCGAGAAAATCCTTCCACAAATCTCCGATAATAACCAGCTAAGCCCAGAAAGCTACGTACTTCGATTACTGACTTAGGTTGCTCTCAACTGTGACTCATATCCCAATCTTGGATAGTACGTCACAATGACACCTATCAGTTTACTACCGCACGAATATGGCGTCCCCTACGGAGAGTTTGGCTTCAGTGCATTCCGCAAAGGAAGTCACCAGATATAGGCTCGAGTACAAACTTCTACAGTTAGGTTTTTAACTCCTGAAGTTCAATAGGAGCCATTCGATATGAGATTTTAGAAGTGGGTTTTGTACCGGATTCAAAGATGATACAAAATTCAATATCACGCTCTGGAGGTAGGCCAAGAAATTCTTCAAGAAATACGTCAGGAAATTCTCTAACAACAGAAATATTATTCAAATCTGACGTGTTTTTGTTCAAATCCATAACATGGGCTAAGAAAGCTTGACATCCGTTTTTCAATAAACGAATAGATTTATGGCTTGATACGACAGTGACTGATTTTAGTGGTTTAGTAGTTTGAATTCGTATGACAGGTTGGTTAGGAATATGAAAACTAACAACCTTACGAAAACAATCAATTTTAGCATGATGAGTGGTTAACCAATCAATTCCTAAAATCACATCAAAAGCAAGTATCTTTAAAGAGATAAGATCAACAGGTAATGTGATAGTGCCAACTTGGATCATGCAAGATTTATAAACTGTAGATGTAACGAAGGTTTCACCCAATGGAGTTTCAACATATAAGTTAAAGTCCAATTTCTTCGGAGTCAAGTTTAAACGTTGAGCACAAGCAGGAGAGATAAAAGAATGGGTAGAACCGGTATTTAGTAAAGTATAAACTTCGCAAGAATTTAGGATTAGCTTACCCGTGATCACCTCGTTCGGGTTTCTCGCGTTTTGGCCAGTCACGACAAACGCCCTTCTAGGAACCGCTGATTTTGACTTATTCGGGACAACTTTTGGAGTCACCATCCCCGCTGAACTTGGTTTTGCTACAAAACACTCTCGAGCTATATGACCCTCCTTTTCACAGTTATAACATACCTTGGATTGTTGTGGGCAGTTTGGGCTGATATGTCCCTCTTTCCCACATTTGTAACATACGACCGGTGGTCGTTCTCCTCCCCTAGAAACAGTTGATGTTTGTGCTGACGTCTTCACGTTATCATTGTTGTACCTTCTCTTCTTGAAATCTCCTCCCGACTCGCTCCTTCTATTATCACGACCACGATTACCACCAGAGTGGTTACCGCTGTTGTCCGAATGTTTTTTTCCCTGCTGGTTTTCATTGCTTCGATGACTGCCGCCACCGGTATGACCCTGGTTGTGGTCCCTCAGTTGCACATACTCATTATCTCGCTCTAATAATTGAGCCCTGTTTACAACATCTGAATATAAAGAAAATTTATGAGAGATAAGATATTGCCGAATCTCGGGTTTTAGACCTCTCAGAAACATCCTTGTCATTCGTTCCTCATTTTCGACCAAATGAGGTGCAAATCTGGATAACTCTGCAAACTTCGCCTCGTACTGGGACACCGTCATGTTGTTTTGTTCCAGTCTGATAAACTCCACCTCCTTCATATGAGGAATTCTTTCAGGAAAGTACTTGTCATTGAATAATTTTTGAAATATTTCCCAAGACATGTTGAGTGCGTCAGGCTGGGTACGCTTCACAGACTCCCACCAGTAGTCTGCCTCACCGCGAAACATAAAGGTGGCGAATGGAACCTTCTGTTCCTCCGTGCATCCCAAGACATCGAATATCTTGGTAATTTGCTTGACCCACGTTTCCGTCATGATCGGATCCGGCTTTCCCTTAAATTCTGGTGGTCCCAATTCTTTGAACTGCTTAGCTGTGACAAACCGCGCGTTGTTATCATTTCCACCCGTATTCTGCACACGAGTCTCCCTCGTCTGATTTTGCATGAACTGCAAAAAGCTCCTAAACATTCCATCATTCATCGTTTGCTCGGTAACGTTGTTTACAGGAGGAATATTGTCTTCCTATTACACGTTCCCCTGGGTAGTGATTAAAGGTGTCTCCACAGTCTGATTTACTCTATTATTAACATTCTCAGCTGCCATTCTTAAATACTGTCATAAAACAAGGGTTAATAGTCATGTCATATATTATCCCTATACTCTGACCGACCAAATAAACACCAAAAAAAACCTAGTCAGGTCATACTAGCGAAGGAAATTCCTCGTCTCTCCCCTCCTAGTATTTGTCTCACATCTCAGCCAGGGATCATATCCTTAAGCTCTGATACCAACTGTGACGCCCCCAAAATAGGTATACAACACCCATTCTGAGTCGCCAAATATATGGTACAGAAGACAAACTACAACTTCAATAATACAATTGTCGTGCAAAATACGACAACACATACTGTGAGTTTAAATATAAATATTGTCTTCTGGACAATATCCACACTCAAATAAATCTTAATTACAATTATTCAAACACTATTTTACAGAAATAGTAAGGACTGCTAAAACATCTTTCTAGAACCATCACTCCATACCCCGACTAGATCCTGCTATGTTCTCACCTCCTGAGAAGAAAAATAGAACAAAAAGGAAAAGGGTGAGCTCAACTAGCCCAGTAAAAAATATTATGACTAAGATAATATACAACAAATTATCGTTAGTCTTCAACAGGGAAAAATCTGATAGAATATAATCGACAACAAGTTTTAGATCAACAACTGCAGCGGAAACAACAAACCATTAGAAGAGTCAAGTAGAGAAAGAATTCTACTATCTTCTAAGATTTAAAAGTTCATCATCAATATTTTATCCCTGTAACATCGATTAATAATCATCTTTACCCAAATATTCACCTTTGCACTACAGGCCAAAGATATTCATTTGTATCACCAGTCGGTCATGTTCATCTCAACACATGTTCATCTTTGCACTACAGGCCAAAGATATTCATCAAGTAATCATACATCTTTGCACTACAGGCCAAAGATATTCAGTAATATCATCATTTAGGACTGAGGATGATGAAAAATATCTTAAAGAAAACGAATCCAGTGAGACAGAAGGACAAATAGTAGGGATTCGTATAACAGTTTATCCAAGATCAATAATACTTCATAATAATCAATTGTGAAGCAGAATTCAAAAATAAAGATCAAAACATGGATACAATCAAAGATAGTAACCATAATAGACATCTTAGACAAAAAGAGAAAATTTTATTTTTCGGTGAATAGTGCCGTATTCGTGAATAGTGTCGTATACGTGAATAGTAACCCCGACACAAAAAGTTCCAAATTTGATAAAAACTCGTATCAATATTTCAGCATAATAATATTGAAGAAAATAATATCATTTAAGAAGAAAATAATATCCCTTACCTCAAAATATCAGTACTTCTGGTTGGAATACCGGTATAAGGCTGAAAGAAACTTGCACTGATGAATAGAAACTCTCAAAATATCTAAATACTCACAAAATACACTCAATAATCTAGAGAGAGAAAGAGAGAAAACTTGTTTCTGGTGTGATTTTCAATTCTAACTTAGCCCTCTATTTATAGGAAAATTTAAGTAGGCTTGACCTGCAACCTGATGGCTTTACCTGCTACTATTCCCACCCACCACATTTGAAATATAATTCAGCACATTTCTTCACCAACCACAAGTGGGGCCCACCAATTCTAGAATTTTCCATCAAAATGATAAACTCCGAAAATTCAACAATTTCTGAACCAGTCATCTTGTAAAATTCATAACAAATCATACATTTATTTTTAACGGTTCAAAATTTATGGACATATACTCAACTTATATATGTATAACATATCCAAAAATTACCACGATCCAACGGTCGGATTAAAAATTATAACCCCCGCAAAATATCTCAAAAACCCTGATTTTTAATACCTCCATTCCGACAAAAATACTGATAAAAACCTCAACATTAACTCCTTCATTTTTAACCACAAAAATATATCTCTCATTTATATCCACATAAAATAAATATTTCCTTATCATATGAATCAATAATTAATTATTCACAAATAATATTACAGAATCACATTTATGACAACCAGGCCGTTCCTAGGAAAGAGGGGGCTTTCCAATAAGGATTTCTTCTTACTGGCGCGTAATTAGATGACCAAACCTCTCCTTAGACAGAATTTTCTAGACATTATCAATAATGTTATCTAATAATATTATTCAAATAATATGAATTATTGATCTGATAATGGAAAATACTGTGCAGCAATAATTATTGAAATAACAATAATATAAAATATCAACGCAGCAATTATTGAATCAATAAAATAAAATATTGAATAATAATTACTGTAACAATTATTGAGTAGTGCCTTCTTACGTAAGAATCAATAATTGGTGCAATACCGTGTGCTACTGTATTTTAACCACCGGGTATTCCAACAGTATTAACGGTAACAACTACGTCGTTATTTATAAACAACTTATACTTGTCGTTTTCTTCATCCAATCGCTTTCCGTTATGGGGCTCACACAAGGCTGCGCCGTCGTACGAATATTCCTTGACAGCAAGAATATTCCACGACCAAACGAATATTCCCCGACAAAATGAATATTTTATAACTACTTGCTTATTTTGCAAAATTTGCACATTTCACCCATAACCAAAGTATTATATCAAATTAACCCCTTATTATTCACAATAATATTTAGAGAAAATTTAATTTTATTCATTAATAAGTTGGGGTCTTACAATTATTATATGTTAAATTATTAAAATTAAATATTAATAAGAAGATTACCAAATATAATTTTTTTATTTTAAAATTTAAAAAAAAGACTTAATTATCAAAAAAAAAATAAACTTAATAAACATACAAATTATATTTTTAACATGAATAACATTAAACTTTTAAACAATTGGCAAAAGTGCCCAAATTTAATTAATTAAATAACACCCTTTTTTATATTGGAAGAGCATACAAATGGAGGAGGAAAAATAATTAAAAAATAAAAAAGAAAAAAATGACCCATTTGCTCTCTCTCCTCTCTCCTCTCTCCCTCTGACCTAATCCTTCAAATTATTTTGTTCCTCCAAATTTGGAAATTTCAGCGCCTTGGATTTGGAAAGTAAGTTATTTTTATTTAGTTAAAAAATTCTTCAAACAAATAATAGTTAATTAGTTTATCCAACAACACTTTCTTTCCGTCTGTTTTTCATTTTATTCTTCAAATAAGCAGCAGTTAATACATATATTGTATTTATAAAAAAATTAATTTTAAAATTGTATCTATAATTTAAAAAATTATATGTATAAATTTTACAATTTAAATCTTGCAAATTATAAATTATATAATAAATTATAAATTTTACGTCTTAAATTTTATATTTATAAATATTTATAATATTTTTAAATTATATTTATAATTTTATACCGTATTTCTATGGTATTAGTTACTTTTTTTAAATGGCTAAAAATTATTATATTTCTAATTTTTTTAAAAAAAATCTTTGGGGGTCGAATCATGAATATGGTGGTACTTGATGTAACGGAACTGTAAATAGCTATTTTTTAAATTAAGTCAAACCATATATTTATACGGTCAACTGATATTAAATACACAAGATCCGGTAGGATTTTTGGACGGCCAATTTTGTCCGGATTCTGAAATTGGGGGTTAAATTGTATGAAATTAGATACTTGATGTAGTAAATTGTAAACTCAAGTTCTTTGGAGGTCGAATTATAAATTTGATGGTACCTCAGGTAAAAGAAGTGTAATTAGCCCCTTTTTTTTTTGAAAAACAAAAAAGTCTATAGCTACGGCCGTGGACTATAGGTATATCACCAACCCTATAGCTACGATCATAGACGGTAACTATACCTTTTAAAGACCGACGATATAGAGGTAATACTTTGTACGTTAACATATATAGCTATTGTTAGAACCATCGCTATAGACCCTAAATACCGTCAGTAAAGGAATTAGCTATGCCAGCAAGGGCGAGGATCTTCAACCGTCGCTAAAACCTATAGCAACGGTCGCCGACCCTCGCTATAAACCTGTTTTCTAGTAGTGATGCATGGTTAAATTTTAGTTTCAATTTTTTTAATAATAGTAACTTTGTATTTTACAATAATTTTATTCTTTACAAGATTTACTTGGCTCATTAA
The DNA here is from genome assembly GCA_016801055.1 of Panax notoginseng. Classification (NCBI taxonomy): domain Eukaryota; kingdom Viridiplantae; phylum Streptophyta; class Magnoliopsida; order Apiales; family Araliaceae; genus Panax; species Panax notoginseng. The sequence continues at coordinate 12,909,000 of CM029016.1, forward strand.
TTATACTTATGTCATATTTTCGAGTAAGATTTGTAGACCTTTTAATAGCAATAGTAAATTAATTTATAAAATTTTAAAAAATATTTTATAATTATTAAATATAAAATAATAAGAAATTAAAAATATGCTATTTGAAAAAAAAAAAAAAACTGCTTCGAGGCACTGAACTAGTTATAATCTAATGTCACACATTATAAAAAAAAAGTTCATGTATTAATCAATTCATTAATAATGAATTATTTAATCATATACTCCATGTATGACAGCTTAGTGTGTGTGTCTATATATATATATATATATATATATATATATATATATATATATATATATATATATATATAGTGTTTACTGTTTTGTAGCATTTAAATTAACCAAATGAGTGTAATTACTTTACAAATAACTTTTTAAATGAATAAATGGGGATTCAAAGTGAGAAGAAACCGAACACAAACAAGCCCGTCAAATTAATCAAAACCAGACATACAACAACATAAAATTTTTAGCAGTGTTACAACACTGATTACTAACAATATTGAACTAGCTACAATATGTCCCAAAAAAAAAAGGATTAATTTAAAAGGGTAAATAATTTGATGAATTAATTAATTTACTATCGGCTCGATAGTCCAACCAGAGGATAGCCGATCTCGCTTCTTCATATATAAATGCAAATGCTTTGAATATTGCATCAGTTTTTAAAATGGTTAAAGGCATAATGGGCCTGTTTGCATTATCTGAAATCACATTAAATATATATATAAGATTCAAATATAAAATATATTTGTGCTGATAAAATTATATGGCAAATACGTGGGCCGCTTGATGAAATGTCAATTTTCACAAATTTGAATAATAGAGTCTCCATGCTCTATCGTTTCTGCATGTATATATCATACAATCTGAAAACCTTTTAATTTGCCTTAAAGGCTAAACCTATATATGGTTTCGAATTGAAGGCAGAAATGGCCTACATAAACCAATAATGTGACCGATATAACTGGTTTTTAAAGGACAGTAATGCATGCATGTGATAGAAATGACCTACATAAAGCAATAATGTGACTGACACAACAGGTTTTTAATGGGCAATAACGCAGGCATGTGATAGGAGATGTGTAGCCTCCATTCCCTTTCACGATCAGATAGCGATCTGAGATTTTGATGGAGCTCACATTTATAAATTGAAGTATTATCTTCCCTAGCATTTCGCAACGAGAGCAGATCTCTGTCCCCATTTTTCCTATTTTCTTGTGTCCCTTTACTTAAATTTTGCTATTTGTCTTTTTATTTAATTTTAGAATTAATTGGTGTTACGTAGACCTGGCAAAATATGGTTATGGGTTGGTTTTGGTTTTTAAAATATGGTTAACCAACCATTTAAAAACTAAAACCATATTAACCATTTTTAATATGGATAATGTGGGTTGGAACCATATGGTTATGGTTAAAAACCATATTAACCATATTAACCATTTCAAGATGTTTCATGTAAATATTTATTTGTATTAGTTGTTATAATATTATATATTTCTTATATTGTGATTGTATCATAAATAAATAACTAAAATATAATAGTATTTAATTATAATTTGTGCTTGAGATAATTTTATTATATAATCTATCATAAGTAAAGAGGAGTGAAAACAGTAACAAAATATTATTTTTTTCGTGGGTCGGGTGGGTGAGGTAGGGGGTAGAGTAGGGTAGGGTGGGGTGGGGTAATATTATTATTTTTTACATAATATTATTTTTTTACATAATCACATAATATTATTTTTTTTAGTGGGGGTGGGGTAGGAGTGGGGTGGGGTGGGAATGGGGGTGGGTGTGGGGTGGAGGTGGGGGAGGGGGTAAAGTGGATGGGTGGGGTAGGGGGTGGGGTGGGGATGGGGGTGGGCGTGGGCGTGGGGGTGGGGGAGGGGGTAAGGTGGGTGGGTGGATAGGGTAGTGTGGGTGGGTAGAGTGAGTGGGTAGGGTGGATGGGTGGGTGGGGTGGGGTGGGGTAGGGGGGTAGGGGGGTAGGGTGCGTAGCGTAGGTGGGTAGGGTAGGGTAGGGTGGATAGCGTAGGTGGGTAAGTGGGTGGGTGGTGGGTAGGGTGGGGTAGGGTAGGGTTGGGGAGGTGGGTGGGTAGGGTTGGGTAGGGTGGGTGGGTTGGTAGGGTGTGGTGGTAGGTAGGGTAGGGTGGGGTGGGTAGGTAGGGTAGGTGGTAGGGTGGTAGGGTGGGTGGTAAGGTAGGGTGCGTAGGGTGGGTGGGTAGGTAGGGTAGGTAGTAGGGTAGGGTAGGTGTGTGGGTAGGGTAGGGTAAGGTAAGTAGGGTAGGGTAGGGTAGGTAGGGTAAGGTAGGGTAGGGTAGGTGGGTAGGGTGGGTAGGTAGGGTAGGGTAGGTGGATAGGGTGGGGTATGTAGGGTAGGTGGGTAGGGTGGGGTGGGGTGGGGTGGAGTGATGAGTGAGGTTGAGGTTGAGGTGGGGGTAGGGGTGGGGGTGGGGGTGGGTGTAGGTTGAGGTTGGGGTGGGGTGGGGTAGGTAGATAGGGTAGATAGGGTAGGGTAGGTGGGTGGGTAGGGTAGGTAGGGTAGGGTAAGGTAAGGTAGGTAGGGTAGGGTAGGGTAGGTATGGTAAGGTAGGGTAGGTAGCGTAGGGTAGGTGGGTAGGGTGGGTAGGTAGGGTAGGGTAGGTGGATAGGGTGGGGTAGGTAGGGTAGGTGGGTGGGTAGGGTGGGGTGGGTGGGGTGGAGTGATGAGTGAGGTTGAGGTGGGGGTAGGAGTGGGGGTGGGGGTGGGCGTAGGTTGAGGTTGGGGTGGGGTGGGGTGGGGTGGGGTGGGTTGTGGTGGGATGGGGGTGGGGTAGTGGGGTGTATTATTGTATAACAGTATAATAGTATAACATTCAACGGGAGAAATAAATTAGGAAATAAAGTCCACAATTTAAATTAAAAAGTGTTATATAAATATGGGTCGAAAAATTGTTAACTGGTTCAGAACCATAACCGACCTGAATAAATATGGGTCCAAACCATAACCGACCTGAATAAATAAAAATAGTTAACCGACCCATTTGGTTCCAGTTAATATGGTTTGACCCAACAGTTAACTACTTATATTGCCAGGTCTAGTGTTACGTAAGAGACTAGGTGTCAAAATTTAAGCGGGAGAACAGAGAAATTGGAAACACATGATCTTCTCTCTTCCGCAACACGCTAGTCTCAAATATTCTAAAATTGTTCCTGTAATTTACTTTGTATATATTAGTTAATTAAATCATTTTATTAACTATCTAATACAAATAATTACCACTATAAGAAAATCGGCTATTTCCGACAGAATTATCTTCGACAGAATACATTCCGTCGATATTAATCTATTTCTGATGGAATAATCCGTCGCAAATAATTCTCTCGCAACTAATATACTTTCGACGAAATTCCGTCGAAGTAGTATTCCCTCCGTGGCGCGAGCTTTCCTACCAGCGCGAAACCTAATTTCGACGGACCAAAGTTATTTTCGAGGGACTGTTTCGTCGAATTTAAGATAATTCCGAGAGAATTATTTTTGATAGAAATTTCGTCAGAAATAAAAAATAAAACTTAATTCGTCAAATCTTCTTCTCCTGTACCTCCTTTTTTTTTAATTTCAAATCACTCTTTCTCTCTCTCTCTCTCTCTCTCACCCGGTCCCCCCTCCCCCCACGGCCCCACCTTTCCCCCTCCCACTGGTCCCCCCTTCCCCCACCTTTCCCCTCTCCCCCCTGCCACTTGGTACCCCCACCCTCCCCCCTCCCCTGCCACTGGTACCCCCACCCCTTCCTCCCTCCACAGTCACCTTGTCCATCACGCCGGCGCCACCTACACGCCGCCGCTCACGTCGTCGTTTAATTTTCTGCTCTATATTGCACATATTGGTGAAATATATGTTTGAAATTACTCCTACTATATATTTATTGTTGGTGAAATTGCTGAAATTGGAACTTATTTGAACTGTTGATGAAATTGGGGCTTATTTTGAATGACTGTTGATGAAATTGGCATTATTTATGTTCTGCAAATTTTGTTACTGAAAATTGGGATTATTTTTGTTCTGAAAATTGGGATTATTTAATTTCTGCAAATTGTTGCAATTCTTAGGTAGGTGTTTGACAATTTTGGCATTGATTTTTGTGTTTTATCAGTCCATTCAGAATTATATATTATTTCATTGATGATAAGATTTCATTTCTTAATGATTCATTGATATTATTTTGCTCAATTGGGACTAATTTTGGTATTGGCTTAGTATTGCTATGATATCCTATAATTTTATTTTGCTTTGTAAATTTGCTATTTCTGACAGAATTCCCGACGGAATTTCTGTCAGAAATGTTCAATTGCAATATTTTTGGCCCCTATTTTATTTTATTTATGTATTTTATTTAGTTTCTCAATATTAAAATAAACTAAGTAACATTTACTTAGTTTTAACACTACTAAATAAAATAATATAATATAATAATATAAACTAAATTTACATAATATAATATAAGATAATATAATATAAAACAATAAAATTAAATAACATAAGATAACTAAATTAAAATGGAATAAAATAAAATAAAATAATTGAAATAACATAATTTAATTAAAATAAATAAATTAATGAAAATAAATTATAATAAAATAATATAATGTGATAAAAATTAAATTAAAGAAAATAAAATAAAACTAAATGAAATAACTTAAATCATATCTAATTAATAAATAAATAAAATAAAATTAATTATGTTTAATTAATATAATATAATATAATACAAAATAAAATAAAATATAAATTAATAATAAATTAGAATAGAATAAAATAAAATAAAACATAATAATAAATTGAAGAGTGTCACTGGTAGCAAGATTTTGCGTATACTCAAAGCCCACGGTACATCTCCCTTATTGCAATTCTGTTAAAGCTGGATTCTGTTTAATTTAATATGGATATTTTATTCTCTCTCTTTTTTCCCCTACGACTGGATGTAGGACTTGCTCCTGAAATTCCCGAGAACCTGTACCACCTCATTAAGAAAGCTGTTGCAATTATGAAGCATTTGGAGAGGAACAGGAAGGACAAGGATTCGAAGTTTAGGTCGATCCTTGTTGAGAGCAGGATTCACCGACTTGCTCGCTACTACAGGAAGACCAAGAAGCTTCCTCCTGTCTGGAAATAGTAAGTTATGCAATATTTTTGTGTGTTTCAATCTTACTGTGGTTCTATATTCGGTGCTTGGTGGTGAATGCCAGTGACTGTAAGTCTGTAATATGCCATGTTTCAACTAAAATTACAAGGAAAATGGATTGTTAAAAAATATTGCATAGATGTGATTTCTTGAAGATAGAATTTGAATTAATTTTCCCATGTATTAGAGAATTATGGATATTATACTAAATTGTCAACATTTGATTCATTGGTTATTTGATTAGTAATAAAGAAATTCAGAGTTCGGTTTTTGTGCCTAGTCATTTTGATTACTCTGGCATTATCTTTACCAACCTACCAACAAATGTGTTTTGGTCTTTTGGATTTATCTTGTGATGTGTTATGAATGCAGCTGCGAAGAATAGACCATTATTTCTAATTTTTGGACCAATTAAGACACCACCCAACCTCACCCCCCACGCAAAAAAAATAATACACCACCCACCCCACCCCACCCCCTACCCCCACCCACCCACGCCACCCCACCCTCCCCCACACAACCCACCCACCCACCTTCCTATCCACTCACCCCACCCCACCCCACCTACCCACCCACCCACCCACCCAATGCTCTCTCCAAAAAATGATAATATTAAGCGATTATGTATACACCACCCACCCCACTCTCAAAAAAAATAATATTATGTGATTACGTATACACCCCACCCACCCCCACCCAAAAAAAATAATATGTATACCCCACCCACCCCACCCCACTAATATTAAAAGTTTATTTAAAAGTTCTGTTTAAAAGTCAAAATATCTTTAAAATGGTTAATATGATTTTGAACCATAACCATATTTTAAAAACCAAAACTAACCCATAACTATATTTTGTCAGGCCTACTATAATATAGTATGAGTGCTTTTGTCAATAATATAACATGTACATAATTATTTTTTTGGAATTTTTTTGTGATCCCCCCTGTATATGACTCTTACTTGGCTGTTTTCTCATTGCAGTGAATCCACAACTGCCAGCACACTTGTGGCGTAGAGAGGATATTTGGTAGAAGTTGGGGTTTTTGTACTTGAATGTTCCCTTAGACCCGATTTTCAATTATATGTCTGCTTCATTACTAGGATGATTTCATGGAGACTTGAGTTTGTCGAGGAATCCTAAAAATATATTAGACAATTTTAATTATGTTTTGCACTTTTAAACTTCTTGTCTGACTAGAAATGTTTCTAATTGAAATAAAATGGTTTGAGCACTGTTTGTTGAAGCATTCATGAGTAACATATTTTTTGCTTAAAGATTAATTTGATGTATTTTTGTTAGGATATCAGGTAATTATCGACTACAAATTCTACTATCTACAACGTTTTTAAGTCAGAAACGTTGTGTAATCTCACAATTTACAACGTTTTTAACAAATACACAACGTTTTTTAGAGAAAAAAACGTTGTCTAATGTGCAAATATACTCTAAAAACGTTGTGTAATGTGCAAATACACAACACTTTTTAGAGAAAAAAAAACGTTGTATAATGTTCAAATACACAACATTTTTTAGCAAAAAACGTTGAGTAATGTGTCAAACTACAACATTTTAAAAACGTTGTGTATTTGTGTCTAATAGATGACGTTTTTGGGACCTAATTACAACGTTTTTTTAGAGTTATCTATTTACTTTTTTCTACTAGTATGTTCCAAATTTATATTTAATGACCCTATAAGATTATATAAAATGATGAGTACTTTAATTTTTTTTTATATTAATGGACTCCACTAAATGACACATTTACTCTTCACTTTATGTATTTTATCTCATCATTTTGGTGATAAAAAAATTTATACTTTTAATAATCTTTTTTAGAACGGAGGGATATAATTAAGGGAGAGGGAAAGTCTTAACTATTAGATTTTTAACTTATTAAAAATCTATTAAAATCTCGTTTTTCAGTCCTATATTTTCTCCACTTTCTCTTAAAAAGTTATCTTCTCTCCAACATTCCTTATAAACCCCTAATTTCTCTCCAATAATTTTTAACTGCACACACAGTGTATATATATATATATATATATATATATATATATATATATATATATATATATATATATATATATATATGATACATTTTCTTGATGAATTGATGGTTAAATTGAAACGCTGTCATTATTTTTAAGTTTTAGGTTCGACTATTAATTTTCTGTGAATTTTTTACCTTTATGAAAAGTTTGTTTTCACTTTTGTGAGTTTATTTAACCTTTATGTGAAGTTTGTTTCCTTATTTATGTCAAGTTTGATTGATGATCTCATTTTTGTATGAGTTTATATATTCCTTTAATGTGAAGTTTGTTTACTCATTTATGTGAGTTTGATTTATTGATTACTATAAATTTCATATAATTGTTTTCTCATTTATGAATGTTTTGATTGATTATTATAATTTTTGGAAGTAAAAAAGAATTCTTATTAAGATGGATTTGATTTCTCATTGTTACTGTGAGTTTATTTATGTAAAACACGTGATGTTTTAAGAATTTACTTCTTTTAATTATTAAGATATTCAGTTCAACGTAATATAGATATATTCGATTAAATTTTGAGAAGATAATTATTGAATAATTATATTTTTATTAGACTAATAAATCGAACCGTATAGTACAATTTTATTCACTGAAATATATTGATAATAAATTTAATGTAGATTAAAGTTATTAGGACTCTATCAAGATAGTTAGTGTTTTATAACTTTTTATTTATGTAAATAATAAAATTATAGAGTAGGATTAATTGCATTGTCAATTTAATTAAAAAAATTTGTTGAAATATCAAGCTAAATAGAATTTTGAAATTTGAGCTTTAATGAATTTTAATTTATTTATAACACTGATTTAGTAAAAAAAATCTTCTATAAAATTAAAAGAACAAACTTGATCTTGGTTTCACTCAAAATTTAATTATGCATTTTTCTTATTAAATAAGTATCCTAATTAAATTATAATTTGTTAACAGTTTAAATCATAACCTATCACACAATTTAATTATATACTTAATTCTGCATCTTCCTTATTAAATTAGTTTAAACTGAACTAAAATTCATTCACACTTAAGATATTAAAATAGTAGGTGTTTTAATTATATTAATTTTAACTGTGAATTTTTTTTTTGTTGCTAAATTAGTGTAGTAACTAAACTATATTTCATTCGAACTTGAAATTTTATCAAATTAGATCATTTGCTCATATCTATTTTACCCATGAATTTAGTTGAATAATTATGGATATCTTATTAATTAGTCTCAGATAGAACAAAACTAAAATTCAATTAAACTTGAACCTAAAGTTCAATTTAGATTGGTATTTCAAGCAAATTCATAACTTGGATTGTCAATACAATCAAATTAGTATATAATTAACAAAGTAAAATTTCAATAATATTATAATTAGGGCTAAAAGTTTCATCCAATTCATAATTTAGTTCCTAAAGTAATTGGGCTTACACATCTGTTATATCAACTATCGAATTGCATGCAATGTCGATACCAAAATTATTTTTCGGCAAAAATTGATCCACATATTGGTCTCTTTGGATCCATATGTCATAAAAAAATAAAATAAGACAAAATAAAAAATAAAAAATAGAAAAAATCCTTCTGTTGACATACAAAGTTGATAAATAAGAACAGAAAATTGTATATTCTCTCACTTCTCATAAAAAGAGCTCCTCTTCCAAATTAAAACTCCCTCAAACAGGTTTTGATTATAACGAAAATGTATTTAGCCTTTGTCAATACTGCAAATTAAGTTCTTTCGGAACCAAGTCTTTATTTTAATGAGGAAGGATCAAGACAACTCCATTTATCTAGCACTCCTTAAATACTATTCATTTATTAAAATTACGTCATTTTGAAAAGTCTTTTAAAAAATAAGTGGAGCTGCGAGTGATATTTTTATAAATTAAAATTATATATATATATATATATATATATATATATATATATATATATGAATGGAGTGAAAATTCTACAATATGCATGTACGTGTATGTGAACATTATGTAATCTTTTTTTATATGATAGTAACATTATTTTTAAATTTGTCACATTTGATCCGTTATTCTATCTATTGGTAATTTTAAGGGATATTGATTTTTTTTTAAATCTTAATTGTTAATATTTAGAACGGACGCTATAAATATTACTTGTTCATTTTTAATTCATTACAAATACATACTATTAATGATTGTATACTCTGTGGCTAGGTTATTCACATAATAAAAAGTACAGATCTTGTCAATATGCTATCATACTAATTACGTCTAGTGCCAACTTTATTCAATTTGTCAGTAAACGTAAATCGTGTAATAAAATAAAGAGAGATAATATACACAATATTTAACCTGAAAATTTTTTAAAGTGAAAAATTTACTGACAAATTTTGAATTTCTATTATATCAATATAACGAGTTTACGATTATTCTTTCAAGTTTTACGGTTTAAAACTAAAAGTTGACAATATCACAACATAATTTTTTGCACAGATTAAAAATTATAAAACTCTTCCATCTACAATACAATATTTTTGCATGAAATATAAAAATTACAAAAACTCTCTCTTTCACACAAATATAAAATCCACTTGCACACTCTCTCAACTTTTAGTGAAAATAAGATTTTTTTTCTCATAATTGGTCTCCGATATATAATAAATATTATATTAAAAATAGAACATATTTCTTTTCATAATAGTAATTTTTTTCTGAATATAATTGGAGGAGTAACCCAACACTGATAAGAAATAATAACATATTAATATACTGCAACGTGGAACAAGCTTAGCCTTAGGGTGGCTTTGCTTCCATCTATAAATACTTAAATAGCCGAGTATACAAATCACACAGAAGGGATATTGAGAGAGTATTGAAGGCATGGAATCACCTAATTTTGCTTTATTTGCTCTTTTTTCGCTCCTCTTGGTAAGTGTAAGTTCTAAAACTTTATAACATACTTTTGCTTTATGATATATGTTTTACAAATGATGATAATTTTACACTTAAGGATTTTTAAATAAACAGATTGGAAGCACTATTGATGCAAGAACTGATCCAGATGCGTACTGGAAAAGTGTTACTAATGCTGAGGCAATGCCAGAAGCAATTCAGAGCCTTATAAACAAGGGTGATTTAGTATCTCCTTTCTCCATCAAGAAAGCTAGCAATGCTGAAGAGAAGCATTTGACCAAAGTCCATGAATCAGAAAATTTAATTCTTTTCCCCTACGGTGACCGCAAGGATAAACCCGCCCATGAATCAGAAAATATATATCTTTTACCCTACGGTGACCGCAAGGATAAACCCGCCCATGAATCAGAAAATTTAATTCTTTTCCCCTACGGTGACCGCAAGGATAAACCCGCCCATGAATCAGAAAATATATATCTTTTACCCTACGGTGACCGCAAGGATAAACCCGCCCATGAATCAGAAAATATATATCTTTTACCCTACGGTGACCGCAAGGATAAACCCGCCCATGAATCAGAAAATTTAATTCTTATCCCCTACGGTGACCGCAAGGATAAACCCGCCCATGAATCAGAAAGTGTAATAGTTGAAAAATAGCGTTCAACGAAAGACCCTGAATAAGAAGGGCTTATTGTGTAAGCATATTCCATGTGTTATGAATCTAGTTTGAAAGCAGGCGAGTCATTGGAGCCTTGGAGGCCAGATGCTACAAAATAATAAGGACTAGCGTGGTACAATTAGGCCTATGGTTGTGATTGTAATCTAAATTAAAAAGTGATTTGTGTCTGTAATGTGTCTTAATATGTATTTTGTGATTGTGATAATAAAAACTATCAGTTTGTTGTTTCTTTACCTAGAGGCTAGGTGTTTAGTCAATTTACAAGCATACTTATTTAGAAATAATTATTCCTTATCACGGCCATTCCTTATTCGTTTTTCTGCATATTCAAACTTTTGAATTTTTTTTATCATCTGCACATCACAGATCTTGAACTACAAGAGTTCGATTTAAAGGTATCAAATTTTCTATTTCTTATTGCATATTCTTGTTGTGACTAATTCACCATGGGAGCAACCAAAAAAAGTCATGGTACAACAGTTTGTAGCGGCTGAGACAATTAAAAAAGGACATGTCCCATTTTAATTTTTACTATTCATATTAATATTTTGTAGTATTATTATTACTATTATATTAATATTTGTAATATTAGTATTTATAATATTTATATTTATAATATTAATAAATAATATTTTATAATATTATTAATACTTATATTAATATTTTGTAATAGTAGTATTAATAATATTAATATTAATAATAGTAATAACTAATATGAATATTAATACTAATATTACTATTATTCTTATTAATATAAATATTAATAATATTAATATTATTAATATTACTAACTAATATTTCATTGTAATTTGAGCTTTTACTTTTTGTCCAGCTCAATTTGAAACTCGACCAAGATTCATATGAATAGATTGACTATGAAAAAAAAGCAAGTAGAGCATAATTGAATCCAAGAATTTATAAGAATAATATAAATTAGTTAGTAATATTAATATTAATATTATTAATATAAATATTATTAATACTAATATTACAAAATATTAATATAAGTATTAATAATATTACAAAATATTATTATTATTATTATAAATATATATTATAAATATTAATATTACAAAATATTAATATAATAGTATTAATAATATTACAAACTATTAATATGAATAGTAACAATGTAAGACCATGTGGGCAAGGAAATCGCGCCTTGCTCGCTTAGGGTTTCGTGTTGGCTGAGGAGGAGAGAAATCCACGAAGAATACGGAATTGATTGATTGATTGTAGAGGGGAGAACGACAGGTGGACGATTACTCCAACGACGCGTGGCAGAACTCCTAGAATCCGGAAACCGTGTTAGGGTTATTGGGATTCCAAGAGCCTTCTTCGGTTCTTCGAGTTGAGAGAGTGTTCGAATCTTGTTAGTGCTTTTAGGTGGAATATCCGAGCCTTAAGCTATCAAAAAGAGTCCCCTTCTTTCTAGAATGGAATGGGTATTTATAGAGTTCCCTGGACTTAAGTCATCACATGCTAGGTGTTCTCAATGAAATTCCAGAAATACCCTTCAGTCATTAAAGTAATGTCCATATTGTCCTGTCCTTCTAGCCACCAATCCAATCCCTCAATCAATTCCCAAAAATGAGCCGCCTCCACGAGTCTTCCGCCTCGGGACACGTGGAGGCTTCTCCCAGTCTGGCACATTTATTTCTGACTTTTCCATCTTCATTCTATTAGGTTATGCGAACCCTAAATTGCACATTTAATGAAGTCATGGAACCCTAATTGTGCATTTAATTTAATTAGGTTATGTGAACCCTAATTTTACACATGGGCCCACATTTGCCCCCTGCGCGAGAGTCGCATTTCCAAATAGACGATCGTGCAAGAATACATCAAACTTTTGAGTATATTTTGCGTGACTCCACTTCTACGGGTCTTGAAGATCATGGTCCTAGTAAATGGAACTCTTAGGGAGCCAAATCCTTGGATTTGTTTCTTTATTTTTCCTGAAAATTGAAAACAAGAAAAATAATCAAACAACATTTAAAAAGAAATCTTTATTTTGGGTGGTCCACAAAATCTTTCTTTTTCATCAAACCAAATTAAATCATAATTTTATTTTGGAAATAAAATAAAATCTCAATTTTATTTTGAAAATAAAAATCTCAATTTTATTTTGACAATAAAATCTTAATTTTATTTTGACAAAAAAATCTTAATTTTAGTTTGGAAATTAAATCTCTCTTTATTTTGGAAACTGGCTTCATCTTTCTTTATTTTGGAAATAAAATCTAAATTTATTTTGGAAATAAAATAAAATCTATCTTTATTTGATATATATATATATATATATATATATATATATAGCTATTTTTCGAAAACTACCTTTTATTATTTTCAAAAATAAGCTATTCTTCCCTATAGGGTTTTACTTATCTTTATTTTGGAGAAGTAAAAAGTCTATATTCATAATCCATTGTCGCATGCCTTCTGATTGAGTAGGTGCTACTTGGGTGCATATTTCTCAGGATTGTCTCATAATCGCTAGGAGCCAACGAACACACGTGTGCTCCTCACCATTGCAGCCACATTAGCAAGTGTCACCATCAAGGACATTCTTGCGGTATCCAACACCAGGTAATTGTAAACCATTAGGGGCACACCTTTATTGGAGTCTTCATTTAGCCAATTTCTCATAATTGTTTCCTCTCTCTCTCTCTCTATATATATATATATATATATATATATATATATATATATATATATATATATATATGGCCTTTTTCCTCGGAATTCTTCAAAACAAGGCTATAACTTTCGCGGTGAAGGAGCATTTGTCCCAAACCGTGGACTAAGAGAGCAACAAAACCTTAAAGGTATGCGTGAGAACAAACCCCTAGGTGGTGGCCGAACCTTATAGGAGCCGAACCCTATAGGGCGCCAAACCCTAGGGGGACGAACTTTTTCAATTCAATTATTTTATTTTATTTTTATTTTTTTTAGGAGAGATCCCGCCCTAGGTGGTGGCCGAACCCTATAGGAGCCGAACCCTATAGGGCGCCGAACCCTAGGGGGGCCGAACCTTTATCAATTTTTTTTAAGGAGAGATCCCGCCCTAGGTGGTGGTCGAACCCTATAGGAGCCGAACCCTATAGGGCGCCGAACCCTAGGGGGGCCGAACCTTTATCAATTTTTTTTTTAGGAGAGATCCCGCCCTAGGTGGCGGCCGAACCCTATAGGAGCCGAACCCTATAGGGCGCCGAACCCTAGGGGGGCCGAACCTTTATCAATATTTTTTTTAAGGAGAGATCCCGCCCTAGGTGGTGGCCGAACCCTATAGGAGCCGAACCCTATAGGGCGCCAAACCCTAGGGGGGCCGAACCTTTTTTTTTTTTTTAATCTTCCGAGCCCCAATACCTTGAGTACATCTTGGTTTTTTCCTCGGATAATGAAGTGTGGCTTAACATTTTTCCTTGACGAAAACGCGAAAAGAGAAAAATTGATATGATTGCATGCTACAAAACCACTCCAGATGACCAGACCCCTAGGGGGCAAACCCTAGGAGGCCGAACCCTAGGGGGGCCGAACCCTAGGGGGGCCGAACCCTAAGGGGTGAACTCTAGGCAGAAATTCACGTTTTGGACGAAAAAATGAAGTTCGGGCCGACTTGTCTCTACTATTAGGAGCGTCATTTGGAGTTTTTTAGCCCATAATATATCAAAACGACCGTATCGACGAGCCCTTCAAAACTCATCGCTATGCCATGACCTATGCTGTTTTAAGTCCAAAAAAGGCTCCGAAGGATAGATTTTGGCCGTCCGAAGTTTTTTCAAAAATTTTCGGAAATTTTTTCTTGCATAAATGTACTCCTTCAATCTTTCTGACATTGTTTCTTCTTGTTTTCAGGTGTTTTGAAGCTCAACTATCGGACGTTCATATACTTTATTTTGCCATGGTGAGTACTTTATGTTCATATACTTTACTTGACATTCTTGATATACTTTCTCTAGGATTGGTATAATGATCTCCCCCTTATCTGTAGGCCTTTTCTCCTGAATCCTCTGCAGAACTAAGGACTACTAAGGAGTCCCCATTCATCACTGATTGGGGAAGAGCTCCCTTCTTTGGTCCTTCTGACCTCTTCTGGGATAGAGTTAGAGATTATGACCGTACAAGTTTTCCACCCCCAGAGAAAGAAGGCTTGTTTCTGTATGCCCCAGCTTTTGGAGGTTGGGATGACTTTCCTCATGCCGATTGCATTCCCCGCCTATGCATAGAGAAGCAAGAGTACCCATTCAGTCCCCTTCGCTTCCTGTCAGATTCATCTGGTCGCATTCAAGGATGGCAAGATTGGACCGACGAGATCCATGACAATGCTGAATATGTGGAAATACTGAAGAATGCGAGTATCTTTCGTTGTGTTCAACTGTGTAGAGACCTGCGGATTTACCAGGATCATAACGCACTTACTGTGTTGATCTCACGATGGTGTTCCTCTACTTGCACATTCATCACTGCCTGGGGGGAATTCACCCCTACTCTAGAGGATGTTTATGCCCTCTACCAGTAAGTTTTCTTCTTTTATTCCTTTCATTCATTCTCATTATATATATATATATATATATATATATATATATATTTGAACCTCGTCTTGTAGCCTTCCCATTGTTGCTTTGAACTCCTGCGGCCCTTCTAACATGTCCACTAGAGATAACGAATGCGTTGCCTACTTGATGAAAGCCTTCAGGCAATCTTCCCACTTCACTTCCCGCTTCAAGGGTGATACGCTCCTTCCGGATTTCGAGAGTTCAGGTCGGCAAAAGAATTCTTGGTTATCCTGGGTGCGCTATTTCTTCCGTGATTACAAGACCAACCAGTGGAACAGCTCAGTTTACGATAAGTCTGTTCTTGCCTTCCGTGAAGAGACTTGCCCCTTTCCTCTGGCAGCTTATCTAGTTATGTGGCTGTCCCGTTTCATCTTCCCTGGGTCTCCCATAGACGGTCCTTCTGCCCGTATGTTTAGTTTGGCGGCGTTGTTATCCCGAGGCTCGGAGATTCCCCTTGCTCCTCTCTTCCTATGGACCTTATATCGTCGCCTAGACGAAACAACCCTTGCCATGAAAGAATCTGTTGGGAGGTAATCACTTTCATATTTTATATTTAATTGTCATTCAAACTGCCCTTCTTTTCCTTCAACCTTTTCTATAATATATATATATATATATATATATATATATATATATATATATATATATATATATATATATATATTTACTCAGGTATGATGTCAGTTGCTTCATTCCATGCTCCTTCCTTCAGATCTTTCTTTTCGAGCGCTTTCCGGGCTATTCCGATCTTGAACATCTTTCTACAAGAAAGAAAAAATCTCATTCTCTCCCACCACGCAACATCATTCCTCGCATGCTACGCTGGATTGATCACCGTTCTAGTCCTGACAGTACGGATTTGCGACATTTCCTTGATGATTATTCATGCTTCACTGCTCGTCCCTATACCGTCGTTTCAGGGGGTTGCGGTCATCTACCTCACTTCTACAAGCACAAATTTCGTACCTTCTCCAACCTCAGCAGAAATAGTTTGAGTGGCTCCGTACTGTCTTGGTTCGTTTTCCTTCGATCCACAGAGCTTCCATATTTCCTTGAGAATAATAGTTTTGGTACTGTACTGTATTCTCCTCACAGGGTCATGAGACAATTCGAATATGACCAGGAACGCCCTTTCGGTCACACCTGCCGGGGGAATTATGAGGATGTTCTTCTCAATTTCGTCTCTACTTCCTCCTCTTTTACATGGGCATTTCCGAGGCCATCAAGTGATCCCTATAGACCCTTTCCTTTTGTCATACCAGATGACTCCCGGAGCGGGCGATATACAGCTGGAGAACGTAATTACTGGCAAGTCAATCTTAAAAGATGGGAGGATGATACCTCGATTTGTTCATTGCCGGTCTCTATTCCACAACGTCTTCAATGGGGCCGGCTGCTATGCTCTCCCAAGCCCAATGTTCGCTCAGCACTTTGGCCAGCCAGTAGCCGCTTGGCTGAGCGTGACATTTTGATGCCTAAGTCGTCTCCCCCTAAGCAGATCATTCCATCACAGGTTCCCACTACTTCCAGGAGTCTTCCACCACGGGCTCCATTTCGGGTGTCCTCTCCAGCTCCTCCCAGGGATCCTCTGATGCCGAGGAGATGAGAATTACTCGTTCTAAAACGAGAGCAGCTACTACTACTGATTCTGAGATAGCTCCTCCTATTGTTTCTGCCGAGGTTCCAATCAGTCGTCTTCCTATCAGGCTTATCATAAAGCCATTAGCAAAACGCCCCCTTGATAATGTTGATCCTAGTATCCAGGCAGCCGAGGATCCGATCAAGAAGCGCCGTAGGAATTTGGTAATTTGTCGTACTACTCTCATTTTTTCTTTAATCCCTTGTGTTACTGTTTTCACATATCATTGAGTAATTGTTTCCTATATATATATATATATATATATATATATATATATATATGATTTTCAGGTAACTGTGGTCGATGAAGATGATGATGATGATGTTCCTCTTGGATTATTGTATAGTACTACAAATGAGGCTTCCGCGGCGGCTTCCACTAGTCGTGAGCCCGTCCAACGTGTCCTTGTTGATATTGAGTCATCTACTCCTCACGACGATTGTGTTAGTCTGGATGCTAAGGATACTTTGTCTGATGTAAGCTCGAGTCCTGCTGTGGGTGATACAGTAATTTCTTCAAACCTTCCTATGCATGCTCCCCATGACGAGTCTGAAGATGTTGATGAGACTCTTACTTCCCCGAGGGAGAATCATTCTGAAACTATTGGTGATGTTCATCCTCCCCAGAAGGATTCTACCGAGGTGGTGATTGCTCGGGAGGGCATTGTTTATAGTACTTTGGATGGGTTGAATGACATTCCCCTTTCTGTGGCATCTCCCGACTCTTTTTCCATTGACTAAATTGTGAGTATCCTTCTTTAATCCACAAATGATTTGTCTTACATTTTTTTTTCTTTTTCTTTATAATATATTGTGCTTTGACATCTTGTTTTCAGAGCGAGAGGATGAAGGATTTGCCTTTGCCCGTTGAGGCACTCGCGTTATTTGCTGTTCTCCATTCGGATGTTGCCCACTTGCCATGTAGTGACCTTGGTTATCCTCCAGGTGACCAAGGCTTCGAGGAATCCTTAGCCGTACGACATCTTTTAGCTCCTCCATCCCTGGTCTCGACAGATTCTATGGTGGCCTCTAAAGTAGCTCCTGCCAGAGCTTCCTTCAATCCAAGTGGGGATCTTATTTCCTGGAGGGGTTTCCAGATATCGTCTTCTAGTCAGGAAAGTCTGGAGCGTCTCCTAGCTCGGTTCCCTCAGATTCTTGATCGGCTGATTATTAAGACAACTTCCACCCAAACCCTCTTCCTAGATCAGCTCGCAGACCTTATTCTTGGATTGCATATTCTTTCTTTATATTCCTTGCGAGTTGAGGACTTGAAGAAGTTTAGCGATGATGTAGATGACCTTGCAGCCGTAGGTGTTGACATGTCTCCTTTTCGTGATAGGTTGGATCTTCTCAAGTCGAGTTTTAACCTTGTTTCACTACGTTCGGAGGTTGCTGTACGTAAATATGAAGATGAATCCTTTTCAGTGCAGCTTTCTGAGCTTGGTGATGCCGCAAACAAATTGAAGAGCCAGTCTCAAGATTTAGGAGGCCAGCGTCGGGACTTACAAGCAAAACTTCAGGAGGTAGAGCGTCAGTGCCGGGACTTAGAGGCAAAACTTCAGGAGGTAGAGCGTCAGTGCCGGGACTTAGAGGTGACTACCCAACAGGTTAGGGAGCTGAAAGCTGCAAATCTTAAGATTCGAGATGCTGCCGCTGCTGACTTGGAAGCTTTAGTTGTGCCTCCTCTTCATTTTGATATGTCGTGGCCTTTAGATCATAATTTATTGTAGTAGTTTCTTTTTTCGATTTCCTGTTTCAGAAACTTATTTACACATATTTTATTTATCAAAACGTGGTTTCTTTACCTTTGTTGATTGCCTTTAATTTGAATGATTCCTTAAAACTCAATATTTATCATTGAATCTCAAGTTTTTTTTTTCAAATTAATATTCCAAGACAACAACAGGTATTATAAGAAAACATCAATTTTGTCAACTTTTGAATTTATACTTTTTTTTTTAAAGAAAATTAAAACATTCAAGTATAAGTGAAAGTTTGTCAATTTATTGATAAAAAATTGCTTTTAACGAAAAGCATAACGTTTCACATAGTAAATCTTGCTTTTATCGGAGAAAGCATAACGTTTGCCACTTTTAGAGATAAAGTGTAACTTTTTTGCTTTTATTGAATAAAGCATAACATTCTTCACTTTTAAAGATAAAGCGTAACTTTTGGGTTTGAGGGCTTATACTCAGGTGCCTCAGTCACTTTTGAAGTTGAAAGTGTAACTTGTAAGGGCTGTTAGTCAGGTTCCTCGATCACTTTTGAAGTTGAAAGTGTAACTTCCGAGGGCTGTAAGTCAGGTTCCTCGATTACTTTTGAAGTTGAAAGTATAACTTTTGTGATGCTCTTCTCATGTGTAATATTTCTTTACCCATTTCAAGTTTAATGGGCCTGAGACAGCATCTGATCCCACACGAGATATCTTGCAATACTCGCTTTCGGATATCTCTCGTACCCTGTACGGGCCTTCCCATTTGGGGTAAAATTTGGTGGTTGGGGTCCCCCTCATAACTTGAGTTGCCGTTTTGAGCACCAGGTCTCCAACCAGAATTTGTCGTGGTACCACCGCGGTATTGTACTGTCGTCGCAGTCTTTCGTGGTACCGTTCAAGTTTTTCTTTAGCCTTGTCTCGGAAGTCGGCTAAGGCCTCTAGGGCGGCTGGTCGGCTTTCTTCCTCGACTAAGCTTCGAAGTCTCATTCGAGCTGAAGGTATTTCTATTTTGGTGGGCAAGATAGCTTCTTCACCATAAACCAAAGCGTATGGGGTTTCGCCTGTAGGCTTTCTTTTTGAAGTTCGATATGCCCATAACGCTATTGGTAGTTGTTCTGCCCATTTCTTCGGATGATCGTCTAAGGTTTTTGATAAGATTTTTATCAAGGTTTTGTTTGTCGCTTCTGCTTGTCCGTTGCTTTTCGGGTAGTAGGGTGATGATTTATAATGTTTCACCCTGTATCTTTCCATCAGACTTTTGATGTCCCTATTGATGAAGGGGATTCCATTGTCGGACAAAATGATCTTCGGGATCCCGAAACGGCAAATGATGTGCTCCTTGATAAAGTTTGCCACTGCTGGTCCCGTGGCCTTCTTCAAGGGTATGGCTTCCACCCACTTTGTGTACATCTCGGTGGTAGTTAAAATCCATATGTTGCCCTTAGAATTAGGGTGTACAGGACCTATAAGATCCATTCCCCATGTATGAAAGGGCCATGGTGTTGCTAAGGTGCGCAAATCCACGGCGGGAGCATGTATCAGGTTTCCATGTATTTGACAAATGTGACACTTTTTTACAAATTCTAGACAATCTCCTTCCATCTTTGGCCAATAGTAACCATGATCGATAAGTTGTTTGTACAACTTGGCTCCCCCTTGATGTTCATCCTTGTGCATTTGATAGACTAAATCTCTTGCTTCGCCTAGTTCTAGACACCGTAGGGGCTTGCCATTGAAACCTCTTCTGAACAATTCTCCATTTTGTAAGAAGAATCGTTGCGACTTCCTCTTTATTATAATTGCATCCTTCTTTTCGGTTGGAAGAATATCGTTTTGTAAGAAGTTCACATAAGGAATTCGCCAATCCACTATATCATCAATGAAAGCACATTCATCCTCCCCAGGGTATTCTTGGCATGAAACACAGTGGCGTTGTAGGGCATCTGCTGCCTTCTTCATTTCAGGCCAATAATACCCTTGGCGTTGCAACCTACGATACAGACCTATGTCTGCAAACCCGCAATTCTCTTCATGCACCTGATGCAAGACTTTACTTGCTTCTTGCTTCCCCAAGCATCGTGTCAATACACCATCTGCTTCTTTGTGATACAAGACGCCTTTGATGATGCTGTACTTTTGTAGCTCTACGATTGGTATTGTTCCTTCCTTAGTTTGCAATTGATGGGAAATGTCATATCTCCAATCGTCTATCATGTCTTTGGGGAACAAGTTTAGCACCGTGGTTGGGAGGGTTCTCTTCATTACCTTCACATCCAAGTCTTCTCCTTGAATATAGACTCGAGATGCTACTGTTGCTAGTGCATCCGGTTGTTTATTCTGTCCTCTTGGCACATATTCAATCACCACCTTCTTGTAAGCTTCCATCACCTTTTGTGCTACAGTTCGATACGGCGCCAAGATGGGTTCTTTCACTCCGAATTGGCCTTTTATCTACTGCACTATAAGGTTTGAATCTCCTTTTACTTTAAGATATTTGGCTCCCAATTCTTGAGCCGCTAACAATCCTAGTATGAACGCCTCGTATTCTGCTTCATTATTTGTGCAAGGGAAGTCCAATTTGTACGACAAGGATATTTCATTCCCTTCTTTGGTGGTCAACACCACTCCTGCTCCGCCTTTACCTTCTGCAGATGATCCATCAAAAGCCAAACTCCACCATTCTGGGTCCTCATCCATCAAGTCAATTGATTCCACTTCTCCACCCGGAAGATCCTTAGAAGGGGGCTCATATTCTCCGTTTGGAAATTGAGCTAGCAGGTCTGCCAAGGCTTGACATCGGATTGCCTTTGGTGTTACACACTTGATGTCATATTCTGAAAGAATCATCATCCATCTAGCAGGTCTTCCTACTAATGCTGGCCTAGTCAATAGGTATCTGATCGGATCAGTTTTTGTTGCAATCATTACTTCGTGCGCTAGAAAATAATGTCGCATTTTCTGCGCAATGAACACCAACGCTAGGCAATGCCTCTCTACTTGTGAATACCTGGTTTCCGGTCCTCTGATTATCCGGCTGATGTAATACACAGGTTTCTCTTCTCCATCCACCTCTTGCGTGATCAATCCTCCTATAGACTTCTTGGTAGATGTGATGTACAACTACAACGGCGTTCCTCTTTGTGGCACTACCATCGTTTGTGCCGAAGACAAAATTCTTTTTACTTTCTCAAAGGCCTGTTGTTGGTCTTGCCCCCAGTCCCATTGTGCCTTTCCTTTTAGTAATTTACCGAAAGGTTCTGTGACTTCGGCTAATGCTGGCATGAATCTTCTCATGTACGAGACCTTCCCTAGAAAGCTCTTCAACTGCTTTTGCGTCTTTGGTGGGGGCATCTCTATAACTGCTTTTGCCTTGCTTGGGTCCACTTCTAAACCTCTGTTGTGCACCAAGAAGCCCAAGAATTTTCCAGCCGTCATTCCAAAGGCGCACTTCTTCGGATTCATCCTCAACTTATACCTTCGGCATCGCTCAAACACTTTCCTCAGGTCCTCCACATGAGTTGTTGCCTTCTTAGATTTCACTACCACATCGTCCACATAGTCTTCCACTATATCATGAATCATGTCATGAAATATAACATGCATTGCCCTCTGATAAGTTGCCCCCGCATTCTTCAATCCGAATGGCATTACTACATAGTAGAAATTCTCAAACGGGGTACGAAAGGCTGTCAACTCTGCATCTTCCATGGACATCTTTATCTGATTGTAGCCCACAAACCCATCCATGAAAGACATCATCTCATGATTAGCCGTTGCATCTACCAAGGTGTCTATGTTGGGTAATGGGTACATGTCCTTCGGGCATGCCTTGTTCAAGTCTCTGAAATCGACACATATTCGTAGCTGTCCATTTGATTTCTTTACCGGTACGATGCTGGAAAGCCATGTTGGATGTTGGATTGGCTTGATGAACCCTACTTCCAGTAACTTTTTGATTTCTTCCTTTATTTGGGTTTCGACCTCGGGTGCGTAGTTGCGAGATGCTTGCTTCACTGGCTTCATTCCCGGGCTTATGTTTAGATTGTGCTCCACAAGATCTTTGTCAATTCCGGGCATCTCGTCGTAATTCCACGCAAAGACGTCCCTATACTCTCGTAATAGTTGTATGAGCTCCTCTTTCTGGTTAGCCTTAAGCTCCTTGTTGATATAAGTCGGTCTTGGCGTTCCTCCATCTGTTGCCAAATCAACTTCTTCTAGTTCATTTTGTTGAGGTTTTGGCCTATCCTCGAAGCATTCCGGAGCTGGTTCAACCTTTTGTTGTACAACTTTTTCTTCATTATTACCGGAGTGGGGGACACCTCCTGAGCCGTTGGGTTTGCACGCTTCCTTGGGCTCTTCCCCCTTGCACCGTCACAACCGAAACACCACCTTTCCGTTGGGTTTAACAACCCTCTCCCATTTTGCCTTTTGGCCATCCTCAGACTGTGCTATCCGCTTGGCATTTATTATATTTCTGGCATCTTCAGGATCTGCTGGCCTTTTCTTCTCTTCCCTTCCTTCCTTCTCCAAGTCTACTATTATCGGCTTCATAATTTTGGAACATTCTCCATGTTCCGAGGTCTTCTTCTTTACTTTTTCTGCAGGTACAAACTTATCTTCCTGCACTTCCTTCCAGCTTGCTAGTCTTAAGGAATCAAGCCTCGCGATCTGGTTCTCTCCCTCTTCAGCAACATCATCAAAGAAAGTTGCTTCGGTGATGTGTGCCTCCTCTGGTCCAAAGGGATTCCGAGTTGCTGGTACCTTCACTTCTTTCCCTTTCCAGATAGCTTTCAGGCACTGATGAAAGACTGAGGGTACCACCCCATAGTCATTTTGCCAAGCCCTTCCCAGCAAGACATGGTATGCTGCATCTACCTCTGCAACATGGAACATTACAGGCCCTAAAATTTTTCCAACTTGCATGTCTACCTTGATATGTCCCAGGGTTCTCGTGCTCTGGTTAGCGAATCCTGTAATGTTTGTTTGTTCCTTCACTATCTTCTTCTCTGGCAGACCTAACCGTTTGAACATGGTGTAGGGCATAATATTTACAGATGCTCCATTGTCAATGAATGCCCTCCGCACTTCGATGCCATTGATTACCGCTGTCACATACAACGGTCTGTTGTGCGGGTATCTTATCTCTCTATCAGCTTTAGAGAAAGATATCTTATTTGCTTCCTCCTCCATTATTTTCACAAATCCTTTGCTTATGGCCATGCAAGTCTCCTGTGTCTCGGCGGCCTTAATGATTGCCCTGGTTGCCTCAATCCTTGCTTCCTTGGCCAACCCTATCTGATCGAAAAAATTTCTAAACTTGGTCCCATTCATCAATGCCGTCACCTGCAGGCCTGGGTCACACTCCTCCTTTTCTTCCATCATCATCTCCACTTCTGGAACTGTGTTGTGAATAACAGTGTTACATGTTTCTTTCCCCTTGTGATTTGGCAGTGGCTTGTCATGAACACTGCTCTCCTTTCCCAGTTCAATCTCCCCATTTGCCAGCTTCTCGTGGAATATCCTACGCAGGCTATAGCAATCCATAGTTGAGTGTCCCGCGTATTGGTGGAATACACAGAAGTCTGGCCTTCTCTTTATCTCTTCCGTCACTGCAAATCTAGGCCTTGGGGGTTTCACCACCCCATGTTCAATCCATTGCTCGTATAGACCCCTGAATGCTTTCTCACTGCATGTGATAGCCTCTGGGACCGACTTTCTTGCATATTTGTCTCCAGGCCTTCCTTTGCTTCGATCAAAATTTTTCTCATGCTTCTCCCTCTTGCCCCCTTGTGGTTTTGATTGAGAGTCAGCCAAAGCCACAGTTGCTGTCCTCTTGCCCCTCCATGTAACCGTCGTAGGGCTAGTGGGCAGTGTCATGATTCCTCCCAAGTCTTGTGCAAAAGAGGAGAGGGTCGCGAAGGAATCACAAGCCTTGGTAATGAGGTGGGGCTTGAAGGAATCTAAGGCACCATTGTTGCAAATGCTGACCAGGTTCTTTTCTTCAATCGGTTCTGCATACTTCTGTGCCTGGGCCCTGAACCTGTCAACGTAATCTGATAGCTCCTCATTCGGCTTCTGTCTGAACTGCATGAGCTCCACAATGGTTACCTGTTTCTGCACATAGAAAAATTTCTTAAAAAATTGTAATTTTAGGTCATCCTAATCATGGACTGACCCCTTCTCCAAATTGTAGTACCAACTGAAGGCACTATCCGTCAAAGTTTTGTTGAATTCCCGCATCAACAAGTTGTGGTTGTTTACTTCATCATATCCCAGCCACGGAGACATCGACTCTACAAACCTGGCAATATGTTCCCTCGCGTTTCCTTTCTCCCCGTTATATTTTGGAAACTGCGGGGGATGCTCAATATACCCTATCGGGTAAGGTTGCCTCCGAATGTGTGCCGGGTAAGGCGGAGTAAAGTCTAACTCCGAGGGTCGGGATGTCTGCCTGCGAAGTTGATTGATCACATCGATCATATCATCCTTCGTCACATACTGGCTTGTGGCGTGAACTCTCTGGGGTGCTGTCGGGGTTAGAAAACGACAGAAATAACTTTTTATAAAAATAACAGCAAAAGTTTTACCGTTAACTGTTGAATTACCCGGTGATAAAAGTACAGTAATACGCGTGGTTGCATAGTAACAAATAGTATTATACAGTATCTTTTATTATTGATGTTTACGTGAGAAGTCACTCTATTTTATTCAATAATTGTCACAGTAGTTGATGCATAGTATCTCATATTATTGATTCAATTATTGTTATAGTATCATCTGTACAATATTTTATTTTATTAAATCAATAATTGAGACAACAAAGTTATTCGTATAATTATTTTTATAATTGACGATGTCTAGAAAGTTCTGTCGATGAAAGGAGTTTGGTCACCTAATTGCGCGCCAATAAGGAGAAGTCTTATCGAAAATCCCCCTTTTTTTTAGAATGATCTGGTTGTTAATATTGTGAGTTATAATATTAATGATGAATAAATGTTATTAAAAATATGTTTAGTAAAGCTAAGTGAATTGAGATAAATAGATGAGTTTTTTTATGAAGTATTTGTTGTAAATTTTGTTTATTACATGGACCCCCACTTACTCATTTTTCAAAATCATCGGTAGAAAGTTATCTCAGTTTTGTTTTATTACTTATTGTGACGCCCCCAAAATTAGGTATACATTACCCATCTTGGGTCGTCAGATACAAAGTACTGAATACAATTACAACTTACTAATACAACTGTCGTATACAATACAACAAAACATAAACTGCGAGTTTGAATACAAATATTATATTCTAGAGAGTATTCATACTCAAAAGGAGTCCTCATTACATTTATTAACACACTATTACATAGAATAGTGAGGACTACTAACTAATACTATCATTCGAACCATCACTCCGTTTCCCGACTTGCCCCAGCTACGTTCTCATTTCCTGAAGAGAACAGTGAAAGAAAGGGTGAGCTCAACTAGCCCAGTAAGAAATATTATGACTAAGATAATGCAGAATAAATTATCATTAGCCTTCAACAATGTTAAACTGATAAAATATAATAGACATCAAGTTTAACTGTAGCGGAACAAGCAATCCATTAAAAGAGTCAAGTAGAAAATAAACTCTACTATCTTTTATGATTTAAAAGATTTTCCAACACTGTGATCGCTGAGACTCAGCTTAATAAAATAATCCATATCATCGAATCACCCCTGCACTACGGCCAAGGATATTCGTATATTCATTAATGGTCATGATCATGCCAACAACTGTCCATCAATGCACTACGGCCAATGATGACTTTTACCACATCGTTTGTAACATTACGGTCATGATTATACCGAATAATCCCTGGTCATAATCATACCAAGTCCATCTATGCACTACGTGCCACAGATGACTTTCAACATTTTATAAACATGAGGATGATGACAATGATATAAGAATTCAATAAAACAAGTTCAAGAATTAATTTATCCAAGAATTAATAACGTCCAAATTGTCAACATGATACTGCGTTGTGGAGTAAAATTCAAGAATGATCAGGAGAATATTTTCATGAATAGATACTAAATGAAGCGCAAATATCAAGGATATTCCACTAATTTCATGGAGTATAGAAGTCAAAACTTAACCAACTGAGTACAATAAAGAATGGAATAACAAAAGAAATCACCATGCATGCGATAGACCGCACAGACAGGTTATTCCAACAGAATAATAAATAATGGAACCAGGTCCGGCGTAAACGCACAGACAGGATGTTCCAACAGAATAATAATAAAAACGGAACCAGGTCCGGTGTAAAACACACAGACAGGATGTTCCAACAGAATAATAATAAAAACGGGACCAGGTCCGGTGTAAAACACACAGACAGGATATTCCAACAGAATAATAACAAGACGGAACCAGGTCCGGTGTAAAACACACAGACAGGATGTTCCAACAGAATAATAGAAGAATGTCACCAAGTATAGGGTATATCCGCGTATACAGGTTATTCCAACAGAATAATAAGAAATGGAATAACAACAGTTCTCTTCATGAATAAGAAAGAATAACACCCCTTACCGTTTTAAAGACGAGCTGAAATAAAGAAATAGTTAAATAGCAGAATACTCTTCTTCTCTTTCTATATAGTTTCTCTCTATAGTTTATCTCTCTAGAGTTCAGTGAATTCGTAAGAAATAATGAAGGAATGAGCTGCTATTTATAGAAAAATAGAATGCATAGTAACTAATCCATGAACGGTCCAGATTGATTACTTTAATCTGACGGTCCATATTTAAAGAAAAATCTTTTAAATAAAATATAATATATTCTATTTATAGAATAACTTTAATAAAGTATTTTGTTTTATATAAAAAGATGTTTCTGTTTTATTACGTTAATAATACGAATAAAACAAAACGTCATTATCGCTAAATAATTCATATTATTAACTGACAATAATGGAATCAAACTGAGTGTCTTCTCACATAAGCATTAATAATCAATACCGTGTGCTACTATGCAACCACACGTATTACTGTACTTTTACTACCGAGTAGTTCAACAGTAACAATGGTAAAACTTCCGCCGTTATTTTTTAATAAAATATTTTTGTCGTTTTCTCAATCCGACAATAATTCCGTTGTGGGGTCCACCAATGATTGTGCCGTCGTACGAATATTCCCCGACAAAAAGAATATTTTCCGACCAAACGAATATTTTATAACAACTTGCTTACTTTGCAAAATTTTATAAATATTACCCACAACTATAACATTATATCAAATTAACTTCATAATATTCAAAAATGATATTTATAGAAAATTCATCTTTATTTATAAAAGTTGGGGTCTTACAACCTCCCCTTCTTATGAAATTTCGCCCTCGAAATTAGGGTACATACCTGGTATGTCGAAGAGGTAAGGATACCTTGATTTCATTTCAGATTCTAACTCCCAGGTCATTTCCTCAACATCGTGATTTCTCCACAAAACTTTGACTTGAGGTATAACCTTGGAGCGTAGAATATGTTCCTTCTTATCCAAGATTTGAACAGGAACTTCTTCATACGTCAAATCTTCCGCTATTTCGTCCGGTTCTAACTCAATAATGTGGTTCGGGTCTTCCACATATTTGCGTAACATGGATATGTGAAAAACGTTATGAACACGAGACATACTTGGCGGTAAAGCGAGTCTATAAGCCACAGTTCCTACTCGATCGAGGATTAAAAATGGACCGATGAATCGAGGATTGAGCTTTCCTCTCTTTCCAAATCTCGTAACTCCTTTCCATGGAGCAACACGTAAGAACACATGATCTCCTACATCAAATTCCACATCCTTTCGATGAAGATCAGCATAACTCTTTTGTCGATCTTGTGAGGTTTTTATACGTTGTCGGATCGTTTGAATCTTTTCTGTAGTCATACGTACCAACTCCGGTCCCAACAACGTTGCTTCGCCCACCTCATCCCAGCATATTGGAGAACGACATTTTCTTCCATACAATGCTTCGAATGGAGCCATGCCAATACTTGCTTGATAACTGTTGTTGTAGGAAAACTCCACCAATGGTAAGAACTTGTCCCAACTTCCTTTGAAGTCAAAGACACAGAGTCTTAATAGATCTTCAAGAGTTTGAATAGTCCTCTCTGATTGTCCGTCCGTCTGAGGATGATATGCTGAACTAAATCGTAAATCCGTGCCCATAGCTTTTTGTAAACTAACCCAAAATCGTGAAGTGAATCTTGGGTCTCGGTCAGAAACTATGGATACTGGCATACCATGCAGTCTTACAATCTCGTTTATGTACATACGAGCAAGACGTTCAAGTGTATAAGTTTCTCGTATCGGTAAGAAATGAGCAGACTTGGTCAATCTATCAACAATGACCCAAATCGTATCAATACCTTGAGAAACCCTAGGAAGACCGGTAACGAAATCCATGGTAATGTGCTCCCACTTCCATTCTGGAATTTCAAGTGGTTGCAATGGACCTTTTGGTACTTGATGCTCCGCTTTGACTCGTTGACAAGTTAGACACCTTGAGATAAACAACGCTATCTCTCTCTTCATATTGCTCCACCAAAATGTATGACGAAGATCATGATACATTTTGGTACTTCCAGGATGGATTGCAAATGGTGTGTTGTGCGCCTCCATCATGATTTCATACTTTAAATCAGGGTTGTTAGGAACACAAAGTCTGGAGTTGACTCGAAGTATTCCTTCTTCATCGATTCTTGCTTCCGGCATAGAACCTTCTTGCACTTTCTTCCTCATACGCATCAGCTCCAGGTCTGTAGCTTGAGCAGCTTTAACTTTATCGATTAAAGTCGGTTCTACTCGTATATTCGCCATCATCACATGGGTCCCTGGAGTCTTCAACTCTATCTCCATCCTTTGTAAGTCACACAAAATAGGCCTTTGCGTTGTTAATATTGCACTTGTAACCGCATATGATCTTCTACTCAATGCGTCAGCTACCACGTTCGCTTTTCCAGGATGGTATTGAATGGTATGATCATAATCTTTCAACAGTTCAAGCCAACGTCGTTGTCGCATGTTGAGTTCCTTTTGAGTGAAGAAATATTTGAGACTTTTATGATCCGTAAAGATCTCCACCTTCTCCCCATACAAGTAATGCCTCCAAATTTTAAGTGCAAAGACAACAGCTGCCAACTCTAGATCATGAGTAGGATAATTCCTCTCATATTCCTTGAGTTGTCTTGATGCATAGGCTATGACTTTTCCATGTTGCATGAGAACGCATCCCAACCCTTTGCTCGAAGCATCACTGTAGATGACAAATCCCTCCGAGCCAGATGGTATTGTTAGAACAGGTGCTGAAATGAGTCTCCTCTTGAGTTCTTGAAAACTCTGCTCACATTCTTCGCTCCAACCAAACTTTGTATCTTTCCGAGTCAGCTGAGTTAATGGAGTAGCGATTCGAGAAAATCCTTCCACGAATCTCCGATAATAACCAGCTAAACCAAGAAAGCTACGTACCTCGGTCACTGATTTAGGTTGCTCCCAGCTTTGAATTGCTTCAATCTTTGCCGGGTCAACAGATATTCCACGACTTGATACTACGTGCCCAAGGAATGCTACCTCTTCCAGCCAGAACTCGCATTTCTTCAACTTGGCATAAAGTTTGTATTCACGAAGCTTTTGGAGTACCAGCCTCAAGTGTTGCTCATGATCTTCACGGCTTTTGGAATAAATAAGGATGTCATCAATAAAGACGACCACAAAATGATCCAAATATTCCTTGAATACTCGGTTCATCATATCCATGAAGGCAGCAGGAGCATTAGTCAATCCAAAGGACATGACTAGGAATTCATAATGCCCGTACCGAGTTCTAAAAGCCGTCTTTGGAATATCCTCAGTTCTAACCTTCAGCTGATGATATCCAGAACGAAGATCGATCTTTGAAAAGAATTGTGCTCCTTGCAACTGGTCAAACAGGTCATCAATACGTGGCAATGGGTACCTATTTTTGATGGTGACATGATTCAACTCCCGATAATCAATACAAAGTCGCATACTCCCATCTTTCTTTTTCACGAACAGAACAGGAGCACCCCAAGGAGAAGTACTAGGACGAATAAAACCAATGTCTAACAATTCCTGCAGTTGGGTCTTTAACTCCTGAAGTTCAATAGGAGCCATTCGATATGGGGCTTTGGAAATGGGTTTTGTACCGGGTTCAAGATCGATACAAAATTCAATTTCACGCTCTGGGGGTAGGCCAGGAAGTTCTTCAGGGAATACGTCAGGGAATTTATTAACAATAGAAATATCATTCAAAACTGACGTATTTTTGTTTAGATCTGTGACATGAGCTAAGAAAGCTTGACATCCGTTTTTCAATAAACGAATAGCTTTATGGCTTGAGATGACAGCGATTGATTTTAATGGTTTGGTTGCTTGAATTCGCATAATAGGTCGATTAGGAATATGAAAGCTAACAACCTTACGAAAACAATCAATTTTTGCATGATGAGTAGTTAACCAATCAATCCCTAGAATCACGTCAAATGCAAGTATTTTTAATGAAATAAGATCAACAGGTAACGTGTGGGTACCAACTTGAACCAAACAAGACTTATAAACCGTGGATGTAATGAAGGTTTCTCCCAATGGAGTTTCAACTGCTAGGTCAAAGTCTAATTTCTCCGGAATCAAATTTAATCGATGAGCGCAAGTAGGAGAAATAAAAGAATGGGTAGAACCGGTATCAAATAAAGTATAGACTTCGTTAGAGTTTATGATAAGCTTACCCGTGATGACCTCATTCGGGTTCCTTGCTCTCTGGGAGTTCACAACAAACGCTCTCCCTTGCACAACCGGTTTCGACTTTTCTGGGACGGCCTTTGGTGCCTCCATCCTAGCTGAATTTGTCTTCGGTAAACGACAAAATCGGGCTAAATGACCTTCTCTTCCACAATTATAACATGCTTTGGACGGCATCGCGCAGTTTGGACTGATGTGCCCCTCCCCTCCGCATTTGAAACATATGATAGGTGGTCGTTCTCCTTCCTTAACGACAGGTGCTGGTGCTGACGTCTTTCCATCATTGTTAAATCTCCTCTTCTTGAAATGCCCATTCTTATTGGTTTGGCCCTGATTACCACCGAAGTGGTTACCATTTCTGGCCTGTTGATTCCCTCCACGCTTGTTGTCACTGCTTCGATGACTACTTTCACTGGTATTATCATTTTGCCGGCTGCTCTCTTTTGGTTGCGTTGTCTCGTTATCGCGCTCCACCAACTGAGCCCTATTTACAACATCGGAATACAAACACAGTTTATGAGAAACAAGGTGTTGACGTATCTCCGGCTTCAAACCTCTTAAAAACATCCGTGTCATTCTTTCTTCATTATCCACCAGGTGGGACGCAAACCGGGATAACTCCGCAAATTTTGCCTCGTACTGCGACACGGTCATATTATTCTGCTCCAATTTGATGAACTCCACCTCCTTCATGTGACGAATACTCTCGGGAAAGTATTTGTCGTTAAACAGCTCTTGGAACTTCTCCCAAGACATCTTCAGTGCGGCAGGTTGAGTACGCTTTATCGATTCCCACCAGTAATCTGCCTCTCCTCGCAACATAAAGGCGGCAAAGGGAACCTTTTGCTCCTCGGAGCAACCCAAGACATCAAATATCTTGGTGATCTGCTTTATCCATGTTTCAGCTACAAGTGGTTTGGGTTCTCCCTTAAACTCCGGTGGTCCCAGCTCCTTAAACTGTTTAGCGGTGACCGCCTGCGAGTTTCCAGTATTTCCACCTACGTTGTGGACAGGAGCCGCTTTCACCTGTTGTTGCATGAATTGCATAAAACTTCTGAACATTCCATCATTCATCATCTGGTCAGTGTTGTTGTTTGCATGAGGATTGTCACCTTCCTGATGCACATTATCCTGATTATTGATATGTGGTGAATCAATAATCGTCTGTGCTCCATTGCTATGCTCAACATTTTCAGATGCCATTTTCAGATACTGCCACAAAATAAAAGTTAATTGATATGTCATATATTATCCTTATATTATGACCGACCAATTAAATACCATGCAAATAAACTTAGGTAGGTCATACTAGCGAAGGAATTCCCCGTCTCTCCCCTCCTAGTTCTATTCTCACATCTTAGCCAGGGATCATATCCCTAAGCTCTGATACCAACTGTGACGCCCCCAAAATTAGGTATACATTACCCATCTTGGGTCGTCAGATACAAAGTACTGAATACAATTACAACTTACTAATACAACTGTCGTATACAATACAACAAAACATAAACTGCGAGTTTGAATACAAATATTATATTCTAGAGAGTATTCATACTCAAAAGGAGTCCTCATTACATTTATTAACACACTATTACATAGAATAGTGAGGACTACTAACTAATACTATCATTCGAACCATCACTCCGTTTCCCGACTTGCCCCAGCTACGTTCTCATTTCCTGAAGAGAACAGTGAAAGAAAGGGTGAGCTCAACTAGCCCAGTAAGAAATATTATGACTAAGATAATGCAGAATAAATTATCATTAGCCTTCAACAATGTTAAACTGATAAAATATAATAGACATCAAGTTTAACTGTAGCGGAACAAGCAATCCATTAAAAGAGTCAAGTAGAAAATAAACTCTACTATCTTTTATGATTTAAAAGATTTTCCAACACTGTGATCGCTGAGACTCAGCTTAATAAAATAATCCATATCATCGAATCACCCCTGCACTACGGCCAAGGATATTCGTATATTCATTAATGGTCATGATCATGCCAACAACTGTCCATCAATGCACTACGGCCAATGATGACTTTTACCACATCGTTTGTAACATTACGGTCATGATTATACCGAATAATCCCTGGTCATAATCATACCAAGTCCATCTATGCACTACGTGCCACAGATGACTTTCAACATTTTATAAACATGAGGATGATGACAATGATATAAGAATTCAATAAAACAAGTTCAAGAATTAATTTATCCAAGAATTAATAACGTCCAAATTGTCAACATGATACTGCGTTGTGGAGTAAAATTCAAGAATGATCAGGAGAATATTTTCATGAATAGATACTAAATGAAGCGCAAATATCAAGGATATTCCACTAATTTCATGGAGTATAGAAGTCAAAACTTAACCAACTGAGTACAATAAAGAATGGAATAACAAAAGAAATCACCATGCATGCGATAGACCGCACAGACAGGTTATTCCAACAGAATAATAAATAATGGAACCAGGTCCGGCGTAAACGCACAGACAGGATGTTCCAACAGAATAATAATAAAAACGGAACCAGGTCCGGTGTAAAACACACAGACAGGATGTTCCAACAGAATAATAATAAAAACGGGACCAGGTCCGGTGTAAAACACACAGACAGGATATTCCAACAGAATAATAACAAGACGGAACCAGGTCCGGTGTAAAACACACAGACAGGATGTTCCAACAGAATAATAGAAGAATGTCACCAAGTATAGGGTATATCCGCGTATACAGGTTATTCCAACAGAATAATAAGAAATGGAATAACAACAGTTCTCTTCATGAATAAGAAAGAATAACACCCCTTACCGTTTTAAAGACGAGCTGAAATAAAGAAATAGTTAAATAGCAGAATACTCTTCTTCTCTTTCTATATAGTTTCTCTCTATAGTTTATCTCTCTAGAGTTCAGTGAATTCGTAAGAAATAATGAAGGAATGAGCTGCTATTTATAGAAAAATAGAATGCATAGTAACTAATCCATGAACGGTCCAGATTGATTACTTTAATCTGACGGTCCATATTTAAAGAAAAATCTTTTAAATAAAATATAATATATTCTATTTATAGAATAACTTTAATAAAGTATTTTGTTTTATATAAAAAGATGTTTCTGTTTTATTACGTTAATAATACGAATAAAACAAAACGTCATTATCGCTAAATAATTCATATTATTAACTGACAATAATGGAATCAAACTGAGTGTCTTCTCACATAAGCATTAATAATCAATACCGTGTGCTACTATGCAACCACACGTATTACTGTACTTTTACTACCGAGTAGTTCAACAGTAACAATGGTAAAACTTTCGCCGTTATTTTTTAATAAAATATTTTTGTCGTTTTCTCAATCCGACAATAATTCCGTTGTGGGGTCCACCAATGATTGTGCCGTCGTACGAATATTCCCCGACAAAAAGAATATTTTCCGACCAAACGAATATTTTATAACAACTTGCTTACTTTGCAAAATTTTATAAATATTACCCACAACTATAACATTATATCAAATTAACTTCATAATATTCAAAAATGATATTTATAGAAAATTCATCTTTATTTATAAAAGTTGGGGTCTTACACTTATATATTACTTTTATATATATATATATATATATAATATATATATATATATATATATATATATATATAATAAATAGTGTTGCATAATACTGCATAATGATGCATAGTAAAATCAAAAAAAATTCAAAATTCGTCCATGAAAATCATCCGTGAATCCTTTACTGTGTACACGTGATTTTTTAATTCAAATAGTACCCTGTCATTCTCCTATAAATAGGATGCTTAGTTTAGAAATGAAAACCACACCAGAATCAGAGAATTCTTCTTTTATAATATTAAGCGTATTTCTTTTGAGTTTAAGGAAGCTTTAAGTGTAGAAAACAGTATAAGTTTTCTTTAAGAATATCTCCGCCCTACCAGTCAGGAATACTCTCCATTTAAGGTAATGAATATTATTTTTGTTCAATATTCGTAAGAAATAATATTTTCTTCCAAACTCTGTAGTATGTAAGTAATATTATTTCGTTTCATATTCATAATTCTACACTTATGTTGATAAGTATTGTTTCTATACTCCTTGAAATTTTTAGAATATCCTTGAAATTTGCGATTCATCTAGTATCGTTTCACAAGAATATTTATCTGAACATTCTTGTTAAATTTTTATCTTTTCATGCCGGGGTATTATTCACGAAGTACTATTTACTCAGGTACTATTCACATGTGGTACTATTCACGACAAAAAAATTGATTTCTTTTCTGTCTAAATTATTTTTGATACATGAATATTATTCTTAAATTTTACTCCACAAAGCAATTATCATGTTGATAATTTGGATATTTTTAAACTTTGGATAAATTAAAAATATTTAATATTTATCCTTGATTTCGTTTGATTGATGCATATATCATTGTCATCATCCTCATGCTTATATTGTGATGAAAGTCATCTTTGGCCCGTAGTGTATAGATGGACTGTTGATTGGTATGATTATGACCAAAAATTATATATCGGTATAATCATGACCTGTAATGTTACAAATGATGTGGTAAAAATCTTCATTGGCCCGTAGTGCATTGATGGACAGTTGTTGGCATGATCATGACCATTGGTGATAATAATGAATATCTTTGGCCTGTAGTGCATGGATAATTCGTGGATGTGATACTAATGAATATCTTTGGCCCGTAGTGCATGAATAATTCAGTGATGTGGATTATTTATTGAGCTGTGTTACAGCGATAAAATATTGATGATGAACTTTTAAATCATAGAAGATAGTAGATATCATACTCTACTTGACTCTTCTAATGGATTGTTTGTTCCGCTGCATTTAAACTTGTTGTCAATTGTATTCTATTAGTTTAACTCTATTGAAGGCTAACGATAATTTATTCTACATTATCTTACTCATAATATTTTTTATTGGGCTAGTTGAGCTCACTCTTTGCTTTCATTGTTCTTTTCAGGAAATGAGAATATAGCTGGGACTAGTCGGGGAATGGAGTAACGGTCCGAGATGGTGGCTGTAGTAGTCCTTATTATTTTTATAAAATAGTGTGATAATAATTATAATGAGTACTCTATTTGAGTTTGGATATTGTCTACGAGACAATATTCGTGTTAAAACTCTCAGCTTATGTTACACGACAGTTGTATAATTAAGTTTGTAACAACCCGATATTTTCTACATAAATAAATAAGAAATTTTGCGTATAAATTTTTTTATTTATTTATTTAAGGATTAGGATTTATACAAGATAATGTGTATGTGTATTTATGTGGTAAATAAAAATATATTTATTACATAAATATTTACAAATAATTTTATTTTAGAATTATTGATTATTATAAAGTACATTTTTATAATAATTAATTTTATAGTAGAAATATTTTTATTAATTATTTTCCATAAAAATATAATCATATATTATTTAAATAATATATGAAGTGATTTTTAGAATAATTATAATAATTATTTTATTATGTGAATTTTAGTACAGGCTATTAAGTTAATTATTTTACCTTGATTATTAAGGTTAAATATGAAGAATAAATCAGATATATAATCCAAACCCTAATTTTGAATTATTGTCAAAGTATGAGAATAATAATATAATATTAATGATATTTTGATTTTTCAGTGCTATGTATTTGTACTGTATTTTCTAATTGATAATGGTAAGTCAATTACAGTGTATTATGACCAAACCCTAGTAATAATGTTAATCCCTAATTTGAGATCCAAATTAGAGTGCAATATTATTTTATAAGTGTGTTATATAATTTATGTCGTGTATTAAATGTATTAATTAGGTGAACCCTAATTAAAATTGTAGAAAACCTAATTATAAATTGGTAACCCTAATTATCAAAATCGTAAACCCTAATTACTATTTTAGTAATGTTAATGATAATTATATGATATTAAACCATAATGTTCCTGTATAGCGTAATTAGAAAATTAATCATAATTAGAAAACCCAAATTTTAAAATTTTAGAAACTAAAAGTTATTTAAGTTTTTATTTATTTTTGTGTAAACTCTAATTGGAAATCCTATTATTATTTTGTGTTAAACCTTAGGGTTGTCAAACCCTAAGGGTTTGCCAAGTTCCAATTTTGTCATTAAATAATTTATCAATTGACCATTTTGCCCCTAGTGTATTATTTTTGGCTATCTTGTAGGTTTTGACAATAGGTTGAGTGGGTGAACCACTTCAACCACCCCATGTGCTCTTTAATCACAGCAACAAGTCACCTATCTCAGCTACAATGCATCTAACCCTTCTATAAATAGATCAAGAGAGAGAAAAAGATCAATTGTTAGCCATTTTGCACAAACACCTAACCAAGACTTCCTCTCTTCAGCTGGCATGACCAACGGCTCTAAGCTGCTTTCCGTGAAGGGTTCGAACTCTATTGCCATGGTCTGTTTTTGCTTTGACACCCCTACCCCCGAAGTGATCACAACATTTCTGTAACATCTTACGGCCAGATCTAGATCCCCTTTCACTTCTCCAACCCCATGAGCCGTAGGAAATTTGATTTTGAGATGAGGGATTGAGGTTACAGCTTGTAAAGCAGTTAAAGTGGGTCTCCCCAAAATAGCATTATAAGCGGAATCTACATGAACGACATAAAATTTACAAATAATTTCTACCTGTTGGGGGCCGTTCCGAAGATAACCGGCAGTTCAATGGTTCCAGCCACTTTGACCGGATCGTTGCTGAAGCCATATAAAGGGGCCTCCTGTCCGATCTCCATCTTTTGCCCATCAAGATGCATCCTCTGATAAGCATGAACATATAAGATATCCACAGAAGACCCATTGTCGATCATCATACGCTTCATATCCACCGAACCCACTTGTGCCGTCACGACCAATGATCCCTCATGCGGTTCGATGGTTTCCGAAGGGTAATCCTCATCTGTAAAGGAAATTACCGTACCCGGGAAGGGTCTGTCAATCTTCGGAAGGGTACCCGCCACTGATATGACCGAATCCAGATAACTTCGGCGCTTCTTTCCAACAAGCTTACCCGAAGTACCCCCAGTGATGACATCTATGACTTGCCTTGCTGGCGGTCCAGGAGCGGGGAACACTTGCTGAACTGGTTGGGCTGCCTGAACAGGTCCTCTATCTTGCTGTTGGTTCGTTCTGGCGGCCACATAATGAACTAAAGCCCCGTCATGCACCTTTCTCTCAATAAAATCTTTCAAACTAGCACAGTCGTTCGTATCGTGACCCGAGGCTTGATGATAGTCACAATACTTACGAGAATTCCCTTTCCCGGGCTTAATGTTATCTCGAGGTGGCTCGAAAATAGGTTGATTCTTAATCTGCTCTAAGATAACAGCCATGTCAGCATTGAGTGCAGTATATGTCCTGTTTACCCTCTGAGCGGGAGCGGACGAGCGTTCTCCACCCTGTCTCCAACTATTATTGTATTTCTTTGATCGGTCGTCATGACGACCTTTATTTCTTTTCATTCTTACTCTGGTCCCCCTCTGTTCTATCTCGATCTGTCTCCTTAAGCCGATCCGAAGAGGGACGCTTGAGGCTATTCATGGCTCCTCTACCACAATATAACCTTCTGCTTTGTCGAAGGCTTCTGCGAGACTCTTCGGGTGGTGATACATTAGTTTTTCACCAACTTTTCCGTTTGACCAGATCTAACCCATTCTTGAAACATCCCCACGGCTTGTAGATCGTTCAGGTCTGTCACTTGGCCGACTGCTTCACGGAATCGCTTTACATATTGGCCCAAAGACTCATTCGAGTACTGAACTGCCGAACCTGAGCCAGCGAGCCAGTTGATTTCCCTCTTCTTCTGTTGCTCCCAAAGTGGGCGTGGAACTTATTGCACATATCCGCCCAAATGAAATCGAATCAATCGAAGGGAAGGCAAAGTTTCCATCCACTGCCTGGCATCCTTTCGGAGTGTCGTGACAAAAGTATAACACTTAGCAGCATCGCTAAAGTCGTAATAATCCATCAGTCGGTCGAAACGCCTGACTATGGTCATTGGGATCCCCCGATCCGTCATAACTTTCAATGTGAGGCAACTTCTTGGTAGGGTCCAGTCTTTTCTTTCAAATCTCCGCAGAAAAAGGGGATGCCTTCTTTCCCGAAGTATCTTTCGTTTTCTTGTACCTCGCCCAGCTGCCTTCGAAGCTCCTTCACCTCTTTAGCCAGATACTCCACGCCCTCGGGTTGGGACGATGCTACCTTTTTCCGGTGACTCTTCCCTCCTCTGAATGGACCGGTCTCTTACCATAGAACCCCCAACCTTC
Organism: Panax notoginseng; assembly: GCA_016801055.1. Lineage (NCBI taxonomy): Eukaryota > Viridiplantae > Streptophyta > Magnoliopsida > Apiales > Araliaceae > Panax > Panax notoginseng. The sequence continues at coordinate 12,948,840 of CM029016.1, forward strand.
GAGGGGCTTTTACGATGACGATGGTCCACAGCGTAGTGCTCTTGGTGGACTGTCGGGTGTATGACCCCTAGATCTGCTTCGTCTTTGAACCCGTTGCCGTGATGGGGAATGCGCAACAACGAGCGCCTTCTTAGTATTCTCCGGAGTACGATCCCTGGATCACCTCTTCGTTCGCTTCGACCCAGCTCCTTAGAACCGACAGGGTAATGTGTGCCCTCTTCGATCTCTGAGGAGTATGGCTTCTGGACTTCTTCTTTCTCGAGGTTGACCCCGAGGCTCACGCCCTGAATGAACAGGCTCTTTCCCACTCCGATGCCCACGTTCTTCAGATTGGACATAGCTGGACGCTTCGTCCCTCAATTCTGTCATTCGAGACATTTGCTCAGCTATATCCTGCCGTTGCTTCACAAGCGCTTCCATGGCCCTATCAGCTTCGTCTGCCATCTTAGCCAAGCGGGCAGCCTTTTCATCTTGGTCATATCCCGGTATCGAGTTCTAGGCGAGGTGCCTTCTACTCGTCTCCGGTCATGACCAGACCCTTTCTCTGCTGGAAAAACTAGCCTTCTCTTGGCTTTTCTCACACCCTCGGACGAGAATCTCCATGCGATCGTTGGACGCCGTGCTGGCATGAACACTTGGTGCAGGTCCCAAACGGTCCTTGACAGATACTCGCGGTATTGATTCATTGACACTGGCAGCCATCGGCTGCCCCTCAGGTGTAGGTGTCCTACTCTTTCCCATGAACACACGACGTAGAACGAACACAGTTTGTGATTGAAAAATACTCAGACACTAGAACTCAGCCCTCCTTCTAGCGCCAATGTTAACGCCAAGATCTTCTCCCACGTCCCAATCACATAAGACGCTCTGATCCTGCACAGTTCAACAAGTCAACACCAAAGCTTGACGGCCTGACCGTCGGGGGATAGCTCCGCCCCGGCGTAGAGTCAGTACGGCGATTACAAGGTTAACAATGGAGGAAAAATATTCACCAGTGTCAGAGTGAGTCAAAAATAATAATAATGTGTGTTGTGTTTTGTTTCCTCTTTTTTCTTTTGTGATCCTTGCCCCATACGTTCCCTAGACTCGGTTTGCTGTGCCACCCACTATCTCCTGACACCTCCTCTCACCCCCGTCATCTCAGCCGAAAGTGAACAGCTTATTTTCCTACCTGCTACCACTGTTACCTCCCGCCGGTAATCGGAGTCCCATCCTCATTAATGCCATGCAGAAAGGTGGCAGACATAACAGTCAACTACTATCTTTTGTGATGATACCGGTCAAAGATAGGATAAGTGACAACTTACATAATGGACCGATCCAATGACTAAACCCAATATTATAATCAAGTAACGAGGCCCAAGTTGTTTGACCCAATACGATAAAAGTGACATAATCCAAAGATAAGTCCATTAGACTCGGTCCAATATGAAAAGATTATGGCCCAACAAATGTGATTTCTTGACGATAGAATTTGAATTAATTTTCCCATGTATTAGAGAATTTTGGATATTATACTAAATTGTCAACATTTGATTCATTGGTTTATTTGATTAGTAATAAAGAAATTCAGAGCTCGGTTTTTGGTGCCTATTCATTTTGATTACTCTGGCATTATCTTTACCAAGCTACCAACAAATGTGTTTTGGTCTTTTGGATTTATCTTGTGATTTGTATATGAATGCAGCTGCGAAGAATAGACCATTATTTCTAATTTTTGGACCAATTAAGACACCACCCAACCCCACCCCCCACGCAAAAAAAATAATACACCACGCACACCATCCCCTACCCCCCTCACACCACGCCACCCCACCCTCCCCCACACAACACACCCACCCCCACTCCCACCCACCCCACCCGCCCACCCACCTTCCTATCCACTCACCCCACCCCCACCCACTCACCCACCCACCCACCCACCCCAATGCTCTCTCCAAAAAATGATAATATTAAGCGATTAT